>VWZS01002234.1:92461-148449 GCA_013397075.1 Rhabdornis inornatus | reverse complement strand
TATATATATATATATATGGCTATATATATAATCTATCTATAGGCAAAGATATATAAACATTCCCATGTCTGCTCCAACGCAGCTGGAAGCGCAGAACTTACCCAAAGGAGGCCCTTCAGGAAAAGAGAAGAGACAGAACTCCTCGACCGATCCTAAGCGAGCAGAGATGTTCCCCCCCTCCCTTTTTGCCACCAACACCCCCCTTCTTTTATACCATAATTTTTGCCCTTCCCAAAGGGGTGGAACAGTTGCCTGTTACAGGATGGGATGTTGGTGACCGTGGTCATACGTGTAAGGCATGTTTTCTTTTTTTTCTTCATTTGCATTCTTAGGGGGGTGAAAACTAATATGTAAATGAGAGCCTCAGTTGGTTTTGGTCAGAATTTATAGTTGATACAAAAGGCAGAATAAATACTTGGATCCTCCTCCACCCTCTGAGGCAGCAGTAGAGGCTCTCTGACCTTCAACAGAGAGTTTTTTTGTTATCTCCTTTACAAACCAGATTTGTAACAAGGCTGGTTTCTCACAGTGAAGGGGGAGTGAGGCCAGTGGCTGGTGCAGAGATGTGGATGTTGTCCTATGCCTCAATGAAACATCAGCTGAGAAGACTCGCTTTACTCCAGATATATTTCAGTCTTCAGGCCTTGCCTGAGCCAGGTGCAAGATAAGCACAGGGCCCAGCTCATGTTGTTATTCATCAATGCTTCACCAACTTAAGGCTACTGTGAGGCAAATCCAAAAATGTACCAAAATCTGCCAGCTATTATGTAGCACAGACATTCAAAATTACTTTTTAAAGTATTTTTTTTTTACTTAATTACTTGGTTACATTCAAGCTTACTTGAGATATTTACCCTTAAAATAAGTCTTTATCAAAGTAGGGTTAAACTTTTACATCATTTACCCCAAGGAAGGACAATTTGCACAGTATAAAACAGTTTTCAGTTTTTAGGCTAAAGATATCAAAAGAGGCTCAGAGTGTTAAAAGAAACCGGTCATTTAAAAATGCAATAATAATTAAGAGTTCTACAGGAAAGTTATCAAACCTAGATTACTAAAATAATTTAAGAACATGTTAAACTAACAGATTTTAAAGCACAGTTATTTTTGTTCATGGCTCAGAAAAGGCAGACAACTTAGATAAATGTGAGATAATGTGTTGATACATAGTAGTCACTGTTTTCCAGGATTCAACAAAAAATAGTACTATCATAGTTCTAGCTATGCAATCTATAGTGTCTTGGTAGATTGTCAAAACACAAGACATCCAAATACTCAAGCTGGAAATACAGCCACATTTCCAATTTTCTTTTTAAAAGGGTTTTCAAACATGTGACTGATTAGAAATATGCAGGACATGGAGTAAAGGAGGTGCAAAGTATTCCCTACTGAGATTTAAGAAGAAAAGCACCTTTTACACTAGTCTCATCATTAAATTCATGTAAGAACACCCGGTTAGAAGAAAACAGAGTGCTCCTGGATGAAAAGGGGCACAGAAAGAGATGTTAGGAACTAAAGCTGGTACCTCGATGGTGTCAGGAAAGCCTGTTCACTTGACATTCTGCAGACCCCTGTGAGGAAACTGGCACCCCACCCAGTGCCTGTGTGAGCTCAGCACAGGAGGAATCAGAAAAAAATAGATACTTATGCAGAAAAGACTTGTGGCTACACAGAAACGTGACAACAAGGACCTACATCCTTTTGAAGCAGATGAACTGCATGCAAATGTACTTCCTAGTCCTAGGAAAAATTCTGCTGTTGAAAATGCAGCTTTCTGCAGCCTCCCTTGTAACCAATCCAAAAAGAAAGACAGAGGTCTCAAAAATGCTGCAGTTTGGAAGAGTATACAATGGGCAGTGAACAGTGACAACCTGACTGACTCCACCAGTGAGGGGAGCAGGGGGGGACCATAGGAGACACCCCTCGTGGGACACTACAGAACCCTCACACAGAGGGTGCACACCTGTGGCCTTGCTCTTCAGGGAGCAAATATCACTATTTGCTCTTAAAGCAGTTCATATCCTCTTTTTTTTTCCTATAAACAGGGTAGACTGAGCAAGTCAAGGACTGATTATCTGCAGGCACACCAGCTGCAGAAAACAATCCCCTATCTGCTGTTGGCTGTTTCCAGCTCCCCCCGAAGATGCTGCAGAACATGGGCCTCTGCAGTTCTCCTTTTCTAGACAAAGGAGAGTAGCATGGTACTCCTTTCCTAATCCTGTGGAGAGGGAAAAACAAAACATATTTTTCCCACGAAACAGCTCAAACTCTTGAATTTTGTTACCTGATGAAAGCTGCCTTTCAAATATATGCTGTTCAAACTTCTCCAGAGAATCATACAGGAGAAGAAAAGGAAAAGAAGGAAAATGGAAAAGGAAAAAAAGCCATAACAATAAAATTATAAACAAAATAAAAAAGACTACTCCTTATGCTGGAGAAAAAGGGGACAACCAAAAAACATGGGAATCACAGAAGTTCAATATAAAACCATAATAATTGACAAGAGAAATATATTCCTATCTAAAAGCTTGTGCTTACCCGCTGAACAAGTCATAGTTTTAATTCAAATTCCAGAGAGTCAGAGTATTTGCTTTTTCAACCAGATGCTTCTACCTGGTAAGTCAGGAATGCTTGTCTCCTAACTAGCATTATGCATAAGTAACTACAAGCCAATCAGACTTATGTGAAGAAAGGTTTTGTGGCTTTCTTTTTATTAATTTAACAAAATATTCTAATTCTTCCGTCAGTGTTGTTCTATCATAGATACTAACTGAAATACAGAAAATTAAATTTTCAAATTTTAAGGAAAAAAAAAGAAAACTACACTTCTATTACAGAGAGAGTGAACAAACACTGGAAAAGGGTTTTTTGAGTTTCTATCCTTGGAGATGTTCAAAACCCAGCCAGACATGACTCTGAGAAATCTGCTCCTCCTCTGTCTGGTTTGTGGGGTTGAGCAGATGATCTGCAGAGCTGCCTTCCCACCTCAATTACTCTATGATACAGCAAAAGGAAAGAATGTATCAGAAAGTGAAGGAACTTCTGAAATAGGTGCAGCTGCTCACAAACAAATCCTTTTGTTTCAGAACGAAAGAAGAATCATGGTAAAATACAGTGTATTTTGCAAACCATCTGGTGCTTCCTGAGGTTTTTATGTGTACTGCCTGTCTTGATTGTAATTCCCTGTCTTGATTGTAATGTGAAGAGTCCAATAGTCTGATGTATAAGATGAGCAGATCTATTTTATACAGGGTAGGCTATGTGAAGGAAAGTCAAATAAGAGTACAGAAAAAGACTAAAAGGATAGAAGAAGGAAATAAAGTGTTTGTAAAAATACTAAGTTTTCCTAGTGGTAAATGTACATAATTGTGGTCAAAGGATCAAAGTTCTCTCCCACTGACTTGTTTCAGGTATGTTTGTGCACCCTAACATGATAATCTTTTTGTTTGTTGGTTTTCAGCTAGGCTTGTATGCAACAAGAATTTAAGTAATTGCTACAGGAAAAAAAAATCTGTTAAATTGACAAAAAATGTTCAGTCTGAGCTGGTAAAAATTTTAATGCAATAACTTTCTGGAAGTAACGTACTTGCCTTCTTGCTTTACTGAGTGTTTCCTGTAGTTTTTGTGTGCTTTTGAGAAGTTTTTGTGTACTTTTGAGAAAGTGTTGGCTTCTAAACTGACCTCCCATGTCACAGGGACCACTTCCAATAGTCACCTTTCTGACAAACAAATCTTGGTAAAGACACGTAGAGACTAAACACAAGGTGATTCTATTAGCCAAGGCCACAAGTATAGCTGATGCAGGTGGCAGGAGGACATCTGGGATGGGGATGGCCAGAAACCATTCCATCCTCCCTCCTCCTCTTATTTTCCCAAGATCAGCTGGATTGCTCAAGTGCTTCAGTCTCGAATTACCATCTGTTAACAGTATCCACAGGAATGCCTCTGGGAAATTCATAATGTTAGACTCAGTTACCCTGGAAATGTCCTTCAGTTTCACACTAAATGAGGAGCTGTAAAAGCTAAGCCATAGTACTGGAAAGTTTAAAAGGCAAAACTATGTAGGACCTCTGCAGTCCAGCAGAAGAAATGTTTGGGCTTTGCAAACTTTTTCTGAAGTTTGTCTTTAATGGCCTCTCAGAAAGACTAAGTTCTCTCACTCTTCAGAAAATCAGTCTTTCAGAAGCCATTAAGAGAAAAGGGTGAAAAGGGAGAAAAATTTGTCCTATTTAATTAGAAACTCTCCTGGCTATGTTAAGGATAGGTTTGTGTACATTTTTATGAATACCTAAGTATTCTAGGGAGGTGTAGGAACTCAAGTCTGCTTAAAAATTAATTATCTTGTAAGGAGACTGTTTAAACCAGGATGGGCAACACTGTGAGGGGTGTAAGTGCCAGAGTTTAAAAAACAAAAAACCAACCAACCAACTGAAAACAAACAAACAGGGAAACAAAACCTTTGAAAATAAATAGTCTCAGGTTGAAGACATAAATTTGTCCTGACCTGCCAAGAATATAGTGTGGCCTCTCTACTGTGCTCTAGAGGAAATATGAAAAAGGTTACTTAGCAGTAACAGAGAAGCAAAGAGGTTACTGAGATCTATAGGACTTCGGCATTATCTAGTGGGATGGTAGCTATACAGAAAAGTACATAAACCTGTAATTAAAACCTTTCAGTTTTCTTTTATTTTAAGTCTGGCTAGGAGAAACAAAATAAAACACAACAACATTAGTCCTAAGCTATCCCTGTTCTCCCAGCTAGCAAACACAAATTTTATGTTTGACCTGAACAACATGCTGGCCAGCTAGTGAGGAATTTTCAGTGAGTTATGAGCACAATTAAAAGCTCATCTCAAATACTGTGATGACTTTTAGTTTTATGACTGCTACGTTGTAAAGATATACAAGACCCATCATTACCTGTAATATCTGAGCCATAAAGACATTTGTATGTGCAAACTGAAGATTTTAGAGCCTCTTAGTTCTTAACTGATCTGGTTGGGAAAATAAAATACAGAGAGTCCAAGTATGAGAAAGCAGCTACAAAATACTTTAGTTAAAACAGTAGCTTTTTGTTTCAGGATGAGAATGTCTTAGAGGAATTAAATCTCAGGAATGACTAGAAGATAGTGAGTGTACCAGAGGCGGTAAATAATAGTAAAAGTTAAGCTAGCAAGAGACATACTCAGTAACAGCCATGAGTGCAGTATTTCAGCATAACTGGGACAGATAGAAGTGGCAATTGTTCTTGTCACTTTCTTCTTTTTCAGCCTTTCCTCTTTTTGAATATGTCAAGAATAAAAATCCCATTTTGACCAACACAGTTGTGCCCTACATACAGTAAAGAAGCTGTGATCTTTGGCTGGCAGAAGGGTGCCTCTAACCAGGTCTGTCAAAAACCTTCACCTCAAGGGTAGCTGTTGTTAAGCGTTGTTAATTTGGGGCAGAAAAAGTATATGTGCCACTTCAGTCTGTGGAGAAACAGTGAAAGACAAAGCTCAGCAAGGAGAAGTGTCTGTGTGGGCAATAATTCACCAGAAACAAGAAGTCTGCAGCCCCAGGAGCAGGGACACTGAGGGAGATTGGTGTGCGCTGCTCTGGGAGAGGCAGGAAACAAAGAATGGAGTGGCACAAAGGGGTTGTGGTCATGCTCTGCTTGAAACAATGCAGCCAATGGGAACTAAGCCAAGGACGGGGCCAACCATGAGCCAAAGATGAACTTTGCTTCATTAACTCAAAAATACATGCTGTTTTTCATGCTCTGCATGCTTTAATGAAGTAAAACCTGTAAATGCTTTACACGTATAACTAGAGTCACTCAAACCCTGATCATAAAATTACATCAACTTTACCTTTCCCTCACCCTCAAAAGAAATAATGTAAGTGTAATTTCAGAGAGGAGGTGTGTCACCCTTCTGTCCTGGGACAGCTGACAGGCTGTACCCATATCTCCCCATAAAGATGCCTATCAGGTAAACTTCACTCCATGGTTACCAGTGTGCTCATGAATAGTAATTTATGAATCCTATTCTATTACAGTGATCAATAAACTGCACTATTTGTGAGCCTGTGATCATCAGTGTTCCCAGACTTAGTCTATACCACACTGTGAACCTGTGGTTGTTGAAAATATGCAGGTTTATTGTGTCAAACTGGTTGCTTTATAAGATTATCTGTGACTCTGCATCACAAAGATCCTGCAAGGACTTGGAAGACAGATAACATTCAGACTAAGAAAGGCAAGGTCTGGTCAGCCCTGGGCCCAGTAATCTGTGGATAATCTGGAAAGCAAGTGGGTGTCTCTTTCCTAAATTTTTACATGGCATGGTTCCATCATGCCTTACACTATAAACAGCAGAGCCCCTTGCTTTGTGTCACATTTCTTCCTAACAGCTGCAAGAGGCAAATTCCTTCTGGAAATAACAGAAGCTGTAGATCCGTCTTAAAATGTTCTATCAGAGATTTTGCAGGTAGTGCTCCTTTGCTGAGAGCCATGTGAGAACACAGAGAGGGTCTTTACTGGCTCACTTCACTCTCCTTCAATGACTTTGAAGATATTGTGGTAAAGAAACACAAACAGCTTGTAAAGTGAACATCCAATGGCAACAAGTTTAGAAACATTTCTCTGGTTACCCCTTCCCTGACTTCAACTTCTTCTCTACTGAGCTGGAGGGAAATTTTTTTTAAGTGGACATTCCTGATTTTAAAAGGGTGAATATATCAGCGATCTGCTGCATCATATTTATCTTTCAACAAATTTTTTTAAAGTATCATGTATCTTTGAAAAACAGTATCATGGGAGACAGACCTTCTCTTCTCTCCTTGTTATCCATAAGTTTCTGGGGAAATGTGCAGCAATCAATATCTATCTCTACTGGGCAATATCAATTCTGTTAAGCTTGCCTGAAGCAATCATTCATAAGGCCTGATTTAATTTGTCTCAAACTTCTTACAACAGAGAGAGTAGTCTCGAGATTAATTCACTTCTGAGTAGAGAAGAGCAGAAATCAGGGTACAAAATTCCCTTTTCACCCTGCAATGCTGCCAATAAGTGTCAGGGGTATCAAAAGGAAAACAAATTTTCTGTCTCTCCTTGGAAGTTATTGCTTCCATTAAGCCACTCTCTAACTTTAGGCAGAAGATTGAGACACACAACAGACAATCAGAATGAGAACAAAGAGGTATAGTTATCAGAAGAAGTAGGGGTGTCTCTTACTGGACAGACTTTTCATCAAATACTCCAAAGAATCCTGCTGAGACACTGAATGTTGGGTTGATGGAAGCATCCCACCTGGAACTGCAGTTCAGTGAAACTCAAACTTCAGAAAGTAGTCCCTATGCTGAACAGCCTGCACTAATAAGCACCAAGTAACATAGAAGGATTCACAAATATTTAAAATTTACCTTGTTGATTTCAGCTCCTGGTCTTCCACTGAGCCTGGGTATCTTTGGGCAAATATTGGTACTCCATGAATTGATCTCCTGCAGTGCATTTTAGTGGAAAACTAATGCAATAGATCACATTCATTTCACACCAGGCATTGACAGAAAGCTGATGCGTAGAAATATGCACTTCTGAAATACTATCCCAAGAACAAGATGTAATGGACCTAGAAACTGTGTGGAACTGTGAGTCATTCTGACCAATTGTGTATATTAATATTTTTCTTTCTTGTATCCTTATTGTCTTTGATGCAGAGGAGATCACAGCTTCTGGCAACATGGAAGCAGATGTTTCTGAAACTGAAGTGATGGGAAGTTCTGGGGAGGATGTTGAGAACAATCAGAGACCACCAAATCAGTTGCCACTGTATGTATGGATGCAGATCCAGAGGCAAGCATGGGCCAGAAAGCTGTTGACAGCTTTGACACCCTGCTAGTAACATCAGAGGAATACCAAAAACTGATGTGGGTCTAAGCGAGTATTTTGTATTAACTCTTCTGGAAACATGAATGCATGCCTGGAATAAATCAGTTTGATGCTAAGTGGGTCTGTAAGTCATTTGATATTGGGTTATGCAAAATCTGCATAACACCAATATCCTTCTTCCTCGCGTAAGTGACACTGAAACTCTTCACTGGAATAAAGCAGTACTAAAATTCTACTTCTTTCTTGCTCAAATAATTGACTTTGCAAGCAAATACCCAGGGAATGGTTAGAAGGTTGTCAGAGCTAAGGAGTGTTTTGCAAATGTAGTGAAGGTGCTTCTGCTAAGAATGTGTTCTTGACAACAAACTGGTATACTAAATATTCAAATTAGAATGTGACTTGTGTTTGATTAATTTTTTTGGAATCATTAATTAAGATCCTATATCTTACCTCAGTTGTTCCAGATAGAAAGATGATGTTTCTCCTCCACCTTGTCCAGCAAAACTCTAGACTGACCATTCAGGAATTTCCATATTTTGTCATACAACAAATCATACCCTAAAATAGGGGTTTTAGTGGCACCAACCAATATTTCAGCACTGGTTAATTTGTTATCATCAGGGAGCCATTAGGACATATTTGCAGTAAGGCATTATTTAAAATTCTATCAATTCCTGCAGCTTTTACTTTTTGGTGACCAAAATTTAGGTTGTCTGCTGCTTTATAGCAATTAGAGCATCTGTAACTTTGTGTCAACAAGGGAGTTTACAAAAGCTTGCTTCAGCCCAATAAGGATGGAAATGATGGGTACTGGGACAATCAGAACCTTCCTCCGTCTCGCTGTTATCATCACCATGCCAGATGTCTCCATGCCATATTTTGGGGTCTGCACAATTTTCCAATTTTTGGCTTTCTTTAGTTAAACCAAGAACAGCAACAGGTTCTGTGAAAGGCCTATTTTTTCCTGCTGCTGTTTTTCTCAGTTTTTGGCTGCAGACAATACCTTTTCAAGTTCCTTATTCCCTGTTTTTAGGTTTTGCGTTTCAGTCATGAGGAGATCTACTCATATACTGAGCTTTTCTTGGTACTCTCATTCAAAAGTCAATAATGTTTCCAAAACTTGATTTTTTTACTTCAAATTTTTACTGGAATTTTTGGGGGGAGAGAGTACACTTTGATTTTCTTTTGTGCATAAAATAAGTTAGACTCTAATACTGTGCAAAAAATTATTTTGTCATTATATTTTTAACTTTTTACATACTTCTATAGTTTTATATCTACTATACCACTTTATGCTCATTTTCCCAAAATTTTTGGGCCCATTCTATTCCCTCTCAGAACTATGCACTGTTATATTTTTGCAACAGTTCATCCATGGCAGTGTTTCTGACTACACTTTTTTTTTCTGTTGCATTAGAGGATGAAATTTGGCAGAAAATAAACCCAATTGCATTCCAGCTGGTACTCAGAGACCAGAGTGGCTGGGTGCTGCTGGGCTTCATTTTTGATTATGACCAATTTGGCACTATGAGTCTGATTTCATTCAGTAAGGACTTGCACAGTTGCTGATTCATGAGTAGTGTGGTTTACTGGAGCAACAGATTATGCAGGTTCAGAATTGCTGTTGTTAAATGCACTTAACTCTGTTAGCACTGAAAATACTGAGGCCAATGACTAACGAAATGCTGTTCACTAAGCTTAACTTCACCCTTTATTAAGCTTAGTTTCACCTGGGTGTGTTCTGATGCTGCCAGAGGCACAAATAATAGGAAAGAGTAATGAAAGATAAACTCCCTGCTAGTGCTATTCCATTACCAGGTGGAGTCTGAGTGACTTTGGTCACCTCTGTGTACCATGTGCAGGTTTTCCTTCATTAACATATGACAGGGTAGCAAATGCCACCGGGTTGGAAAAACGATGTGTATTTTCGAGTTAATAAAGCAAAGTTCAGGTTTCAGGCACCAGCTGGGCTCTTCCTTTGGTTTAGTTCCCATTGCATTTAACAAGGCATGGCCACAACACCTTGGTGCTGCTCTATTCTTTGTTTCCTGCACCTCTCAGGGCATCACCCCAAGCTCCCTCAGTGTCTCTGCTCCTGTGTCCCTGCAATTTGCTGCTGGTGAACACTTACGCACATGGACACATCTCCTTGCTGAGCTTTTTCTTTGAGTATTTCTCCACAGGAGTCCACCAGAGATCCTTGGTGAAAATTAAAAAGTTGGGAACAGCATAAGAGAAACCTTCTCCCAGCCTCACCAATTTCCCAAGCAAGAAACCATGTAAGATTTTCAAACTCTCTCAAAGTTCAAGCCTCATGGTTCCAGCTTAACTAGAACAGATAATAATTTCAGGAGTTCCTAGAGCTGTCTGTATATGGATTGTACTTGTATAATTGAGTGGCTGACACTCTTTGCTTGCTAATGGAAGGTTTTTCCAAATTTGGCATAAGAAATAAATTCTGTCCCACCATCTCCATCCCCACCACTATCCCACATTAACGAGACGACCATCTCTAGACAATTCATAATGTGTCTCATTGTCTCAGCCCATTGTTCAATAAAGTAGCAGATTTAGCCTATTTCTGTTACCTTATCTGTTTGAGATCAAAAACATCCACTACTAAGAAAAGCAATGTCCTCCTCTGCCCCACATCTAACACCAGGATAAGGACTGGGGAGACAGAAAGTAAAACTTGTGGCAGGAGAGAGAATGGTATTTCTGCCTCTGCTTTCTCTCTTGCTTGCAATTGCAGCCGACTTGGCAATATGTGTATGGAAAGGTTTGACAAAATTCTCTTTGCTCCTCATTTATTTTCCTTGGAGCAATCTGTAAACTCTTTGTATAGTACAGTGTATTAAGGGCTTGAGAGAGAGCATATAACCATCTGAGGTGCTGCTCCAGCAGGAAGAGTGCACACCTGGGGTCCAACAACCCATTGTGAGAGAGGGTCTGCATCTCCCCTCCATAAGGAATATGTCTTTCCAAGAACAAAGCTCTAAGCTGGACTTAGTCTGGCAGGCTGGCAGGTCTGACTACTGTCTCATTTTGGTTTTCTTTGAAAATGATTATTTCATTGTAAACTGAAGTTGTCTTTCATTCCATTGTTTGAACCTTTGCTCATTTCTGATTTCTTTTCACTTGTCTTTTTTTTTTTTTCTCTTTGACTTTATGTTTTATGCCCTTCAAGAAAACAAGGTTAATGTGATGCCTTTCAGTTAATACTTCTGTTATGCTGCTACAGGTTCAGTGCCTGCTTTCTGCAGAATCAGTCATCCCTCTGGATGTAGGAGCCTCCTAAGATTGCTTGGTACAAACTATATCTATGCTGAGAACAACTCTTTTCTCAAACATCCATTCATAATGGATTATGTTATGTTCCACTTTCAGCTTCTAACAGGAGCCATCCTAGCTGAGCACAGAAATGTTAACTTTGCTGTTTTAAGGGGCTGCTGACTTCTTAAACAGAAACTCCTCTCAGTCATCTGTGCCGGCACTAGCTGTCAAAAAGGGTCAGTTGTGCTTGCCCTATATTGTTTCTATCTCCATTTACACATAAAATATTCCCAAGACTAAATTGTACTACTAAAGTAAAAGAAGTTATGGGACAAAGAGCAGTGATACCATCTTGTATGTTTGTCTCCAATATGTGTTTGCTATGACAGATCCTACCACTGAACACAAAAACCCTTCCCCAAGTTTGGCTCTTTTGCAACCTCTGTCTTTATGGTAATGCTCATAGCTGGTCCATGTCTAAAGAGCACTGAAAAAACAAACACATTACTGTTGTGAAAGCTGCACACAAAATGCTCTTTTTCTTAACTGAAATTATATCTTGGAAATGGTTAGCATTCATCCTTTTCTGATTCCCTTAAGTGCAGTGCGGTGTATCCTTGAAAATGTTCTTATACACTGACAACTGCAGGGTTGTCATCCAGTCCTGCAATAAAAACCATCAGAAATTTGTATGCTAGGGATACTTCTTGAAGGTTTGTTTTGGTTTGTTGGTAATCTTTGTTGTTTTTGTTGTTGGGGTTGTGTGATTGTTGTTGTTTCTTTGGGTTTGGGGGGGCTTTTGGTTTTGTTTTTTTATACTACTTTGCCCCAATATTGCTATCTAGCATTTTACTCAGATTTGAATCATTATATAGTACAACTCAGGGGAGACACACATTCTTTAATTAACAGTGAAGCTTGCACTGTTAGATAGAGGCTATGAAGTGTCAGAATGTTAATTTATTCCCTCTCTATGTGTGGAAGTTATTCTAGTTTTAATCAGAAGATTATAATTTTTGTATAAACTTTTCCCTGTCAGCTTCTGAGCAATCACTAACTGACTTTCCAAAATTAGGAATAGTAGTAGTGTTACATAAAGATAAATGCAGAGTCGCTTTCATTTGCTGCAGAGGTCAGCACTACAGGTTATCATCAAACTGTGAGACAAATGGATCCAATGGGAAAAAACTGCTACATTTACTTTGGGTTTTCTCTTTTTTTTGGTTTATTTTTTGTTTTTGTGGGTTTGTTTGTTTGTTTTGTGAACTAATCGATGTTGCCTCGCATTTTGGCTTATAACCTTGATTGACCAAGAATCTATTTTTAATACTCTCCAGTTTTGATCCTGTTATGCCTCACCTCTAAATTAAAGATAATAAAATTTGAATGTGTTGAACATCCTGGAAACTAAACATTTTAGTATTTCATGATACCCAGACTACTGTGACACAGCATCATAAAGCAGTCAAAGGGAATTGAGACTATTTTCAGAAAGAGGCTATAAAAAATGTAAAATAGAATGAATTGCTTTCCGTAAATTCCAAGTCCTCAAGCTCCTCATCCCAGTCCATGGCCTCCTGTGAAGAGAACTCCAGATGCAGCTTTGTGCTTACCATTCCCTCAAGCAATTCTACAATTCCTTTTGAATGCCTGAGGAAAGTCTTTTCCACTGTGGCCTATAGCCTTTCAGAGCATCTGTTTAGGTACTGAGGGAAACCCAGAAGAGATTTACAAAGCTTTGCATTGCCTGTGGGGCAAGTTCAGAGGTTACCTGACTTCACCCCACATGACAGCTCAACCACAACCCACTCACTCCCTCCACCCCTATGGGGGATGGGGGGGACAGAAAGCGAAAAAAATCATGGGCTGAGATAAAAAGTTAAATAAGTGCAGCAAAAGCGGTGTGCACGAGCAAAGCAAGGCAAGGGATTCATTCACCACTGTGTATGGACAGGCAGATGCTCAGTCATCACCAGGAAAACAGGGCTCTGGTAACTTGGTAAGACAATCACGGCCTCTCTGAAGGTAAACCCCTTCCTTCTCCTCCCCACAGCTCTCCTTGCTGAGCACGATGCCTTCTGGAATATCTCTTTATTCAGCTGGGATCAGCTGTCCCCAGCTCCTTGTCCACAGCCAGCCTCCTGGCTGAGAGGAACAGCAAAGGCCCTGGCATTGTGTAAACACTGCTAGTCAAAAACAAAAACATCCCTGTGTTTTCAACGTGGTGTTCAGCACAAATCCAAAACAAAGCCCACACCAAACCCTGGGAAGAAAGTGAATGTGATTCCAGATAAAAGCAGTGCAGAGAACCTGCCTCTGTAACAGCATGGATTCAGGGAGCAGGAAGCAGCTGAAAGGGTGCAAATACTGGGGGTAACTCCATTGCTACCCCTTCAACAGCAGGCTCAGTCTGTTCCTGTTATGTTCTGTAAAGTATTGGAAAGTAGCAGTGTGCTTCAGTAAAACCAGGTGCTGAAAACCAATTATCAATATTTATCAATATACAAGACCTGGAGAGTAAACTTCTTCAGACACCTTTCCAAGTAAAAGTTGTACTCCTGATTTCTGTACAGGGATTTGCCCATGGGTTGTATCCCTTATTCTGGCTCTAAAAGAAATGAAAGACCAAAGTCAGAGAGAAATGGACGGATACAATTTTTTCAAATTCAAAAATAATACAGTATTTTTACTGCTGAAATTTATGAGTAAAGTTTATCATTATATTTGTGGACATCTCCATTCTTTATGTCTGAGGTATGTCTGACATGAATATTCTGATTTGAAGTTCACAGCACCATTGTAGAATTACACATTCTGATACTTTCAATTGGGCCATCATTTTCTCAGAAGCCATTCAATGCCACAGAAATGTAGATACCTGCTAGCATTCAGCAAAATAGTAACTGCTTCTGGAAACTTACAGAATTTTCAGTCTTTACTAAAGAAAGGAGCCTGCTAATGTTCACATTGTCTGGCACATGCTGTGTTAATTCTAACACATAACATCAAAAATCCCTTATGTGCTCTTTGTTTAGATCTGCTCCCCCCTGTCTAAACAGTGCCATGCACAGTAGGATTTTGGTTGTGATAGCAGTATCTCAAAGCTATCACATCATGTACATAATATTCATAAAGTTAAAATTTTATCCCAAGCACAGTCAAAGTCCAGAATTCATACTGCATGAAAGAAGACAGCAGAATTGCACGAAATAATGGGCTGGGAAAGGGAAGAGCCAGACCTTCAAAAGCACATAACCTCCAACAAATACCGAATTATTTTCTGAAAACACCTAATCTTTAAATAGCTGCAGTTTGCAACAGTTGTGCTCAAACAATTCAGAATGTTTTCGGAACGTTAGGAAAAACAATTGAAGTATAGCAAACACCACAGTTCATGAAGCACCAAAATACACTCCTGGAGAAATCAAGACTTGTGGTGAAAAATAAGGCTGTTTTTGGAGGCAGCAAATTGAAAAAAGAAGAAAAAAAAAAAGTATAACACACCAAATGTTACAAAGTCCCTTCATTGAGTATTAAAAATATGCGACACATCCATTGTCTCATATTTTCCTTCTTACAACTGGCATGTTCTGAGTGACTCATGCCTGCATTTCCCAGAGCATTACTCAATCAAGTATATACCTGCAAATCTAAAAATTCCTGCTCTCAGAACAAGAGCTAATGGCTTCAGTCCAACATATCCATATTCTGGATAGGGATATTCCCTTACATGGGCAGCCTTAGGAGCAAATAAATGAAACTGTCATGAATTCAGGTTTTTGGAATATGTGTAGAGAAGATTTAGGAAGATTGGGGAAAATTTCTGGAAAGAAACAACAGCTCATACGTGATGCAGCCTTTGTAACAGTGAGGTGTGGGCTCAGAGTGAGTGTGTGGATGGGTATTGGGGATTTCTGACAGCCCTGCTAAGGCTTCCAGAGCTCTCAGAGGCACTGGTCCCGCTCTGTGGGGCTCTTACTATCCACTGCCCTCACTGGATTTTTAAGGAATCAGCCAGCAGGATTAGAGCTATAGGAACTGGTGAATATAGTTTCACCTGCTGCATTTCTTAAGAGCCTAGGAAATAATTTTTTTTTTTCTCTAAGCACTACTTATTACTATACTTTAAATTCTAATGACACAAAGAACTTTGCTCCTCTTGTTATAAGCAGGTGAGAACTGGAATTAAAAAAAAAAAAGAAATGCTGAAGAATGAAGCTGTGCTTTTCAGCCGGTGTAATTTTGATCAGCTCCACTGGCCATGTGTTAATGGTGCATGGGGAATAAAGAAGTCTGTATGTCATTGCATACCCTCAGCAGGTCCTTCATGGATTAAGTACACTTGCTGCTTGAACTTCACAAGACCTCTAATAAAAACATTCTCAAGATGCTGGATCAGGATGACAGCCCCTAGGAGTGATACAAAAAAAGGTTCAGGGACTTTTGAGTTCCTTTTAGTGAGTTCTGTTGTGCACAAATACCTTTCACCAATAAAGTAAACACCCTAGGAATAATCTCTACATCACTAGGACTTTGATTAGATAAGGATTATTTTATTTCAACCTAGATGTATTACTTTCTTATGTGATTGGCAGTTAATTTATTTGCATTAAAAGGGTTTAAAATACTTACCATTCAGCCTACAATTAACTAAGTGTAAGAAAAAAAGGAGAAGTAAATATCAAAGTGCTATACTGTAGAAGAGATTTTGGTGTGCAGGAAGACACCACTCCCTCACATCAGTTGATCCTGCTGTAGAACGTCCATTACTCTGGAAGCTGGAAAGGGACAATCGGTCAAGCATGAAGTCAGGTCTGCAAGCACAGTTTTCAAGGGAATTAGTGGAGTAAAACTGTACAACAAGAAACTATCCTGAGCTTTCTCCTGTGACAGGAGAGGAAATACACTCTCATGCTACCTAAATCGTTGCACCTGAATGTCCCTTTGTACCCACACTCAACATATCCTCCTGAAACTGCTCCCAGAAAGGCAACATAGCTATGGTGAGAGATAAGGATGCCAATGTCAAAATACTGTTTTTGCTCTTTTCAGCTGAATTAAACTACATCTCACAAAAAAGGGAAAAAAAAAAGAAAAAAAATATTCCACTTGGCCACTCTGAAAACAATTGCAATTACACCCTCACTACACCACAGACTTTCTAGGTTAAATCCATGGTTTTCCCTCTTCCAAGCCATCTATGATTACTGGTGTTCAAGTATTCTTTACTGGTTTTGGTCTGAAAATGATGGTCTCTGGAAGAGGACAGAAGAGAGAGCTGAAGGAAGAAACCTCCTAACTTGTTGCTGCAAATCTGTGAGAAATCTTCTCTTAGAGTCCTTTAAGGCTTCAGCATTGTGATGAGAACTCACCTGGTAAAGCAATATAACCTGGAAGAAAGGTTTCTCTCTTTCTCCCCTGGGAAGATTTCACTTCAAGGTAATATTCAGAAATGTCTTATTTCAAGTCCACCTCAGCAGCAATCTACATACACTAACCTGGCTTTGGTCCTCTCACAGCAGGCAACCCTGTCCTGACCTGATGTACTATTTCAGTCAACTTTAACTCTTATTCTCAATAAATATTTTTACTCTTCAGTTCTGACTAGAGCAGCCAGGAACACACAGAACACAGACCATGACAAATTCAATCAGTGCTAAACTGCCCTTCTGGCATATCTGTGAGAGCAAATCATCCTTTTCACATGTGGTCAAGCCTGGCAATTACCATAACAAGGACAGCACAGGAAACCGGTGAAGAGCTGGATATCAGCAGGATCTAAGCTTATCAGGGACTAATTCAGCACAGCATGTTAATAACTCCATTGACGAAACCTTGTGACATCAGCAATGGACTTGGCTCATGGCAAAAAAAAGTAAAAGGCAAAAAAGAAGAAAAAAGGAAGAGATACTCAGAAATCTCTAGGGTAATTCAGCATGTTATAAAGGAACGTTTTCTCCGGCAAGCAAAAATGGTCCCAATATTTTGAAGTGAAGACACATTGCATATGCCAATTTGTAGGTAATAATGTAGGACAATACTTTTAAAAGCAAACCAGTGACCAAGTTTAAATTGGGAAAAAAGGTTGCATGAAATAGCAGCAAATAAGTCCACTGGAATTCCTTGCAATTATTCTCATGCCATGTCTCACTCCATTTCCTAGCTCATTAGAGTATTTCCTACAAGACTCAGTTTTCACAGAAGTCTCTAGAAAATATCTGTTTTCCTCATATGCCTTTTTTCACGTAGAAATCTGCAAGGATTCACTGGTTAACTTGCTTTTTCTCACTTCTATGAAGAGATACCATATGTAAGATTAAAGAATTTATGTTCTTGAATTTTTATCGAATTTAGAGCTACCTTAAGCTGCTGGGACAGAGAAGATTCTTGTCACCCAGGTATCTGCAGGCAGAAAAAGAGATATAGCAAAGGTAACAAAATTGGTAAGATTTCACTCTTTCCTCTGTATAGCAACAAGGTTTAAAATTCTTCATCTGACAGCCATACAGCAAAAATGTTGAGATGTTACATTTTTATCTTTTGTCAGATTCTCTCATCTTTCACATGGATGTACAGCAGCAATTACATTGTTTATTTCTAAGTCATTAACATTTTTCTATTTATTACAACAGGTATGTTGCTTAAGCCAAACGTTTAGCAACTGCACACAAAATTTTTGGAGCTACACAATGCAAAATCTATTACACCTGTTTGAGTAAGACATGGTAAAAATCATGCACTGATGCACACCAATGTCCATGCCTTCAATTAATTGTGTGACGGCACTAATTGTCTTAAGCTACCTAAATATTTTTAATTCAAATTCGAATGAATAATTTTTTTTCAGAAATAAAAAACACTCAAATAAAAAGGAATTTTTGTTTTGGAATGTTTTAATAGAAGTAAAAGATCAGATTTATAAAATCAGAGAAGGATGTGATTAACACTACAACACTGAACTTAAGGACTAATATGGAAAATAAAGAAACCAAGTCTTTCAAGTTGCTACAAAAGGAAAGAACTCTCCTTGCACTATTTTTGCAGCCTCCTAGAAGAGTAAGATTATAAACCTAATCTACAGTGCTCTGCAAATAATTCATTTCAGTTTCTCCTGCAATGAGAAATTTTAGTCAGTAGCCAGTAAGATTTTTCCATGAGAATTTAAAAACTAGTTTGAAATTATACTTCTAATGTCTGTTTGACCTCTCCTTGTGGAACAGCCTTGCCCTGAGATATTTGGAAAGTTTTGCTCCAGAGTTCTTAATATACCGCTAAAGGCAGTCACTAATGATGTATGACACCTTGCAGCCAGTCCTGCTGAATCAGGCAAAAGAGGATTTCTACCAGGATTCCCACATCCCAGGGGAGTGTGTTCCTGTTATGCTGTGACACTTCTGCCTCTGCATTAAAGGATGTCACTTAAGCAGCTCACTGTTCATTTAGATCAGTGACGCAGTTACTGCTCATAACTGTACAGACGCCAAAATCCTGTATCAACCATTCACCAGAATATTTCCCATGTTTTAGTTTCAATAAAATTAAGATTCAAGACATTTACTAAGAGGACTATTTCTTATTATTCGGATCGTAATGCTATCTGATATTGATGTTATGTCAAATAAGTGAATAGGAAGTGCAAGATCAGCCTGAGTTACCCAGCTGGAGTTCTACAGTATTTGTAAATCTCAGCGGCACAGCACAGTACTCTTAATAAAATATTCTGGAGAAGTAAATTTTCCTGGTTAAGTATTAAAACAAAAAGCAAAATGCAGATAGACAACATATCAATACTGCATATATCATGAAAGTAGACAAAATGAGACTTTCTTCAGCCTTAAAATAAGATTTTGGTTGTCTTTTCCTAAACACACGTGTTCATTTCTGTCAGTGAAGATTTGGCTATGTACAAATTTTCCGAACAGGTAACCTTCATTTACTGTTATTTACTGCAATTCAATGGCCATTTTAAGATATCATCTACAACATGGGCTTTGTTAACACCCCTCCACGTACAATCAGCTGCTAAAGTAAGAAATCAAAAACGTGTGTTTGAGCAAGTAGATCAGAGCCCTGAGGGCAAAAAACTCACCAGCTCTGAGCCCTGTATTGAACCCACAGGCCACAGGTTTGTCTTATTAAAAGTTAAAGTTGCTTGGCATTTTTCCAGTCCCTCTCTTGCCAGAAGGCAATACGGCTGGCACCAGGAGTGACATGCTGTGCACACAGCTGTTCTCTTCCCAGATCACTGAAGAAAGACCCACTGTCAAACCAGTGAGAACCTGTACTTGGGTGAGGCAGAGAGGAAATAGAGCCAGGTAGAAACTCCTCACTGCCCTGGAAGAGTCACAAAAACAGAGGGTGCATCAGTGCAGAGACCAACACATCAGCAGGGATACCAGTATGGTGGGCACTAATTAAAATGAAGGAGGCCTCTCTTCCTCAGATATTTAGGTGATCTACTGTGCTCTTATATTCTTGACCTAGTCTGTCACTCATGAGCAAAATGGAGTCCACTGTCTCTGCATTTTAAAGGTTAAACCCAAATGAAGTTTAAAGAACAAATGCAAGACAAGACTTGCAATCATGCACTCTTTCTCCAAGCCAAAGGTGCAAAAGTATGGCCCCTGCACCACACATTATGATCATGTTTTGTACACAAGACCCATAGGTGAGAAATATGTGAGCACAGCATGATTAGAGCATGAAGAGCAGAAAGTAGAAAAGATTCTCCAGAAGTACATTACATATTTTACCTTGCAGGAAAACCACAGAAGAAATTCATCTCCACAAACAGTGGATTGAGATAGCAATATCTTAATAATTGGGAGAAAAAATAATGAGATGGTGGTAAATAATAATAATAATAATAATAATAATAATAATAATAATAATAGTAGTGCAATAACAACCACAATAATAATAATAAAAAACAATTCAACTAAATAAANATAATAATAGTAGTGCAATAACAACCACAATAATAATAATAAAAAACAATTCAACTAAATAAATAAACAAACAAAGGATGGGGAGAGAGGGAAACAAATAAAATCCACGAGAAAAAAAGTGATGCACAATACAATTGCTCACCACCCAGTAACCAATGCCCAGAATATCTTCAAGCGGTGATCAGCAGCTCCTGGTCAACTTCCTCCACTTTGTACCCTGAACATGACCTTCTGTGGTGTGCAATATCCCTGTGGCCAGTTCAGCTCTCCTGGCCATGTTCCATCCCAGCTTTTTGTGCACTTCTTCACTGGCACGGCTGGGAAACTGAGAAGATTGTGACTTAAGGTGAGCACTACTTAGCAACAACCAAAACATCAGTGTGTTATCAACATTATTCTCATATGAAATCCAACACCAGCACTATACCAGATTGTTGTGGATTTAGTATTCGCTAAATCCTCAGTGCATCTACTAGAATTATTTACTTATTTGTTGTTGTGAGATAGATTTAGGGGGAAGGCAAAGCAGGCTCAAATTTAAAAGGGTATAAAGAGGAACTTCATTGATAGGACTAAAAGAATAATAAGAATTAGAATAAAATCTTCAGAACACTTCTCCTCCCCTCTACACCTTTTTTTTTCTTACTGACAATGTATAGAGACAAATCAGTCAGTTTACCATCTCTAAAATAGTCTTTCTCTAGTTTAGTTTGGGAGAGGAGACTCTCTCTTCAGTCTATGGAGACTTCTCTACAAGAAAACAGTTCTCTCGTGGCTTGAATGTCACAGCAAATGAGCTGCCTGGGAGAATGGAAGTCTGATCACTGTGTAAAAGTCTCTCCTCTCAACTTACAGCTTTCCCCACAACTGTTTTTGAGGGCTCACTCATTGGCCAATACACTTTTAAGGATGAGCAGTTCAGAAGCAAAGGTTCTCTTCAGTCTGTCTCTGAGATCATCTTCATCTCTGGGAACACAGGTCTTCTTCTTCCCTGGGGGCAAAGGGTCTTCATCACTCTTCTCTCCCTCTCTCTCTTCAAACTTCTCCTGGGATCACAGCTACTTTAATATCTGCTTGCTTGGCATGAATGCCTTTGCTTATGTCTACACTGTGAATGCTTCACCCCCCCATGCTTCTTCTGTGACTTACAGGGATATTCAGTATATCATAGTCTGTCACCATAGCTTACAAGAGAATTTCAGTTTAAGGCAGCTCCTCATCTTCCTATCCTATCTAGGACTTGACTTCTTTTTATTTGACCTTAGTGTTTTCATGTTGTTTCTCTATGTGTCTTCACACTGTCTTTTCCTCTTACTCCAGAGAGAATTGAAGGTCTTCAAGTCTCATCTGTGCAGTGGAAGAGTTAATATCTCACCTGAGGTCTGCAGAGGGCTGTGTGATCCCTGCTGGGTCATGGCCGGAGCTGTTTATGGTGGAGAATTTTTTGGCCAGACAGAGCCATGACACACCATCTATTCCAAATCACTATGGCACTGTTGATTTCAGTATGATTAATCTGGTATTCATTGATGGTGGGTTGGATTCAAAGAACAAATGCAAGAAAAGCTTTATTCAGGAATGGAGATTCAAAATTCACCTGAGAAATAAGTTTTAATGAAGAAAAAGACAAGCGGGGTGAAAATGAAGCATCCATTACACCAGCAATGTTTCCACTGTTCCCAAAATACAAAATGATGAAAGTGCAATTCCAGCTTTTGAAACAGGCGCTAGTTTCCCTAAGAGAAAATGTAACACAGTGCTTACAATAAAATCCCAGAATTTGATCAATTAATTATTGAAACATCTAATAATGCAAGAAAGGGAAGAGGGAACAAGTAGCAAAGGAAGCAAGGAGGGAGGGAGGGAGGGAGGAAGGAAGAAGAGAGGGACATAGGAATAAAGGAAGGAAGGAATAAAGAGCCAGCATCAAGGTAAAGAGATGAGGGCCTTTGCAAATCAAAAGGACTTTGCAATAAAGACATTTCTCAAACCAGACCAGAGTATCTACACAAAGAAAGCTTGAGTTAAACATGCGCAAAACCAACACTGTTTGTGGAGGTTGAAAAGCAGCTCTGTTCAAAGATATCACACATTTTCTCGTGGTTTTACTTTCATGACCTGCAAGTTTGGTGGGTCTGGATCAGGAAAGCAGGAAAGGTTGTTATTTCAGAATATTCTTGAAAACTCTAAAAGAGGGAGAGCTTATCCATCTATACATAGTATGGGAAAGTCTGACTCACCAAGGATGCCACTCTGAATCCAGTTTCCTCCAGTGGGGAGGAAACCTTGTACAAGCACAGAATCTTAAGTAGAGCTCTGCTTCTGCACCAAAACCAGAGAAATAACCCCATACATAAAAAAGCCCTGTACCTTTCACCTCTCCTCTCATTATGCAGATGGTGAAACATCTGACTGTCCGTATAATGTTCAGACTCTTCAAGTAAAAAGGGAAGAAATAAGACAAAGAAGCCATTATGGGAAAACTCTGTTTCTTCTGCTTTAAGGGCTGTGATTTGAAATGAGTCATAGCTCTCTTCCACTGAATGTATAGAGCAAGAAAGCAATTTCACTGTCTGTATACAGAGGGAAAAACAGCAGCCTCATCTCTTCTATCTATTCTCCCCCAGCACTGAGAGAAAAGGTACAGATCTCTTTCCACCATCAACACAAGGAGAAGGATTAGCTGGGGCTGACAGATACAAGGAGTAGTCCAATGGACTCAGTCCCACAGCTGGAGCATAGTGGGGTGAGGAGGAGAGCAACCAGCACCGGCAGTGTGAGTCCCACAGGCACTCACTCCTCAGACCCCTGCTCAGCTGGCACCTCTCTACAGCATGACATTTGGCAGAGACATCATGTACCCTTCCAGAGCTCTCAGAGTGCACTCCCTTCCTCACCCTCCTTTGGCTCTCAAGAGCCATTATGTAGCTTAAAGTGTTTTGTGAATGCAGCTTCCTTTCCATCTGCTGGTGTTGCAAAAACATCAACACCACCACAAAATCCTCTCTCATGCAGATTGCAGCAGCAACATCCAACAACTATTTCATCCTGTCAGAGCAGCATTTCAAAAATGCACCACAACAGTAGCAAAAGAAATCAGTTTGGGTGGGAGAAGAGTATAAAGGAATAAAAATAAGGACTTGATTGTCCCAAGGACACAGATAAGCTGCACTTACAGGAAAAACAAGCAGGTTGTTAGTAACAAAGGAGTTTGAAATGCTAGGGGTTAAGTTCTCACGATAAAGTCATAGCTTGAACTTTTATTTAATTACACCTTTAATTTACTTAACTACTTGTAAAAATATTTTGTGTATTCTTACATCTTAATCTGATGTGGCTAGTGCCTTGCAGATACCAAACAATATCCTGCAAATCTGGTCTTTTCTGACAAACCCTCTGTTCCTCTTCCTCTGTAAAAAGAGAAGAGTTTTCATGAGAGATCTCCTCTTTGGTCTGTACAGAGAGAAAATTGACATCTTCAAACGTTAAAAGAGGAAAAGAGGAAAACAGACATTATCTAAAAATGCCCTTGAAAAGAAGAATAAAAAGACATAACAACAAATTCTGCAAGCTAAAGTTGTGCAAGTTGAAGCAGATGTGGCATGTGAGAATAAGCACCATGAAGGAGTCTTCATCTTGTGAAGTCTGTGGGTGAATGCTGCATAACTTTCTGCTTCAAAGCAACAGAAACATGATGACACTGCAAGCAATTCTCTGAAAAATAAAATAAAAATTTCAACAGTTATTGCATTTTGCAATTGTGTTACCTGGACTTTATTCTTCTACACTTGATAGGCAGAGCATACCAGATGTCTAATAAGACTTTTGAAAGGTCAAAAGCAAATGACAAATGGCTTGTGTCTCGATTCTTAACATCTGGAAACCATAACTCCAGAAACATGAATGTTAAAAGTCATTCTGTGTACCTTGCAATGATTGCAGTCTAGTATAGGTATATGAGCAACATCATCATTTAGTCAGCATTATGTTCTTCTGTTCATAACTTTCAAACAATCTTCAATCTCCAGGTTGGTTCTGTAAAACACATTTGTCGCCATCTCAATATTGCAGCAGAAATGACACACTGGAGCCTTATCTTCCTGAATCCCAGTCATCCTGCTGCAGGTTTCAGCAAAGCAGAGGTGGGGCAGACTTCAGAGCTGTGACACCTGCTGGCAGAGGATGCTGCAGGTCCCAGTGACGCTGGATGCCACACAGGCTCCTGAGGATGCCCTGTCACACACAGTGTTGACTCTACATTCAGCTCACCTATCGCCCCATGATACAGGAAGGTATCTCAGCAGTTTTTAATCCTCTCCTGTTTTCAGCAGGAAAATCGTCACTGATTTTAACCACTGGACCAAGAGTAATTTAGTGATTGCCTGGAGCAGAGTGGGGCTGCTTGATATGGAAATCCTTGTAGCCAGTTAGGATTTGGGTCATGAGATTCACAAGCGATTTCAAGCTGGAGCTGCTCTGCAGATTCTCTGCAGAATTTCCTTGTCAATGTCATTATTCTTCATTACTTTGAAGGCAGATTAGACAAAGTCCAGCTCATCTGTTATCTCACTTTTTTGATAGTATGAGATTAATGGCTGTGATAATAGCCTACAGTGCAAGTCAAAGTAAGGAATTCTAGAGAGTTCACTATCTTCCATAAATGCACACATAGCTGGATTTTGTACTGAATGCAAAGGTTGAACACAGCCAGGATGAAGTTATAACATCCTTGGGAACCTATCCATCCCCATCTTTCAGCTGAGAAGGTGGTACCAGCTGGAGATCAGTAGGTGAGGACCAGGTACCTCCCTAAAGTGTTGGAGTATGGAGCTGTAAACCCTTTGGTGAGAGGAGAGGGCTGGAGAAAGGTTTAATTTTCAGCTCTGACCAGGTCATAACTCACAGGCTGGAGTTCCAGGTGTGGTCCAGCATGAAATCAACTGCATGTCTTTGTCCTGCACAAACAAGTCAGTAAGATTCAGGACAGTCAGAGCACTTTGCTGCCCAGTCAGACTGAATTTTAATCCAGTTTTAATGCACTGCTTCGTGGAATTATTAAGAATATCTCTCCAAGAGGAACTGATCAGGAGGTCTGACTCTTCCTCCTCCTCACGCTGGCCCTCCTTAGAACACTCCAGCTTATATTATTGTTGAGACCCGGGCAGATAATTGTTACTTTAATCACTGTGCTGAAGAAACACATATGGCATTCATACCTTGTGTTTTCACAGAGTGCTTTATTATTTGCTCTTGTCTAAACATGGTACAGGGGTCAGAAAATGAGCTGTTACCTTAAAAGCAGTTAAATTTGAATTATCACACCATTTTGCCATGTCTTCCAAGTACAGTATGCAGCTTACACAAATTAAACATGAAGAGTCTCAAATATCTGCCTCTGACACCAAAACAACTACAGCAAAAAGAAAGACAAATAGAAAATTATTTTGGATGATGGTTCTTATTAAATATAGTCCATCAGAATATAAGCAAAGAAAACTCTCTAAACAGTGCAGCAATTGCAATGTCAGAATTAATAGCACCATTTAGCTAGAAGGTCCAAACTATTAATGCTAATTCCTTTTTTTTTCAGTTGCGATTTCTCATAATGTTCAAATAGCAAGTAATATTTATTTTCAGCCCCTGACCTCAACTCTTCTACCGTATTTTAAGAGGCTAAACCACAGAGCATACATAAAGTAGGGATGATTATTCCTAGCAGCAGTTCTGGCAAACGCAGGTTACAAAGTGTTCAGTCTGGACTTATCTATTTATTCAATTAGACAGATAAACAGACTATGAAAATTCTATTATACATGCCTATTCTAGTGGTTTGCTATGTTAGCTCTTTTGACATCTGTGTAAAACAAAGAGCAATTTCTACTCATTAGAGCCCTGGGGAAGGCTCATTTATGATTACTACAGATTTTTTTTTAAGTTTTTTGTGCTTCCCACACAGAAGGAAATAAACGTGTTAAATCTCTACCCTTCAAGGTTAGTGGGCCTGCTGGCTTACAGGTGTGATGACACTTCTATCTATATGGACTGGTAGAACTAATCTTACAAGATTTAGGATTATATCTTTTGAAACTGAAAAAAAACAGAGGGTTTTGTGTTGTTGTTTTTTTGTTTTTTTGGTTTTTTTTTCCAAAAAATAGCAGCTGGGAAGGAAAGAACAGAAAGATAGGAACAGGAAGGCAGATACCTTGTCCATCATGCATCTTAATACCCATTGATTTAAATGTGTTTGCACATGTAAATTCAAGGTATCACAGAAAGATTATAATTAGTCTCCTAATTTGTCCCTATGACACCTTAGGCTGGTAGCTATTGTTAAAAAATCAGGCCCCAGGCAGGTTTCTTTATTTTCCCTCAATTAATTGCAGCATTCAATAGCCTACTGATTTCAGGGCACCTGTACTTCACTCCTAAATTTGGGAACTATCAGCTACTACATCTTTCAGGCATGCCCCATATCTTCTTGCTTTCACATGGGTGCTTCACTTTTACAGAAGAAATGAAATGAGAATGAAACCATAAACCACTACAAAATCTGGTATCTCAAAGTGTCACCAAAACTCGTGAAGAAAACAAAATCCCTCTAATACTATATTTGAAGTGATAAAGAATCAGGCACTACTTTATCCTGGCCAGGATGTGCCACAGAAAATATTCCACACACACATAAGTTTTACTAGATTTTCCCAAACTTTATACAGTCTAAAACCCATAGAAATCCATTAGTTTAATGTCCATTGGTCCCAAGTTGAGTATTTCTTAGTGTTTGATTTCCTATTGGACCCAGATTTCTTCGCCTCTGATATTAGTTAGGTCCACACTCCTTGATTTCTTATCAGCCTTTTTCAGGCCAGGTGTCTCCAACTATGCCAGGGGGCAGTGTTTGGGGTAGATGTTCGTTGATGTTTTCTTCATGGTCATTATCTTTTTCAGTATCATTTGGACTATTCCGAGTCTGTGGAGATGTTAAGCTCATCGCCGTTGTCTGGGCTCAAGAGATGCATTTATTTTTTCTGAAGGTCACTGCCAGGGCTGTACACTTCCAGCTCTACCTGATGGTGTCACTGACACAACAGCTGGTGGCTCTTGGATGTGAAAGGACAGATCCATGCTGGGAAAACTCCATTTGTGTTTACATTGCCTTTGGGGTTAAACACTGGGCTGGCAGCAGCACCCTGAAATTCCCTGCTGCAGTGCTCAGAATTACTGTGAGCAGAGCCACAGCTGCTGCTTGCACTCCAAGACAACAGAAGAAACATCATTAATTGCAGGAATTCTTTGGCATCTTGCTAATGTTGTCAGCAGACCCTTTATGCTCCTTCCAGGATATCTTTTGGGAAAGCCTGAGCTCTTTTTTCTCCGTGGCTGATCAGTGGCTTTCTTGTCTAATAATCCACGTCTCAGCAGAATTCACTCATAATTTCTTAAACTCAGGTAGGTCACGGATATCCTTTAAATTCTTTACAAGCTGTGAGAAACGATGCTCACTTTTAAAATTTCAAAGGTTTATTAAACCTTAACAAATGCAACAAAGGACTTNTCTCTTTTTGGTTTCTGAGTTTTCTTTATTATTTTATTCATACAAACATTGCTTATTTCACATTGATTTACAGCTTTACACAAATTACATTGTATCATATATTACAGGACTGAATAAGGAAAGAGACACTCCAGCTGGAGCATATGACCACCTGCCACATCCTCCCCTTTTCACCTTTTATACCCCTGGGTTGTGTCAGCCAACCTTGGCCCCTCCTAAACTCTGTACATCAACTCTTCAGCTTCCATTCCTGGCAACTTCTTTCTTGCAACTTTATTGGAGGTCAGATGTTGTCATACTATGCCCCCCATGTGACACGCTTTTCCCATCCCATGCAGGGTGCACATTTACACGCCCTCCCTCCACAAGTCTTTCACAACCAAGGCTGTCTGGTGGCAAAAATACCGAGGAAGGGGACTGTGGGGAGAAGAGGGGATGTCAAAACAACAAATCACAGTGATGTAACTATACATCAATAAAACCTCTCTTAACATATCCACAATATTCATCCTTAATTGCAAGAGCCAACCATCACATTATCTATCTATAACAAAGCCAATAAAGGGACTCATTCCTTTCATTGTTATAGTAGAGATTTATGGCATCTGATCCTCCAAAAAGGATATCTAGCATAAAAACAGGGATGTGAAACTGAGTTACTGACTTATGAGAATAACAAAACACACAGATTTTTTTCTGTGTATACCAAAGCAAGCACAGTACTGTACTCTGAAACTAAACTCCTTTTTCTCTCTGAAGCATGGATCCATGGCCAGACCAGATCTTCATCTTCTCTTACGGATTTCCACCGGTAGTGGGTTTAGTGCTGGCCAAACACCAGTGCACCCACTAGAAGGTATTTACTCATTTCCTGCTGTGGGATATGGATTAGGAGGAAGAGAGCAAAACAGGCTTAAAACTTAAAAGAGTACAAAGAAAAAACTTTATCAACAAAAACCAAAAGAAAAATGATAAGAAAATCAGAATAAACCTGTGGAACACCCTTCTCCTCCCCCCACCTTCCTTTCTTTCCCGCCAACAACATAAAGGCCAGAAGCCAAGAGAGATTTCCTGGGCTTTGCTTGTCCATAAATGTGCTTTTCCACAGAGGTATAATGAGCTCTTTTGAGTGGTTTAATCAGGTGTCATTCTTCCATCCCAGGCAGCTGACTGGTTCTTCCTGGTCCCCACAAGGAACCACAGTTCTGCAGGTTGTGGACTCCCTCCCCAACCAAAAACCAAACCTGTGTTAAACCATGACACCACCTCATACGGTGCCTTCATAGCAACAGCTCTAAAGAAGGATTTTCATTTTCAAATGCACTTTTCAAATTTTGTTGATTTAACCCCCTTAACCAATGTTAGCTGCAGTCTCAGTGTGTGAACACCGCTTTGCTTTCTCAATTATTATCAGGCATTTTATTAATGCATATCCAGTGCCTGCTGTGGTCAAGTTCAGCTGGGAGAAAAATCAGTAATCAGACCAAAAGAAGCAAACTATTTCACTTTATTAAAAGACCATTTTGAATTGAATTTTCTTTCAATATTTCTTTCAAGAATATTTCTTTCAATGTCACAATCAGAGAGAATTTTATCTAATTTTCTATTTATTTGGATTTATGTTTTCACTTTTTATTTTAGGTTTTCAGGTAGAGTGTATTAGCTAAACACTGTTCTTCTCTTCATTCGAAGCATATTTGGGGCAGATGAAGGTCTAACTGCTGAATTTTTAGCTGATGCTTCTTTTTTTCTGTCACACTTAACTTACTCAAACCCCTCCAATATATCCACTATTTAAATTACTGAAGAAACAGTTACCTTTTATTAAAACTGTCAAGAAAAGTGCTTGTTTTTCATAAAAACATGAAGAGATTGATGAGATACGGCAAACTTTTTTTTTTTTGTTTCTTTGTTTGACAATGAACCAGACAAACCACAGTTTTGACTAAAGCTTCATGGCTTTGGAGTATAAAAAAGCAATACTCAAACAAACAAAACAAACAAAACTTGAGGAAAATACCTAAAAAGCTATCAAAGGGGAAAAAAAAAAAGAAATGCTACTACAGACCATATGTAGGTGAGCTACAGAAAAGAATGAGAGTTTGTTACTATTTCATTTTTGTCTCTCCCTTCCTTCTCAAACACAACTTTTAAAATCCCTGCACCTCTTTCACAATGTCCTTTGCTGTATTAATAAATGTATCTGCACGACTTTGCAAAAAGAATACTTCATGAAAATGTGTTTCTCTGCTGCATAGCTACTCAGCAACCCAGTTCCTCAGTCTGAGTCCTAATAGCCAAGACTGAAATTAGTAAATCTTGATCCTGAGTTCTATTTTACCTTCTAAGAGCTTGCCGTGTAGACACAGTTATGTCTGAATTTGTTGTAAACAGAGGGATTTGGTGCTTTTAATTATGTAATTAGATTTGCTTTAGCCTCACTAGGATTGAGGATAGTAACTCAGGAAGATAAGGAAGCGTTCTGGGTCTTTGCACATGATAAAGCAGAGAACACAAGAAACCAAATTCTTCTCCCGTGGAAACCATGACTGTGCCAGCTGGAAGGTGTCAGCTCAGGGTTATGGACTGCAAGAGTGACTGCTGGGCACATGCACCCTTAGACAAAGGTAAAAACCCCTTATTATCCTCCCAGACAATTCTGTTCCGAGCTCCTTGATGGATCTGCTCCCTTCCTGCAGCCAGGCTGTGCCGCAGGCAGAGCTTCTTGATTCATGACAACCTGTAAGACACACAGTAGGGAGAAAAGCATCAAAGAGTGATTCACAAAATTACCATAAAACAACAAATCCGTACACTCCTGGTAACACAAGCAAGCAGGCAGATTGCTGGGAAATAATTTTAATAATTTTAGCTCCATTTTTCTTCGCTTAGAAAGGAGAAACATCTTTACAGCACCACATCAATTACTCCTTTTGTCCTTAAATAAAAATATGATGATCCTAGGATTTTAAAAGATCCAAAAACTTGTCTGCTAAAATAAAAGAGGAGGATCAGCATTATTAGTAGTAAATAAATTGAATTCTCTTTTTCCCATAGAGGTCCCTATGCTAAGAGGACCATCCATTAAAAATGTCCTCCCAAAGCCTTCCATGGTGACTTATACAATTCTCTGAGTCTGAAGAAGATCTCTGGTTAAGAACAAGGTTCAGAGACCAGCGAGACTGTTTCACTTTCTCCAGACATTACCACTTTCCTGGCTGTATTCCAGGTACTCCCCCAGAAAGGTGCACATTTGTCACCACAATGCTCATTTCTAGTTGTATGGGAAGGTATAAAGATCCATGAGCTCCTCCATGCCTGAAGGTGTAGGAAAGGCTACTCAACTCCGTGAAAAGAACAAAAATGGTCATTGTTTTTAAGGAGGTTGCCAAGAGATAAAATTCATCTTTTTCACACACTCTTTTCTATTTAACAAGATAGAAGAAAGATCTTTTAAACCTGCCTTAAGAAGAAGATGAAAGTAGAAAAGGTCTGATTTAGCTAATAGAAGACCAAATGTTTCCTCTATCAGACTAGTACAAATATGGAGATCTTCTGAAATTAGAGATTTTGCCTGGAAAGTTCACAGAGGAAATTCAGCAGAGCAGAAACCATTTCTGACACCTTGTCTCTTCACTGACGCAACCAAGTTAAATAAGAAAATGGAACAATTGTACATTTAAAAAGATCCAAAATCTGAATTTTTTACTTAGTTGAACAAATACACTCTTCTACTGAAAGAGGAGCCCTACAGTTCATATTGTTTACTCCCTCTGATTAACAGTTAATAATTTAAAAAAAAAAAAGATAAAAAAAAAATAGAGAAAAATAAAGAAAAAAAAAAAAAGAAAAAGGAAACAGGAAAAGATTCAGTGAAAACAGGGGCCTCTCCAGCCCCTTTTGTGTTCTAAAGTGTTGTAGGAGAAACAATTTTCCTCTCCCTTATAGTGTAAACCTTATAAGAGTTGCTTTATTCTATCTTGTCATACTGCTTTTTTTTTTCTTTTTTTTTTGACAAGGGATTGCAAACAGAAGGAAAAAAATGTTTCTCCTGTGTTTTTCTCTATTTAGGCCTAAAATCCCACCATGCTGTATATGAAAATACCAATACACCTCTATTGTAAACTCCATTCTCAGGAATATTCTCTGAATGTTTTATGTTTGAGTCATGAAAAGATAAACAGAATTAGTGAAAAAGTAAGGCTGGAAGGGATTTCAGAGAAGTCATCCAATCGCAACCCTTTGCCCCAAGCCAAGAACATCTATCAGGGTTTTAAAATCTATATATTAATTGTGATCTATTAAACCAGACTTGAAAACTACCAAAAGGGAAAAGTAAAGCTTTTTCTGCATGAAAATATTGCAGATAATGCAGAATAGGGAAGAGCACAGCTGCCAAAAGATTGAATACATTTTATTTTGACAGGTCTTTGGTGGAGAAACGCAAGAATATAAAAAGTGTGATGGATACAAACTGCTGTTTACAGGCTGTCTTGCCTACTACCCTCATTGTAAACATCAGCAATTTCCTAATGAAAAAGAAAATAATTGACTTTTAAAGCTATATCTATCATGTTTATCTGTCTACATTTTCTTTACCTTATTACTTCTTCTAACACTTCTACTACGTGTTTCTGGCTACCTGAATACCCACTTAATGCAGGAAAATATTCCTTAGCATGTAACTGATACTCTGGATACTCTGTCTACAGAAAAGCTAGAAGATTTATTGAAATGCAAATGTCCTTTCAGAAGGACAGAGGCTGTGGATCTGTACACTCAGCTTCTACTTTCCTAATCCCTAGATTCCTGAAGGAGAGGATTACTATTTCCAGGTAGTCCCATCTCTACCTCTCCTGAGGTATAATTCGGTAATTTTAGACTCTGTCTAAGTATCTACAAAATACTACTCTTATTTCTCCTTAAAGCATCCATAAAAATATATTTCTTAACTTCCCTAGGAAGATCCTTTTATTGATCACCCATCCTTAGTGTAAAAAGTTTCACCCAGCTTCTCACCTGACCTTTCTTTTTTCTTTGAACTTTCCCCAAGTAGAGGTCATGAAGAATAGTTTATTGCTGTCCCTTATGTGAGTATTTTAGTTCTAAAAAACAGCTAGTCTTCATGTCCCTTCAGCCTTATATTGCTAAGGTGAACATAGCTAATTCATTCAACCTTCCCTCACAGGCCCTCTTCCATAAATCTGTCCTCACTCCTTGTTTTCCCTCCTCCAGCTTGCAAAAATCATCCCTGTACTCCTCTGCCTACAGTGGGACACAGAGCCTGGCCCGGGCCTCACTGGTGCCCAGGCATTATTCCCTTCTACATTCAGTGTTTGATCTTCCTTTGAAGGGATATTTTAATTAAAAGTGCCTTCCCCTCCTTCATCCTCCCCAACAGCACAGCTGATGCAGACTCAGTCTGTGACTCTGCATCTCTGTCACCCAACTTTTCTTTGTTCACTTTTTTTTTCTTTTTTTTAAACTCAAAATAGTACATTGCATTTGCTCTTACTGGATTTCATCTTGCTGATACCATGCACTTTCTGCAATTTATCAAAATCATATTTAATTTTAAAACCATTACCCATCATGCTTGCAGCCCTTCCCAGTCCCCCATCATCTGGATAGGCACAACATTTCCATTTTATCATATAAGTCATTAAATAAGACATTATCTCCTCCTACAACTGACCCTCATGACATCACGTGCAACATCTTTCCAGAATAAGACAGCAAATAGGTTCACAGGCCCTAATTTTGCATCATGCTCCACCATGCAGTTTATGTGAATGGCCCACAGCACTGTGTCAGAAATCAATCACATTTTCTGTTTCTCTTGCACCCAGCAAGCCGTGTACCCTGTCAAGGGAAAGCTTTAGATTAGACCTGATATTTTCATTTATGAGGCAATTTTCAGGCTACAGCCCCAGCCTGTGGAAGGCTGCAGAGAGTTTTGGAGTGATCAAACTACCAGGTTTTAACTGCAGTTATTGGTTTGGTCTCTTTGGAGTGGTTTTTGTTTATTTGGTTCTTTGTGGCTCGTGTATGCTCAACTCCAATATTTTTCTGGAGTTGAATTCAGAAAACTGAAACATTCTTCACACCTGAGACTCAAAAGGAAAGTTCAAGATGAAACTTCAGGCAGGCTCCCCAGGAGGAGCAGGAATTTCAGTCCTTATGGGACATCTCTCCTCCTCCTCCTCACTCTTCAAAATCTTAGAGCTGCTGTCAATACCAGCCTGTAGTTCATGTTGTTGCTACGTTGAGTTCAGCTCCAGTTTTCTAACTTCTCTTCACAACATCCTTCCCACTGGATGGTAATGTAAACCTCAGCCACCTGTGTGAGTACACACAGCCATACAAGCAGATCCAGAGAGTGAAGACAAATTTGAGAGGGAAGAAATGATCAAAGATGTCGTTAATCAGCCCAGCTCCCTGAGTTGTACCACTGAGACTAAAAATTGCCTTCCAGCCATTGCATCTGAAACACTCTCAGGCTTCTAAATTCTCCTAGCAATTCTCCTAGGACCTGGATTTAAAAACCCACAACACCTGAGTAATGATGTCCTGGTCTTCCACCACCAAAATCAGCAAGAGAAGTGTCTGGAGTATATTGTATGGGTTGATACTGTTACTTTCAGAGACAGGTAGCCAAACATCCTGCAGCCTCTCTATGCTGCACAAAGTGCAGGACAAAATGGTAAATGAATGTCGAATCCAAAAACAAGTAGGAATCAGCGATCTTTTACACCGTGAGTGCTCCTGTGCTATAGAAACAGAAAGAAACTTGGTCTCTATCCTGCACTTTCCTGGAAATTCTCTGTTCATCGCTGTGTTCTCCTGGTCTTCTTCATTCCAATCGCTTTTACACAGACCCCAGACTCAGCAGTCTGTCACAAAATTGTGTATCTGTACTTCTCTGTGGCCCCCATCACTTTGATCCAGTTACACTTTGGTGCATAGATGAGAAGCATCAGCAGGAACTGGTTTCTAATTCTGCCACTTGTGACAGAACTGCTATTTACTGAATTGTGTACAGCAAGTAGCTTTGCTTTGTTGCAGCTCCTTTTTATGATGATCTAGGACAACCTCTATCAACAGAACAACTGAATTCCTGTTCTGTGGCCTTTCTTCATGATCTAAAAGAAAATTGGCACTTGATATGTCTAAAATAAGTTCCATAATGGCAGCAAAACTGCCATTCACATTCAGCGTGCTGAAAATATCAGATAAACGGCAGGCTTGGCTCATGTTAACAAGCTTTGCACTTCTTGTGTTCGCTTCATCTGTGACAAAATTCAGCACTTACAAGTCATTAAGGCTGCATTGTGCAAGTCAGAAATGCAGGCAGATATTCTGAGAGAATTTTAATCATGTAATCACTGTACAAGACAGGAGATATTATATGCTCAGATTTTTTTTCCTCCTCCTTACAAAACATGCACACAGAAAAAATAAAGAATTCTAAGATACCAGCTTTTATTTATGCTCATTAAAAAAAACTGTTTTGAAGGCAGCAGGATAGATAATGCTATCACGGACCACACCAAGCCAAAAGGTCATATTCTAAAGCAGAGAGGAAAAGGCATGTTATGATGGGATGTTTTAAGCTCCAGAAATGTACAAATGGCGCCAGAGCCCTTTAGAGAACCAGGAGCCTGCACAAGCTGTCACTGGATAAGTCAGTCATTAATTGATGATATTTAGAACAAAACCTATCTGAAGTGAATATAGCCATTGTCCTCTCTTTTATTGCTCCTGGTTATCTGTTCAGTGTGGTTATAGAAAGTACCAGCACTTCTTTCCCAAGAACCTGGGGAATGAGGTAGCAATTCAACATTCCAGGGAATTTCACAGGAGAACAACAAAGCAGAGTCTTCAAAACTATTCACAGAGCAAAAATACAGGGAAAGCAGCAGAGGGGCACCTGCAGGAGGTCAGGAGGAGCTACATACAAGGTTGCTCAGCACATCTCAGCCTCCCAGACGCCTGCCCGTCTGTGAACTCTTCAGTTCTTTAATACTGCACCCACAAAAGCCATGGGAAAAGAGAGAGGAGTACAAGGTTAGTAGAAAAATGTCTTGTCTCCTGCCATCCATCTTCAGTCCTATAAATTTTTACCTTTACAAAGAGCAAGGCTTCACCTCTGTTTGATCTGTCTGTCATCGCACAGAACACATGGAGGTGACATCCTCGGGTGCATGATGAAGGGATGGAAATTAAAGAAGAAAGGATCATGGCTTCATGCAGGCTTCACTTCTGTCACTTCCAGTTTCCTGTGGGTTTCTGGGCCTGCCAGTTCAAGAAAGAGTTATTTCTGAAAATTTGATTTCTGAAAGATAGAAACAAGAGGAACACATTTTTCATGGTAGCCATATATGAAATTCAAAGCAAACAGAAAGTACTTTTGGGTGGTGAAACGTAAGAGAAAAAGAGAGAATCTTTCATGCTATGTTTCTGAATTTTCATGCTTCAGAAACTGGAAAGACTAAACCCTCACTGAAAAAGCAAAATAAAAAAGTTCTCAAAATCCACAGCTAAAACTTTTTCTCACAAATTAGGCTAGTTTTCATATCCTTTTCATTTCAACAAAAAATGTAAGTGAGCTTCAGAAAAATCTTGGTTTTCAGAGCTCTCAATCTCCTGCTCCAAAGGAAGGAGCCCCGATACCAAAGAAATTCTCAGAGAATAGGTAATTCTTGCAGCTTTTCTTCAAAGCAGTTAAAAGGCCAGCCACTGTATCTGTTTTGAGAGCAGAGCTCCTCAGAATGGCTTCCTAGCAAAGCTTTGGCTGTTTGCTGAGCCAAAATATGTGGCTTTAACAACCTGACAGCTGCAACAAAAGCGAGACACCTTGTGTTTTCAAAATTAAATTTATGAGCTAAATTCCTGCTATGGATCAGAGGGACAGAAAACCAGAACTGGACCCTGGTTCTGGTGATGAGTTTCTTTGCTTTCAGGATTATGGGTGCTTTTCATCCTGAGGTCTGAGTATTTATCAAGCTTAACTGATCAATCATTACAACATCCTAATACTATGACAGGAAAACATTACGAGACTCTGAAACATTACAAGTGAACCAGAAGTGATGATAAATTCCTTTTCTGCTATGATTTCAGAAGTTATCTCTGATTCCTGGGTTGACATGAGCAGTAAGACAAAGAGATACATTCTGTATGTTGTGGGAGTGTATTTTTCTTTTTTTTTTAATTCCTGTTGAAGCACGGCAGCATTTCTTTATGGGACTGCATTTAGCCAATGGCATGGGTTATAGCAGGTGTTAGTTTCATCTTCATTTTCTTTAAACTGGGTGATTTTTTACCATAAGGATTCCTAAGAAGTCTGTTCACATTATGGCAAATGTCAGTGAACATCCATGAGTCACTGCTCATTTGCTCAGGCCAGTGGCCTCTGGCTGTCTCAGCTCCTGACACATTAGCCACATGAAAATATATGTTCCCATTTCTAGTGCATTTCTAGAAACACATCTTTGCCTGACTCTTGTGGTTAACAATCCCGCATCTCATTCAGGAGCTTCATGAAAATCGTGGGAATTGCAGAAGAAAAGTTTTTCATGTGGAAGATGTATTTCAACCCTCCTACTTTAGTCCAGAAAAAAGCCCGAAGAAAGACAAATCTAGCAAAGACCTACCAAAAAAAAAATCTGAAATGAACAGTATGACTTTTTGTCTCTATAGGCAAAAGGGTAAGAAAATAAAGGCAGTAAATCTGTGTATTTACTTATAATTTCATTCAAGAGACTGGGGGCTCTAAAACATGGGGAACAAGCTGCACCATATTTTTGAGTTTTCATTTTGCCTGAAAATTTTGGTTTAAGAATCAAGTTGAAAGAATACAGTAAGTTCTAACTTGCATGCAAAGATATGTTGTAAATTCATAGTCCAGCTTTTCCACTTAAGTCAGGCATGTGCAGGGTGTTTATTTAAATAGACTCTAAAAAATGAGATGCTTCTATTGTGTCTTTGCCTCAGCATGAAATCTGAATGAAGTGGCACATCAGTGGTCAGAAGTTGGTGAACTTAACCAAAGCATCTGCCCTGAGAAGCTTCCAGCAGATACTGTCAGAAAACTTTCTAAACCACTATGGCCTTAGTTAGCTTTACCAGAAGATCAGTTCAGTCACAATCTTTGTTTTCCTTGATTCTTCTGAATTTGCAGGTGATAAAGACACAATGCTCATACTCTCCTCTTGGTTTCCTTCAAATAGCACCAGTGTCAATCTTGTACCCAGTCTGGCATTTGACCTTTCACAACACAGAAAAGATGACAAATAACTTTCACTGTTTTATCTCTGAATGTCAGAATTTAATGTTTTCTGTTTTATTCTTTCAGGTATTGCCATCACACTTTGTTTCACCTGATCAAGACTGAGTATATACTGAGCTGTTCTCCCATTTGCCTTGTTATGAACGCAGAAGAGTTTTCTTCAGCCCAAGTACATCTGATATATTAGGTATAGGAAAGCATTTTAAAGTGTAAGAAAGGCATTTGATTCTAATAACTGATGTCCCAGAGAACCAGGATTTATTGTTTAGTTTCACTTTACTGGGTTCACAACAAAGAAAATAGGGTGGGGAAACAGCAGACACAAAATTTAAGTCCAAATCTGGATGTGAATTGAGGTTCCTCATTAACTTTTGCTGTGATTTCTGATTTATAAGTAAAACTGACACAAATGCTGTCATCATATGCTTCCAATTGCTCATACCAAGCTGGACCCAGAATAACCCACACAGGCATGATGTGCAACATTTCCACCAGTTTAGAGGCTGCCATGGAACTTCAAACAAGTTATATTTAATTTGCATTAGAATATATTTTCCAAGCAAATCCTGGATTTACCTGCCTCTGCAAATGGAGGTGTTTGATTAGCAGTGTCAAGCAGAGAGGGTGCAGAACTCCCTTTCCTGCCAGCCTGGGTCAGGTGGTGGAGCATGACAGGGAAGATGTGGGAACAAGAGAGGTTCCCTGTCACACCACAGAGGTACACAGCTCTCATTTCCAAATCCTTACAGGTGCCCAAGCTACAGCCAAAAACCTAAAGGAAGTAATCAAATCTCAGCACTGTGGCTATCTTTTTTGTAGTCAAAGAAGAAAAGGCTGATCCATCTGGCTAAAATATTGTATAGGACCTAGATCTCACAGGTAGATTTACTGCTTTATTGTGAGGAATTCACTTATTTTCTAACCATGATGTTCTCAGCTACTTCAGACATCAGGAACAAATATGTAAATGGTTATTTCATGCCCCACATATTAGACTTTAGTAAAACTGATCAGGATAATGGTATGCTGATTTTCAAGAAAGGAGGAAAAGAAAAAAAGAAATGCACCTTTTTACTTTAATATGTCCCTGGATCTGTGCAAGATGCAAAAACAATATTGAATTAATGCACATCCAAACATACACTTTTTCTGGGAAAGAAAATGGAATTATGAGGTTAGCTTCATTATTCAAGAATTAAAAAGAAACAAGAAAAGTAAAACTGGAACTATAAGCAAATTTTCAATACTACTATTATTTTAATATTGCAGAGTGTCATTAACAAGATAAGTCAGGTTTTTCCTGGGGTGGATGGTGTACGAGGCATCAGTTAAAACAGAGCAGTATGCCAGTTACCTATAGGTCTGTTATTCCATGTTTTCCTTAAGCTGCTGCTGGTGATGACAGGGTTACAAGACCTGAAATATCTCCTTGCTTTCCCATTCAGGGATATGTATGGAGCTGCTAGGAATAGTCTCAGACAGTTCCTCACTAATGCCAGTTTTGATCCTTTTGATTCCTTTACTTGGCCTGCCCAGAACCACTGATCACCCAGGACCTGAGGAAACTCTACCACCTGTGAGAGCTTCCAGCATGCAGCCCTTCCTACTCTTCTGTGCTGCATGGTAGGTGCAATTTGGACCACGGACTCTGAGTACCCCAGAGACTCTGAGAATGCTGGAGTCATTGAGGTTGGAAAAGACCTTTTAGGATCACTGAGTCCAGCTGTGAACACAGCAATGCCAAGCCCACCACTAAACCATGTCTCTAAGGGCCACATCCACCTGTCTTTTAAATCCCTCCAGGATATTTAAAGCCCTCCCCAAGACTCCACTCATTTTGGTATCACCTTCTCCAGGTGCCAGCATCAGAGATTGGGTTTATGCAGTTCAGCTCTTCATTCTTCTCATCTGCAGCCTCTTCCTACACTTGGCAGAGCACAAGGCTGCAGTGCTAACAAGGACTCATATTTGCACGTGGTTCTGCCTTTCTCATCTCAAAAATCCTTCCTTGGTGTACTTCAGAGAAAGCATCTTATGAGCAAGAATCATTCTATATACTCTTAAACGTTGTTAGCAAGCCCACTGCTTGCTAAGAGCTGAACAGACACAAATGTTTGACATTAAAAAGCTGCACTTGAAGACAGCATAGATTTTTCTTATGTGTGGTAATTTTTTTCTGCTTTGCAAATTAACATCCTAGGCAATTGTGCCTAGGCAAGGACAGGAATATTCAGTAAAAATATTACTGAGCCTCGAGTATCTGATATGGTCTAAAATACATTTGGCTGGCTATTGGCTGTCTTGTCCAACTAGCAGCTCAGGAAAAATTGTAGTGTATCATCACATAAGTCTGCATTTAGATGCAATCTTATTCTTTAATGTCCTTGCCTGTTTAACTAAGGACTAACTAAGGAATTTCAGTCCTTTGCAATAAAAATGGATGGAATTGTCCCATCACATTCTAAGAAAGCTGTAATTATCATTAATTGCATCTCCATCTCCAAACTACTATGAAACCTTTCATAAATCGCTACATTTCACCAGTCTTCATGCATTCTGAATACTCTGGCCTTTGGAGGCACAATCCGGGTCCAGGCAGCACTGACTGATCACAGAGGGCTCCTGCAGCCAGAGCTTTCAACATGCAGCCTGCTGTCCAGTGCCCAGCTTTTTCAGGTGATGAGAAACCCTTCATTCAGCCCCAAAAGCCACCCTGTCCTCACAGTGCTCTCAAGTAACATAGAGCAGGGAACTTGTGCCAGGGAGAAAGTACAGAAGTGGAGCATCTTCTGAGGAATAAACTCATGGCACCAGGCAGTGCTGGAAGACGCAGAGGGAGGCAAACAGAAGCCATTGTGATATCCTACTGCTCATTTTTAATACAGGAACTGCTAATCTTAAAAGATATTTTGTCCTCTGAAACAAGTCCCTCCTAATCTGAATACATTATAGTAGCCATTTACTACCATATTAGTAATACCTTCAAGCCCCTTTTCTTATCATTGTTTAAGCATCTGAATCCTCTTGAATATCAAACAAAGCAAAAAATATCCAGCATCCTCCATGAAATATCAATGTAATGGGTTAGAAGAGACAAAAACCCCCAAAACAATTGTAGGGGAGAGATTATGAGCCTGTGTTTATGACCACATTGTAACCAAATCAAGGAAGAATAAATGGGTCAGTAGAGAAACAACAACAAAACCTCCCAAAGGAAAGAGGGCAAACCTTGAGCTGATGTAAACTGCAGCTTCATTAAAGTCAGTGCATCCAGGCCTGTGTACACCAGGAGAAAATATGGCTCTGGATCTCTGCTTCTTCTGGTGGGGACCATATGGCAAACCTTCACATGACTGAGCTCTCTTCATAAATAAATGCCTGTGTTGAGCTGACTTTATACATGAGTTTCCTATTTGTGACTTGAGTAACATCCATGAATAATTCATGATGGAAAATTACAGATTTACGGTGCTTTTCCATCATTTTACCACCAGGCTTGTGCTCAGTACACTCAGGCTGTACCATTTCTGGAGACTTTAGTAGGCAAGGCAACATGCTTCATGTGGAAGAAGTACTAGTTTGGGTAACACCAATGTCTGCAATGTCTTTCTCACATAATGCCTTGAATTATGGCAGCACAGTAAAGGACAAAACACTGAGAATGAAGACAAGGATGCCAGACCATTAAATCTACAGTGGGGGCAATTTGATTTAAAGTTTTAGCACAGTTTTTAGCATGGTGAATGCAACAGGTCATCCTCCTCTAAATTATCTGAGAGACATTTTTCACCTTGCTGTCTCACACTCAAGATCACCTATGGCACAGGGTAAACCTCAGCACTGCCCAGAGGGCTTTCCGTTTGCAACAGAACCACTTATTTTGCTCAGTTAATCACAGCGTACACAGTGATTCTTAGTGCACAGGCTTTTAATAAAAAAGCATGAGTGCCCTCCCTGCCTCTCCAGTTGCAGAGCATGCCACTCCCCTGGTGTCCACCCCTTTTGCACTGCTAGCACAGGCAATCAATCAACCCCATCTTTGGCTACAAAAACTCCACATGTTTATTCAGAATTTTTAATTGCAGCCATTTTGGTGCTTGTTTGTTTGCAAAAGAAAAATCGAGATTTACCAGTGTCCTATATAACGGGAAAGCCTTAATCGTNGCTTGGTTGTGTGGTTTTAGGTTTTTTTTGGGGGTATGGGGTTTTTTTGTTTGATGGTTTAGTTTAGCTTTTTGAGTTGGGGTTTGTTTTGTTTGGTTTGGGGGTTTTGGGGTTTTTTTGTTTTGTTTTTGGTTTGTTTTTTTTTTTTTTTTAATTATTATTTGGGGGTTTTTGGTTGTTTTTGTTTGTTTGTTTGTCTGTTGTTGTTGTTGTTGTTGTTGTTGTTGTTTGTCCTCCCCTAAGATGCTGACCTTTTCAGTAAAGATCCAATTCTTCAAAATCAATTAGTAATTTTGGACTCTCCATTTTAGTGCATCCCACATCAGATACATCAATACTACTTCATTTTCTGAAATAGCTCAGTATTAAGACTTGGAAAATTGAACCTTCAGGATAACCAGTCACTAATCCTCAGCTCTTATTTTATTCCCTAGCCCCTCAGCTACAAATCTCTTTTTCAATGAAAGAGAGAGACTGGATTTGTTTCTTCAATGGCATATTCATTTATCCATCAAAGGAAAAAAGTGGTGAAACAAAATACAAGAGAAAAAATCAAGAAGCAGCAATGAACCATGAGTCAGACTTGAGTCTGCAAGGAATGACTCTCTGGAGTGAGGGCTCTACTAAATCCAACTCATCACAGATTGATGAAGAACACCCTCATTTATTGCCTACGGGAATTTTTCTAAAATGATTTAAATCCAAAATTCAGTTTTGAGAAGGAGAAGGAAGTTGGTGAGTCATAAGGTTGTAATGCATTAACTTTGGCTGTGTATTTGCAGGATGATCCTACTTTCTCTTGCTGTGGATTAATGAAAGGAGCTGAACTGTCCTTGACAAGAGCTTGTCAGAATGCTGTCACCTTTTTCACCCAAGATCTTTAAAATTATCATCTGCTTTGCGTTATTTAGACAAATTAAACTAACATAGACTATTAAAAAAAAAAAAGATAAAAAGAAAAACTAAAACCTTTCAGAGCCTGTTTTTTGCCTGTCTCTGTATAATGGGAAGCCTGGAATATGATCCACCATGAAAAGCAAAAGTGTCTGCCTGAGTCCGACCTTCAGGGAAGAGCTGATGCTCAGAGATCAGCATCCTTTTCCTCCATTTGCCAATGTTCCACGAGGCAAAATATCAGGGAGAAAAGCAGATTACATGAGACACATGGATATTAGAAGAATTCTGTGCAGTAGCCATTAGGATTTCCTCCCTCAGAACAGACCTGGGAAATCACTGCCTGGCAGATCATCCCCAGAGGAAGCAGTAGAGAGATGACAGTGTGTCTGAAGCAGTTGATCTGAGTATTGGTAGGCAGACTCCTTCAGTGCCAAATGCAGACCAATGAGGAGAAAAGAAGGGTGGGAAGAAGAATCTCAGATGAGACTTTCTTAAAACAGGGGCAGGGTACAGAGGAAATGGGAAATACAGGAAAGTGAAAGAGATTTGGGGTTTGTCCTGCAAGCTGGGGTTGTTGCAAGAATAAGGAAGGAATGAACTTTCTTCAAAATCCTCAAGAAGAAAGAAAATTATAGCGATTACCTCTGACGGGATTATAACAGTTTATGGACCAAAACTCATGCTGAATATTATACTCTCAAAATACTTTCTGATTCTTTTTGGAGACCCTAGTCTCTGTCAGACACCATCATTATCATAGTTTTTAAAAAAATAATGCCAATGATAACTTCTCTGAAAGAGTTTCATGTTTATGAAATCCACTAAAGCCCAGTAAAATAATCCCCACATTTCATTTGCATCTGTTGCCAGGGAGCGGTTCAAGTGACTTAAAGAAGGACAAGCAAAGGATCAGTAATAGTAGGCTTAATATAATTTGCAAAAGCACAACAAACTTTGATGGCAAGGTTCACTCTTGGAGCACACAAAGAAAAACTGGAATTAAGGCGATCTACAATGATTTATGAGAATGCAAAACCACAAAAAGTTAGTATCAGAAGACCCAAATAAAATCAGATCTTCGGGTAATTACCACAGACCATACTAAGTACCTTTTTTCACTATGAGCATCCTAAGCAGCAAACTTCACCCTCAAAACAAGTTCAGTTCTTCTCACTAAAGTGTTTCTGTCAACAGCTTAAAAGGACTCCATGCAAAGAAGCATAAACCAGCTTCCCCTATTCAGAAAGTTATATTCAGAAGGAAGCTCTGTTCAGAATCTCTTGTATCTGTTACAAATAAATAAAACTAGTTTATTAGTTTCCATCACCTGATGGTTTATAGTATTGAACTAGCGGAAGCTAGAGTATTATGACGATTTCCACACCTACAGATGGAAGAAATTACTACCTTTTGTCATCCTGGATGACAAAAGGAAATAGGAATCCATGTCCTGTTCATTCAGAATTCTCAAGAGAACTGAGTTCAGATAAAGTCCAAGCGGTTAGTTAAACCTCTATGCAAATTACAACACAATAAATTTACAAACTTCCTTGTTTTGTTGTTTAGAAGACAAAAATTCAGGAATCCTCTCATATTATTAAAAAAGGAGAAATAAAAATCAACACAAATTGCATTAGTGTCTCTTTAAAAGTTCACCTCAGGCTGGAAAAGACATCCCATTCATAAAGCATTATCATGATGATTCAAATAGCTGAAACAATTTTATAAGGTGATAAAACCCTACACACTGTATAGAGGAGCAGGCCAGGGTTCAAAACTCAAGGTTTTGATAATCCTTGCTCTGAACACCTCCTCCCACGGGGTGGGTGATTGAGGTCAACAGGACTATTCATTTTCCGACTTCTGACAAGGATAATCACCTGAGTGAGCTGAGGCTTCATGCCCTAGCCATGACGAAATCAGTTTTGATGGTACTTCTTGCTTATGAAAGAGACATAATCCTGTCTATTTCAGGCCCCGTAAGAGCTAAATTTACTCAAATAACAAAGATGAACCTAACTCCCAAAAACCCCTAAACTTATACAAGGTGTATATTTAGAAGATTTCTGACTCCAGTACTGAGCAAATCTAATCTACCCATCAAACTTTAAGTCTGCCAGCAGTGCCTGTGCAGGTGGTTAGAGAAGGACTAAAGCATATAGGCTGGACAGGAATAGGACATAAGACAAATCTAAACAAACAAGAAACCACAGACAAACAAAAAACCCAAACCAACCAAAACATATCTTGGGGATTTGCAAGTTTTCTGGTTCTGGTTTCTGTTTTTTTCTCAGAAGTGCAATGGTTTTGCCTTCCTTTCACTCCTCTAGCTCCAGGAGCTAAAGCTCCTGTCTTCACATAATCACTGTGCCCTTCTCCACTGCTTGTTTCCTTCCTAAAGTCAGAGAATGCAGCATCTGCTGCTCTTTCCTTGTCACTAGAACCAAACACCTTGACTGAAAAAAAGGGCACCTAGGGTGGTCAAGATAAAATTGCTTTGCATTTCATAGCTTTCTGTTGCCCAAAAGTATTTGCTGTCCTCAAGTTTGGGATAAAAACATCAGTATTGCAACTTTCTTAACTGGTAATATTCTCATCTTTTTGTCTCACTCTCATTTTTTTGTATTTAATTTCCTTTTTGATTACAAGCCTCTGTTTTCTCAGTATTTTACCTTGATTCTTGAACTCATGGAGGGGATTCAGATTAGATGCTGAATCTCTTAGCTACACTGACACTAACTTGAAGAGAGGAAAGTGAAATTATCAGATCTGGAATAGAAAAAGGTAGAAAAAAAGTATTACAATATGAGTCCACTACAAACCTTTCATAACTGGGAAATCCTTTCACAAAGTGTCATAAATTAAATGCGAAACATTTAGGAAAAAAAACAAAACAATACAACAAAACAAAAAAAGCCAACACCCAAACTAAAATCTTAACTCTTCTTTGTACTAAATTCCAGAAGCTCAGTTGTTTTAAACCGTTTCTCTGATATGAAATTCCAGACATTAATATTGACATTTTTCATCTGGGTGTCTGAAAGGTGGTTTTTAAGCAAAAATCTTTTAACAGTTAGAAGAGGTTCTATTCATTTCAGAAGCTGTTGTGAAAAGGTGTGAAGTTCTCTCAGGGTTTATGTACTTAACAGTAAATTCAGCATGACCTGCCTCGTCACACTACCAGGTGTGTAAATAATGATTGTAATCTCTAGGCTCAAGGTTTTCTGTTCTTATGACAAACCCTGAACTCATGAAGTGCAATGTGTAATGTTAGCATTTGCAGCTCTTTTGTTGCTACTAAAGCATGAAATTTATAAATCATACACTTGCAGTCATCATTTCTCTACTTAACTTGCTTATTAAATACGCCTGCTCCTGTTAACCCAATATCTAGTGTTGCCTCTCTATAATGAAGGAAAATATCTTTGTCACCTCGACACTAACACAAGTCTGTCATTGGTTGTTGTCATGAAAACGAGGAGAAAAAACATCTTCTGGGAACACTAGAAAACTGTTTTTGAGAATCTCATTTCAGTCCTAGTAGTCATGCTTAGGTGAGTTTCTTGCAATGTAGGAGCTGTACAACCAACCCAAGGCACCTTTGGAAATTTGATCCTCAGTCCCTTGAATGGCCCAGCACAAAGAATATTCTCTCAAGAAGTTTCTACTTGAAAATAACAAGGACGGGGACATTCAAGACAGGCAATTTTCCCATTGGTTTCTATATTGTGAAGATCATTAAATAAAAAGAGAAGCAGTGAGGCAAAGGAAAAGTATCAAGTTTTAAAGAAGACTCTGAGACAGCATGGGGAAAATTGCTTAGATAAGCCCAACCAGGTCCCAGAATAGGCTAGAAATAAATAATATTTACATCAGGAATCCAATCTTTTGCCATTTCGTAAGTCAAGTAAGATTGATTTTGCTCATATATCTTTTATGGCTAACACAATGTGTTAGTAGACTGCAAATATAATTTTTATGGTGTATTTCAGACACAGAAATACTCTAGAACTTTTCAGGTGTACCTCACAGAGCTGCAAAAACCCACTGTGCACATACTCATCTGTGCAACTTCACCCTCATGTCACTTCAAGTAGAATTACCAGCTCGCTCAAGGTTTGCAGAGGGGCAGAAAAAGGATGTATAAATTACAGACAGGACAGAAAAAGAAACATTACTGTCTGAGGGGTACTGACTACTGATGGTGCTTGGAGGCGGCAGAAATTTTTAAGGCAAAGTACTGAAAGATCTCAGGCTGTGGAGATGTAGACAGTGACAGCACAAGGCAAGAAAGAGAAAGAAATAATGAAAGAACACACCTGTCTGACAAGCTCAGCTGCAGCGAGCCTCTACTGTGGTTTGACATCCTTTTCTTATGTGAGAAAATAATTGCCCACCACCAGGGAGTTACTGAGTTCATCAGAGTTGGGGTGGAAATAATATTCTATAAGCAATCTTCTGGAGTGCCTGTGAAACCAATGATTCATTGATTGATTGATTAATTGACTCACTCACTCACTTGGGTTTTATCACTGATCTCATTTCTACCACTGAACTGCAAAATCTACACATCACATTCAGACATACAGATACAAAAAAACTGTGAACACAGAAGAATTATAGAAGAGTTTGGGCTAGAAGTAACCTTTAATGGTCATCTAGTCCAAGCCCTCTGCCATGGGTAAGCACAGTTACAAGTAGACTAGGTTGCTCAGACCCCTGTCTAGAAGCCTGACCTAGGTTTCCAGGCATGGAATCAGCTCTCTGGGCAACTTGTGACAGCGTTTTTCCATTCTCTTCGTAAAAAATCTAGCCTGTCTTAGATCAAAAACATTAGCCCTTATCCTATCACTGCAGGGCCTACTAAAAAGTCAGCTCCCTTCTTTCTTGTAGGTCCCCTTAAAGTATTAAATGGCCTCAATAAAGCCTCTCTGGAGTTTTCTCTTCCCCAGTAGGACTTAGCAGTAGGAGACTACAGCATAACCACCAGCAGAGAGCAAAACCATCTATTTTATTTCTGTGTGAAGAAAAATGCACAGATTTGGGGATGAGTAAATTTTTTTACTCTTTCAGATTTGTGGGATTTTTCACATGACCTTTTGTTGAGCCACATGAGCACATATCAGGACATAAGGATGATACAATCAGACAGCTGTGCATTTACCAGGTATTCCATGGCCCTTCCTCAAGGAAGCCATTCCAATTAGAAAAGGGCTGACCTAAGAGCAACTTTTCCTTTAATTTGCCATCATAGGTTTGGTTCAAGGTCATCATGGTTTGCACCATTTGCGTACTCTCGCCCTTCAGAATCTTCACTGTGAGTTTTCAAGTGCAATAGCAGTCCCCAGCAGAGTCAAAGAACCTCCCCCCAAAATGCCATCTCTTTTCCATGACAGAAATGTCTGCTCTAGGAAAACCTGCAGTCTTTTGGAAGCAGGTTGCTTCTAAAGCTTTTGAGAATCTTCTGAATCCCTCACAAATGATTATTACCTTTTCCAAACTCCTGATCCTCACTTGGACATAAAAATAAATCTCCACTTTATTTATAACTGCGTATTGAATTAGAAAGCTCCCCTTTATCTAACAGAAGGGAAAATGGCATTTAAAGCACTTCTAACTAATTTGGCTTTCTGTTCATTCATTAGCTGAACACACTTTTCACTTGTTATTCCCAGTAAGTCTACTTTTACAGGAGAATTTTGACAACTTTTTAACAGCAAATGCTCTCCTATTTTGTGGCAGTCCTCTGCACAAAATATGCTACAGAATATGCTTCTCTGGAATGGTACAAGCAGAACTGAGTGTTTGCTCTTCCTTCTTAATTCAGTGTATTAATGCCATTTGGAGGGTTCTAATATTTAAAAGTACCCAGTCCTCAGCAGATGCCATGAATCTATACAACCACATGGACCATGGGAGAGCAACAGCAAATAAACCATCATGGACTCTCCCCACTTTGCCTAATTCTGCCAGGACTGTGCTGCTATTACAAGTTATGTGATTTGATAAAAAGGCCTTCAGCTGAGATAATTTAATGTGTTCAGTGTGATTAAAGCATTACTACACTCATATGCTTATTCCTCCCACGACTGATGACTTCTTGCTGAAATAGTCAAAGGGAACCCGGTTTCTACTGAATGCCTATTGGCTTTATATCCATAAACTTATTTAGGTCTAGTAGTCCATTAACATATGATTCATCTGTATCCAAGCTAACTTTAAACACACAGAATAAGCTCAATTACACTCTTTGCTTTCCTTGACTCTTCAGTCTCCAATTTGCAGGTGACAAAGACACAGTGGTCACACTCTCCTCTTGGTTTCCTTCAAGTAACACCATGGACAGCAACCTCTGGCTCATGACCAGCCGAGAATGACCTTTTTCCACATAGAAAATGCAACATGCAACTTGTTCTAAAAATGTAGTTCTATTTTTGTTTAAAATGTGGTCGACGTGACCATTGTCAACACAACCTCAAGTTTTGTGTGTTAGCTCACAGAAGAATATAAACATCAAACAAGGAACAAATAGTGACAGCTATGGCTGGTCTGTAGCTGCACAGATAAAATTCACCATAACAGACCCCCAAACTTGACCAGCCTAGTTCATTAAAGAGTAGAAGTAAATGAATCCTTGGGTGAGGCAATTCATGAATCCACCACCTGGATGAGGTTAGATTCACACTCAAACAGGGGATCCCAGCCAACCCCATTCAATCCAGAATGCAAACATCTCGATGGCCAGTGAGCTGGGTGGTGTTGAGACCTTGACCAATCACGTGTTCAAGCACAGGAATTTTGAACCTCCTATAAAAGTGGGTGTCCATCACTAAACATTGGATGTTGTTGCATGGTCTCGGCGTGTTCAGTTGTGTGCCTGTCTCCAAAACTGCGACCCAATGCAATAACAAATAGCACTGTTTTAAATAAAAACGTGATTTTTTCCCCCCTAGAGGAATTATTTAAACCAGTCTGAAGCACTGCATAAAAGAGTTCATATTTTATTCTGAATAGTGCTTATTTTGGATTGTGGTTGTTTCTGTGGGTGTTTGGCACCACTCTAGCCAACTAACGATACCTATATTAGGCTAAAGAGATTCAACTTCTTCCTGTAGACAGGTTTAGCTCCTTGACAAACTTGCAGTGCTCCTCATCAGCTGTGGGTTGTTAGCAAGGCAGGGACAGCACACCCAGGCAAATAATTCTGAAGGTTTTTAATTATTATTATTATTAGTCAACAGTGAATAACTCATGGCAGCCTTAGTCAATCTTGTTTCTTTTCTGTTCTGCAATCAGAACAGATTCTTTCTGGAATATTTGTTGTTCCCCCAAAAGATTTGTCAGATGCAGTCTCAGCTTGAGGATCAATCAAAAGCAGCTTCTTGTAAGTAGCTGCTGGACAGAATTCAAATTTGTGGTAGGTTTCATCAGGCACACATGGCTCAGGACTTTCTTATTCTATTAATTGCAAAACTGTGACTGGAAGGCACGGATTTGAGTTGGAACTCATTCATTTAATTAACCAGGTGGGGATTTATTAGGGAGACTAAGGGAATGTTAGCTTCTTCTTCCCACTCTAAGAACACAGGACACTATTGTGCAGTTTCCATCTAATCAATATCATTTAGGACTCTGATCACATCTGAACTGATGAAATACTTTTTAAAAATTTATTCAAAGAAGTCCAGTGTCCTTATGGAATTTTCTCTTCTTAGTTTGGTAGTATATCAGCAGAACAAAGCAAACTCAAGACAAATAAACTTACATGTGTAAGTAATTTCAGGGGAAAAAATATACATAATTCACGCAGTTGGAGTACGAGAACTCTGTTACACACAACTGAATCCATTGTTGTAAACTATCCAGTAGCTCAATCCAAAAAAAAACCCAAAAAACAAAACACTTTTCTCGAAATACTAGCTGCAGAAACCAACTGCTATTTTTGGTACACTCAGATCATATCAATTTGTCATGAGGCTGTTGAATATTGGATTTCCTGTGCTCACTTTTCTCTACCCCAAAATACTTATGATTCCTTATTAGACAGACATTTTATCTAAGTAACATCAGACACTTTTTCATTTTTTATTATAATTTGTTTAGTGGGTAAATTCCTGCGTTTGTCTTCTCCCTTAGTTCGACTCCTAGCCAAACCAAGTAGCTATATACTCCCAGCTTACAGATCCATAAAAGATATCCCCAGTGGCTGGAGACTTTGGGACATTTAAGTAATGTGTGTGGCTGTATTATAGCTCTGCTGTCATCCTTACATATTATTCAGGTTTAGTTCATGAACAACTTGTGTGCGTGTGGGAGACAATTCAGCTTGCAATTAAAGATGCCTCCTCCACGGCAAAAATTCCTCTGAGAATCTAGAACATCTTTTCCATTCATATTGAAATTCAGCAGCTAAAACAGTATCTTCCCAAATGATGTTCCCAAGGAGTTTCCTGCTGCCTGCAGAAAAAGTCTGAGGTAGGAGACCCTGAGCACTTAAATCTGATCTGCATTCTGAACAGACTCCAAATTTTTTTTTCTCTTCAGCCTTTGTCAGCTATAAAAATGCTTCTGCCATTGATTTAGGAGCCAATGCCCAGGTGGTCAGCTGTTAATGTCACTGACACACTGTTTGCTCCTGTTGAGTGGTGCCTCACTCCACCCCTGCTCCCACAGAGGTCAATTTGCTGGGGGCAAGCAGTGCACAAATTCAGCAGGATTTGGCCTTTGGTGGGAGTCTGAATCCTTTTATGAAAACTGAGTAAAGGACTCTTCTGATTTCCTGCCCAGTCAAAACTTCTTGTAATGTAGAAAGAGATAAAGTTCCTGCAGCACACATTAAAATTATGCTGGGGAAAGCAGCCTGGGCTATTCCTGCCTCAGGCAAAGACAAACCCATCTGTGGGATTGATTTTGCTCAAGGACCTGGCGGCATTTGGTGGGTAATTGGGGAGGATGGGGAATTGTGGTGTCTGCCTCCATGGGGTTGATTCTAGGTGAGAACTGGCCTCCTACACCAGCTGTACACCCATCACCAGACCTGGCACCTAGCACTGCCCTTCTCTGCCACTCCACATCTGAGCCAACCACACTGATGAGGAATGAGCTGTGACCAAATAGGACAAGTGCTGCAGTGATGGAATCGGGGCTGACTTCAGCATGTGACAATCCACCACCACACACCATCTCTCCTGCCCTGAAAGACTGTTTGACCTTCCCAAGGGCAAGGTCTAAATCACAGAATGTTCTGAGTTAGAAGGGACCCACAGGGATCATTGACCAACTCTTCAGCAAATCCCCCAGACAGGGATCAAACCCCCCGCCTTGGTTATCATCACATGAGCCAATCTCAACTCATTAGCTTCCTTCCTGAGTGAATTTTTTTTTTCTTGCTGTAACAGCAGACTCAGAAGCAACAGCCTAAGAAGTGCAAGAGAGAGGGTTGACTGTGTGACTTTCCATCTCTGAAATTAAATGCTGAGACCCACAGGCAGTTTTAAAATGCCCTTTGTAGGCATATTTTGAACTTCCTGTCCTTTGTTTTTCTGTAATTGTGGAGATGGAGGCCACTCAGAACTGCATTAATGGGATGTTTGCATTTACCTTCCCCACTCTGAGTCCTGGTTGCCTTTCCATGCTCCTGTGTCTTCCTGTGACCCCCAAGTGCTACCCACTTCTCCCACATGCTGCTGGGACATGTTGGGTAAGGACCTGGCCAAGAGAACCCCAGATCTGAGGTTTTGAGTGAGTCTTTTGAATCTCTCTGCAGGTACACACATTTTAAAATTAATTTTAAATTAAATTAAATGCCAACTATGGCACAGCTTAAATTGGAATACATGAAGCCAAGCCTTGCCTCCTGTAATTTTGTCTTGGCACTGTGCTGCAGCAAAAATCCTACTTTTTCAATTTTAAAACCAAAATAACCAATACACACTCATAACCTTTGTGCTTGGGGAATATCACAGAAATGGGCACTGGTAGATTTGAGGGTGTTGGAGATGAGAAGGATTTAAGAATTACACCAAATTAAGTAATAAAATACTGTTTGTTTTTTTTTACAAGGCTTTATTAATTGTGCCTATTTCATTGTCATGCCAAAACTGCACACTGCTGTGGGCATAAAGGAGGATTTTTAAAATAATTGGAAAGTTATGTAAGTTCATTGCTGTGGCTGATAAGAGTTGTGAAAGTGTTGCCTTAGCCTGAAAAGCTAAAAGTTTCATCCAAGCTTCACACTGCACGTATTTAAACCCAGATGTTTGTCACTTTTTCAGTGATTTACTGTGGTTTGGACTGGTTTTCAGTCTGAAAATTGCAAGTTGTTGCATTCAGCCTGCCATACCTAGACTTTCTCTAATCTAAAATGTGTGCTAAGTGTGAATTTTGCTTTATGTAAAGCATAAAATGTGCTACAAACACAAGTTTACACAGGGATAACACCAAACTGGGGCCACTAAGATAAAAAATAAGCCCTTGATTATCCGCTTACTATACAAACTCTGCACCTTACTCTTAGATTTTCAGGCTGGAGAGGCAACATTTTAATTACAGTAGATGAAATAGACTTGAGTGGGAATTAAATATTCTGGGCATTTAAAAAATCAGTTCAGTGGACTTTTATAGGAATAGTCCATAGAGTAAGGGAAAGATAGCTGTGAGAAAATCTATCAAAAGATCAGAATGGCAATGGTGCATTGGGAATTGTGAGACCTGGCGTGACCTAAATGGTGCAGAAGGGGTGGACACTGTCCTGGTTTCAATTATTAAATAGCTCTCATCTCAGTCCATGAGGTGTTGGGGATTTTTCCCTCCCCTGACTCTCCTTCCCATCCTACAGGGCAGGGAGTGAGCAAGGAGCTGTGTGGCACTTCGCTGCCAGCTGGGGTTAAAACACAGCAAGGACAGACCATAATTTTGATTCTCTAGAAGTGAGAGAAGCAGCTAAACTCAGGGTACCAGTACTCTGTAATCTCTTTATTCCTAGAGGCATGCAGCAGATTCCCACTCTCACTCTCAGATCAGTTACAGAAGCTGCTCTGCTGTGGAAATGACCAGGAAAACTGCTTTCTTCTGGAGGCCTGGCATCTAAACTGTCCATGGTCTTATCAGCCCAACCAACTTCTCACATAAAATCTTTTTAAAATATAGAAGACAAATAGGTGAGCTTGCTGAAGAGCTTTATTTAATAATTATAAAATTACAGATTGGTGTGGGTTGGAAAGGACCTCTAAAAGTCACAAGGTTCAATCTCCCTGCAGGGAGCAGGGACTGCTTTGTCTTCCTATTTCAGTACCTCTAATGAAAAGAAAAAAAGGAATGTTTTTTCCATAGATCTTCGTCAAGGGATAGGAATACCCAAAGCTTCCGACAAACACACACAAAAATGTTAAGGTCAATATGTTATGATTGTGTCTTCATTTCTGATGTTTGGAGGTATCTCTGGAGATTCAGACATTACCATCTCCATCTTTAAGAATTGCAGTTGACATTTAGCTTTTCTTCAAGTTTGCAAACAAGAGAGAAAAGCCTTGACTTCCTTCCTCTTCATCACAGAGCTCTCACGTGCTTAAAACAACTTGCAAAGAGGATGTTGGCTTCAAGATTCTCTGATGCTGCAAAAGTGGTGCTCTGTTTTCTCAGAGGTGTTTAATTCCCAGTGACACCCATGTGCTTCCCTGTGATGGGTAGGAGGAGTGCTGGGCTCTGTTTGACAGCAAGAAATGGAAACTCAGAATGGACTCACAGAGTGTGTAACAGCTGGAAAGCACCATCACAATTTCATAGCCCAGGATTACATCATAAAGCCTGAGATGTCTCTATTCTTTTTTTCCACATGATATCCCTATTCTCTGCTATCCAGCACGGTATTAAAAGTACGTGAGTTTGCTTTGAGAGAGCATATTTTCACAACAGGAATAATTTGGCACTAGCATTTCTGCTTGGTAATTCTGTGAGTGTGCTATTAAAGGGGACTTGTGTTTTCCAAAACAGACTTTATAAAGATCAGGCTCCATTTTCATCGGGCAGATTGTTTAAATTCTTCGGTTCTTAGGTTGCTTCTGGAGTATGACAAAAACCATTTGTCATATGTACATGTCTGGTTGGACTATTGCTTCTCCTGCACCACCTTACCAGAAGAGCATCCAGCATCACATTATTTAAAGGCTCCCTGGAACAAAAGCCACATATCTAGTTCATTTATTTCCTCCTAAAACCACAACCTTGGGTTAGTGCCATTCTCACTTGTACTTAATCTCATGTGTCAGCATTTTACAGACATTTTTCTTCTGCCAGCGTAATCTCCTATGCGAGTCTAATCCTGCCAAACTTCTGAATTATTTGCCCTTCTAAGACATTTTCTTTGTCATGGATGTTTTTCTGATACCAGTTTGAAGGGGATTTAGTTGTAATCTAGACCACCACAGACAAAGCAAGTTATTGGAGAGATCAGCAGCCTGCTCCTCAATATCACAACCACATAGGAGTCAATCCACAGGTGTGGGTACCACACTTGGCTGGAGGCCAGAATGGACACACTGGATTCAAGGAGGTATTTTCTGCTGTTGAGAGGCTGGGAGAGCGCTCTGCATAAGGTTTGGATCCTCACAGGAACTCACATATCTTTCAGGGTGGCACCTCCGGCAAGCTACATTTTCTGCTGTGCAGCTCCAGACAGTGCCCAGAGGCACAAGTGAGCCCACAGACTCTCAAGAATGCAGCTGACTCCTGTCCAAATCCATTTTGCTTGTACCAGAAATCCTTATTAAAGCCAGTAATTGGGTAAGGTCACCCAATCTGATTTGAGGAAGGGTTTACAAAATCAGTTTCTAAAGCAGCAAACAGAAGGGTTAAGCCCACATTGCCTCTGCTTCTCTGAGGAGATGAGGCAATTTTGCAGCCCTCAGTAAACTTGACAGAATTGTTTAGCTGGACAAATTGGGTGAATTATTTCTTAAATACATGCTGCCGTGGCCTTTCCCTTAGCTTGCT
>VWZS01002234.1:48041-86068 GCA_013397075.1 Rhabdornis inornatus | reverse complement strand
CCAGCGCCTCCTGGAGCAACGACCCCGTCTCCTTCCTGCAGAGTCTCTGCCACACTGTGGTGGTGCAGGGGGTCTCCGCCATCCTTGCCTTCCCGCAGAGCCGTGGGGAGATGCTGGAGCTGGACTTCATCTCGGCGGCGCTGCGCATCCCGGTGGTCAGCATCGTGCTGGGCGAGTTCCCTCGGCGGAGCCTGGTGAGGCGCTGGGGGCATGGGGACAAAGCCCCGGGGACAAAACCCCGGGGAAGGGTCGGGGGACGGGCGTCGGAGCCGGGCAGGGGTCGCGGCAGGAAGACTCCGGCCGAGGGAGAAGCCCTTGGACGCTGGCGCCGCCGGCATCGCTCTTCGGTCCCCCCCTTCCTTGGCACCCCGTTCCGCTTTAGCCCCGGGGTGGCCGCGGACAAGCATCCTCTCTCTGGAAAGGCAGGCAAGAGCGCGGTGTCGCAAGCGAAGTTGTTAGTCCGAACTCACACAATGCGATAAGTTGTAGAGCTGAGAGCAGAAGAGGGGTCAAGGACCCACTTTGCGTATAAAGAGAAGGTTGTTAAAGGAGGAGGGAAAAAAAGGCAAACCGGAAAAACCCCAAGCAGCTTTCAGAGTGTTTGTTATTGTTCTTAATTCTGTGGTCTGTATGTATGGGCTGCAGTTTCTTCACCAGGTGGCACTTCTCAGGAAAGTTGTTCAGTGTAACTTGACTTTGCATCGAGCTGAGCTAAAGCGCCCGGATTTTCTGTAGCTCAGTTTCACTTGTAGTTCATACATTGGTACTAGATCAGATTTTTGCTAATTCCGGTTGCCTAACTAAAGTAGTGGAAACTGCAGCCCATCCTATTTGTTTGATTGTGTGGCTAAAATAGCAGAAATTGAATTCTTTTGTGTTTGATAAAAGTCTTAGGCACTTAGGCACAAAGTATAAGTAGCATCAGGAGATAAACTTTCTATCATACAAAGATGGCATCGTAGTGTTACACACTCTGGAGAAAGGTGATAGGTACAGTATTTTGCAGTGTGTTTGATGCCAGGAGTCATCTTCAGGTGAAAGAGTTGGAAGAAAATGCTCTATTCTGTAAAGCCTGGGCAAGGGAAGCCATAAGTAAAATGGTACAAGCTACCTTTTAAGTACAGGATAAATAGCTGTTTTGCATAAAAAGAGATAGCTCAACTTTGGTCTCAAAATGTAATCAGAAAAAAAGATTGCCAAGTTAATTTGCTTTGGAAAAGCAGGTATAACCCACAGCCTGGATCACATTTCTATGGCTTTGGGTTTTTTCCCAGTTTTTGTGTGTTTGAATTGTGATAGAAAATGTAGAAAAAGCCTGTGTTAGGTAGCTTCTGGTCTGTAACTGAAGGTGTGACTGCTGTATGCTGGTCTGAATCACAGAATGGTTTGGGTCAGAACGGACCTAAAAGATGATTTTATTCCACCCCCTGCTATGGGCAGGGACACCTTCCACCAGACCAGGTTGCTCCAAGCCTCATCCAATATGGCCTTGAGCACCTCCAGGGATAGGGCAGCCACAGGGAACCTGTGCCAGGGCTTCATCACCCTCAAAGTCAAGAATTTCTTCCCAATATCCCATCCAACTGTGCCCTTTGATATTTTGAAGCTGCTGCCCCTCCTCCTAGTGACAGGAGGATATCTTTGTCAAAATCTCCTCTCCAGCTCTCTTGTAGCCCCTTTAATTCAGCCAGGCTTCCCTGGCACAGCAAAACCCATGTAACTCAGGTCTCCCTAGATTTAAGCAGAAACTCAGGGGTAATTAGGGCTGCTGAATTCTGTTATTGATGGTGCCAGTAGCATCCAAGTTTGCTGTTATATCTACCAGCCTTGCAGCTGCAGTCACAATGGTGTTGGAGTCAATAGCCAAAGCTCCCTGAGGGCCAGATCCTGAACCCAGGATTTGCTCTGGCTGTTAGCATTATTTTATCTTCCATCTCAAAGAAGGGTCTAAGTTCATCCAAAGCTGCCTGAGTTCACAAGATGTATTCAACACATGCAGCACAGGGTTAGATTTCATTGCTGCTTCCACAGACTTCAAAGCTCCTGCTTAACTTTCAAATTTTTCTCAGTAGGGAGCCTAATGGATCAGTCTGTCCAAATTAGGACTTTGTTCTCAAGCACACTTTAACTGGCATTGTCTTCGGTGACAGTGAAACCAATGCCTGGCACTGCACCTGTTCTGAACAGACTCTGTTTTTCCCTGAGGATGAGCTAAAAATAAAATTACTTTTCAAGGATTTGTGGATTTGAAAAAACAACTCAGTCTTACTCAAAGGCCAGCAGGTAATACAAGTGTGTTAGTCTCTCAAGGTTGTCTTGGAGGGGCTGACATCTTTCTGAACACTAGGTTTTTTTCATAATTGCACTTACTACATACCATTTTAAGGCTAATACTGAAGGCAGTGCTACAGCAGCCTTGCCTTGCACACCTCCTAGAGTTATAGGAGTTCCAAGAGCTCAGTGGTCTCAGGAATCCCTGGAATTGTTAGCCTCAGCAGTCTCTGTTGCAGGCAGGGATTCTGTGTTGCCCACAGCAGCACTGACAGGAAATAAACACACCACACACCTGTCACTTTCTGTCTCTATAGACCTGAAGCTGCAGACTGGCCTCTTCTACTGACTGGCCATCTTAGAGGAGGAAGTTGTAAATGTCATCATTTTAGGCAAGGCAGGTTTTGCTGATAGACCCAGCATACAGGTTTCCAGAGAAGAACAGAAGACTGATTTGAATTGGCACGCCTGGGTTCACCCCTCCTACTAATGCTTGGATAGAGCATCTTCCACAAAACCACTGCAGCATTCCCTTGGGAGTTCCTGCAGGTATCTTTCTTCCACACAGGGACAGAAGCAGACCCAAAACTTGTTTGCCCTTGGAGAGCATTTTGCACTGTGTGCATGTGAAGACCATGGCAAATGTACCAAACCCAGTATTAACTAGATGTTGCCTCATATTGCTTCTCCTCAGCTTTCAAATCTTTTATTAGAGTGGTTTTAAGGTAGTAATGTCTAGTAAAGTCTCATTTTCCACAGTACACCAGGACAGGAGCATACACATCCAATGTCTTGTACTGCTGCTGAGTGTTAATGTCATTACTTCATGCAGAAATTTGTGACAGGCAAATGTTCACTGTAATTGAAAAACACATTGATCTTGGAGCAAATCTTCTCTCATATAGCAAAAGGCAATGCTTAGAGTGAAAGGGAAAGTAAGAATGAAAGATCCAGAACTGAAATACATTTCTATAATACTGCCTGTTGTCTCTATGGTATTTGATGATAGTAATACTTCAGATGTGTAACATGAGAGGAAATCCACAGCATCACAGATGGGCAGCTACAGTCATGTAAGATACCTAGACTGTGTTTTCAAAAGTTTTGTGTTTGTTAAAGGATATTTAAAAATCAATTTCTCATTAACTTCTACTACCCTGAGGCTAATTAAAAAAAAAAAGAAAAGAGCAAAGTCTTTCCCCATGACATGAACAATCACAAGACAACAGCCATCACAAGGTGTGGTACTGCATTTGTTCTCCCACAAGCAGTAGCTTATTATGGAGGTTCAGGAGTGAATTGGTTTCAAGAGAGGCTATGCAGAGTAAAGTGTGACACACTTTTTTCATTTTTTATCTGTGATTTAATTGTTAGTGTACACTAACAGTAAGTTCAAGTGCTGTTGTGACCTGAAAAATGTCTGTTTACTTTTCCCATTTTACTGTTGTTTCAGTAAATTTTCACATTCAGTAAGCAAAAGTAACAATTTAACACTGTCATTTAACAAGGAAAAAAACCCACTGGATTTCTTCGCTACTAACACAAATGCAAATTGCTGTGAAGCTTTGACAGCTCATTATTTTGGAGACAGCAGCTCACAAGCACTGATGCCACTGAGGCAAGGCTTGTCACCTTATGTATGTTTGTATCAAGAGAAGAACTTAATTTTTTGATTCCAAGATTGCCAACATCATTAATAATTTTCCCATGGATGGAACAGGGAGAAGATCCAGGGAACGTGAACCATACATAAATACAGTGATATTGCTTCTAGTAGTAGAGCTTAGAGCTGAGAGTCTGGGAAGAATAGCCTATAATATCCATTTTGTTGGTGATAATATCAGAAACACGGGGGAGGTCATGTTTGCAGCAGTGTTCTCTGAATTTAAAGGAGTATTTTTAGTGGTTTTCAGATAAAGCAGGACCTCTAATGTCTGTTAACATGAAAAGGAATCTTCTCAGAGCAACTAAACAGAATAAAGTAATTGCAAATCATCAGTCCCTGCCAGTCTGTGCTTCACCCAGTTTCTTGAGGAACTGAAACTGCAGTGCTACTGATCACTGCTATGACTTCAGAAGGGGTCAAAAGAATAAATTAACCAAATCAGAGTTCCAGGTTAAACTGAATTTTCCAGTGAAAAGCAAGCTCAGCCTCAGAACAGATGCTGTAAAAAGAAACTGCCTATAAACTTTTAATTTTTTCATTTGTTTTTAAAGGAATTAAGATTCTTTTTTTTTTTAACAGCTTCCTAGTTTATAGATCCATATATATCAGATGACCCTGAGTGAGGAATTTTAGGTTTTTTTGGAAATAGACAGAAATACTACTGTGAGTACAGTGTCCTCAGAAGTTAAACTGACCTGCAAGACACAGATTGTGCATTGCACCAGTGAGGGCAGGAAGGAAATTACAGCAAAGGGATGGCGATGTGGGAAAGCTTCTGCCCAACTAAATGCCCAGAGATACTTTTTTCTTTCCTCCTTGGAGCCAGAATTTCATTTGTGCAGAAAAGTGGTTGGGGATTGGCTGGGGGAAAGTTTTAATAATTCAATTGTTATCAATTTATTAATTCAATTTTTCAATAATTCAATTTTCCAAGGAGAGAATGTCCCACACACACACACTTGGCTGCAGACTCTGGTCATTCAAGCTGTCACTGCTAATCTGGTATAGTCCAGATATTGGAAGCTTGTACTAGATTCTGTGTAGATGAGGAATATGTATTCAGTCTTTCCCTGTGGCCAGCAACCCTCCTCACCTGACACTGAGTAAATAGTGTGGTGGCACTTGCCTGTTGTGTGCTTCAGGAGGGTTTATGAGAGGGGCCTTGAGAGTAATCAAGGACAGAAATTGAGAGGATGTGCAAACAAATGCCCAGTTGCTTCTCTTTCAGCCAGAGACCTTGGTGATAATTCCTCTATCAAAAATCTTTGCATGCAACAAAGAAAGGGAAAAAAAAAACCCAACTAGTCTCTTTATTGGAGTTAGAGAGTTTGAGGAAGATCCAGTTACTCACAGCTGCAGACAATCCCTTTTCAGAATGCAAGAAAGTGGTGAGAATGTTTTTACTTCAGTTCTTTCCTCTGGTTCTTTAATTTTAAAGTCACTTGGAGACAGAAAGAGCCAGAAGTCTGCTGGGATAGCACGGATTCAGAGCTGGCCAGTGACAAGATTTTCTCATTCCCCATCCCATGCTGATTCTTCAACACAGAAAAGCTGAGTTAACATCAAATTCAGTACTATACTGATATTTATCTTGGGTTTGGCTCTTTTTTTCTATTCTGGGTGTTCACAAAATAATATCTTCCTCGCTGCTAGATCTTTCATAAGGCAGTGCACAAACTCCTGTCAGTGATGAGTGATTAAAATATGACAGCGTTATATCATTGATTAATACTTTGCTGAAGGACAGGCATGATCAGAAGAAACACCAGAGAATACTTGGCTTTATCCACTAAGTAAAAATTATAATTTTGCCTAGAATAGACAAATTTAAAGACAACCTGTTGTCAGATTCTATGTGAGTACATAAGTTACCATACTGAACAGATTGTTAACAAAGAAAAGTAAGTTGGAGTATTCAATATAATTTTCCCCAAGAATTTGTCCATTAAAGCGAATGGAAGTAGAGTTATAGAAACTAGAAATTAACAAAGGATCTTGTGATGTGTTATTCAATTTATTTCTTATGATGAAATTCAAATACTACTTGCAAAAGTTCTCATTTAGGGTATATTTAGTAAATTGTTTACTATTTAAATCCATGAAATATTGAAAATACATAGTGTTAGGACTTCAGGTTGTGCTGGATCTAGTTACAGTTTTAAGCTCTCAAATAAAATGTTTATATCATATTCTATTATTTCCCTCTCTGGATTTCCAATTAATTTTTAAATGTGAAAGAAAACCAGGCATAACATGGTTAGAATTTATGTATTTATTGTAATCAGCAGAAAACTGGAAAAAGCAATTTGTTTTAAAAACCTAAATTTGCCTTCCAACAAAGTCTCAAGACTATAAACTCATGTTTCTGTAGGTCTTACTGAAGGGCTTTTAAAGAGTGGAAGAGTTGTCTTTTCAATTTGATGGAATGAGAGAGTGCATCAGATCTCACTGCAATACAAACAGCTGTGCATTGCAGAGTTTGTTCTGAAGAGCTGAAAGCATCCAGAGAAAAGAGGAGGAAGAAAACAAGAAAAGGAAGCAAGAAAACTGGAAACATCACATGTCAGTGACGCAGGGGGAGAGAATGAGAAAATAAGCTGAATTGAGGAGAGAAAGAAGAGGTGTCCTTCCCTATGTCTTTACTTTTTGTCGTTCTAGCAGCATAAAACAAGGGAACTGAATTTTGTAGGAAAAAGCACTGGACAAAGAGCTGGGATCACCAAGCACAGAGAAGAATGTCTTGCCCAAATCGGGGTTGAATTCACAGGGCTGTCTTGATCCCTGGCTAAGAATAGTTACTTCCAGTGAGTAACGCTTGCCCAAAAAAAGCATTTTGCCCTCCCAAAATGCGTTGTCTTCCCTGCAGACTTCTCAGGAAACTGATTAAGCCAGCATCTAGGAAACAGTGCTGGGAATGGGGATCATGTCAAAGGCAGATAATGGTTTATTGCTGTTGCCAGAGGGACATCTTGCTAAGGGTGTGAGGCCTTGGTGTGGTTGGGTGTGATTAATGGAAACCTTTTTTTGAACTTCATGCTGAGAAATATGGCCAGAGTCCCTCCTGGTGCTTTAGGACCCAGGGTCAGACATCTGGTTAGGATTTCAGAGCACCAGGTCACTGGGATGCATGCAGCATCATACCAGCAGGTACCCAGAAGGGATTTCATAATAAATGGGAGCAGGTTCAGGCACAGGGACTTTAGGATTGGAGCTTTGGACATTAATGACTGGTCTTTACTTCTGGTCTGGCCCTGAAAGACTCCACATTTCCCCGAAAATCGTGTCAGTCAGCCAAATGGGTTCTCACCACCACAGGGAAAGGATGTGCAGATGGTGGAAGTAGCAGGAGAACTGGGAGAATGATTTAAGCTTGAGTAGGCAGCGCTGATAGATGATTCATTTATTAAGGGAGTCATACTCGAGCAAAGCTGCTTCTTCAAGGGGGTCCTCATCAGTGTGACTCAGAAGTTCACAGCCTGGCCCAAAGTGCTTTGCAGCTGTCACAGCAAGTTGATAAAATTCTCTTGGTAATTATGGACAGTTCCATGGAGAACTGAGACAGGCATACCACAGCGATTTTAACATTACATGCTGCCCTTGTGGGGCATTGCAACCAAAAGTTTGTGTGCAGTTGGCCTTGAGACTTGGATTTGGCTGCAGACAGAGTTCCAGAGTATCTGTCTGTTCAGGCTTAATGTTCACCTGTCAGACCTGAGCTCTGTCATTTCCCAGCAGTGTAGGTCCATGCAGCTGCTGATGAGCATCTTGCATCCCTGGAGCACAGGAATACCCTGTTGATACAAGCAGAGAGCAGGTGCCACCCCCATGTCAGGCAGCCACCCCTGTGCCTCTGTGAGCTCTGAGTGCCCTGTCAGTGGGTGGGGAGATGATGCTGAACCTCTTGGATGGTCCCTGCTGCAGGAATGGTGAGCTGGGAGAGTCCTCAGGAGCTGATGGGAAAGTTTCCAGTTGGCAGTGGTTTGGAAAGGTCTGGTGTGCAGTGTTAGTGCTGGATAATTAACTTTTATCTGAAATGTTTCAGCCTGGGTGTCTGCAGGCTGCGGATGGGGGGGTGGAGGAGTGGAGGTGGGCACAGGTGTACCCGCAGCTGACACTGAAACCACAGTAAATGGGGAAATTACTGTGATCATTTGATTCTTATTATTATACAGGAAAAATCAAATGCTGAAGCTCAGAAGCAGCCACCATTTTCCCTCTTCTTTCTACAGTATTTTTATTACTCTTTCTTCACCTGCTTTTATCCATGATGATAGTTTCCAAAGCCTGTTTTACAATGTGGAAAATATTTGAAGTGGATTATAAAAATCTATTAATGTGCTGCACAGGCATATTTTAAACTCTTAGTATTTCCCTGAAGGCATGCTATCCCACTTCCATCTTCTTTAAGACTATGAAGAAAATGATTGCCCATGCTGTTCATATGACATTTTACAAGACTTTCTAACTTGAGATAGAGTTAAAAGACAAGACAGATCTTCAAGCATCAACTGAGATTCTAAAAATGAAGTTTTGTATTTGTTGCAAAGAAAGAGCCATTAGACATAGCAAATAATAACCAGAAAGAGCAGCTGAATTATGCACCAGCCTCTCTCAAGGATGCTACTGATAAAGCAGTTGCATTAAACTAATTTTTCTAGCATACTCACACAAACTGGCTTAAAAAAATCTTTTTATTTCACAAATCAGATGAGAAGTCAGTATCATTGAGTTCACAGTTTGATAATTTTCCAGTGCTATTTTAGGTGAAAGCATAATTATTTATCACTTTCTGAGTGTGTAAGGCTCACTCATATGTATCTGCTTTCTGTAAGACAGCAGTTGTTTTTAAGAATTTTCTGTACTCAATGGAAGTATCAAAAGTGGGAAAAACAGATCTGACCTCTACTTGGAGCTGTCCTCCTTTGAGAGTGTACTGAAAGTGTTTTAGCTGTGATTTACATTGTTTTAGTGTGCTAATACCATAGATCTGATTTTACCCCTACCTTTGAAGGGCAACAAGATGAAAGGTTTATGTGCCTGGGTTTCCTCTGCTTAAATTTTGTGTATGATAGGTGATAAACTACAGAGCTCCAAGGTGACAAATAGATACCCACTGACAGCCTTGAGGCAAACACAGGTAAATAGTTACAGTAGAAAGCACTGGTATTTTTTGTTTAAGTGTAAAGGCATGAAAATTTCAGATGTGTCATCTTCTGTCCGTGGGAGTGTTGAAGGCCAGGTCAGGTGGAGCTCTGAGCAACCTGGTCTGGTGAAAGGTGTCCCTGTCCATGGCAGAGGGCTGGAATGGAGTAGTCTTCAAGGTCACTGCCCACACAGATAATTCTGTGGTCTTTGAAAGTGTCTGCTGCAGAGTTCATGACCAGGGAAATGGGAAAACATGGCATCAGTGTTTCTTCTTCAGAGATAGTGGGGAGAGAAAAAAACACCTATTAATCACCTCTATAAAAGTTCCTATCACAATATAGAAATATCCTGGGTAGGCTGATATGGTTAACAATACTCCTGTGGCATCTGATTAGGAATCTTGCATCAGCAGTCAACACAGGGAAGCCAAAATGATGATTATTCACTCATCCTTATGATCATCTTTTTATATACATGCATTATTTACATAGTACAGGGTGCTTACAAGCTTGTTAATTAAAACCTCCTTTTTCACTTCAGTTATACCCCTAAGATTTCTTCAGAGCATGTCATCCTTCTAATGACTTTTATTTCATGTGCATTAAGCCATATTTTGTTTAATATTTTCTTCCCTTGTCTAAATTGAAAATCCCTTTGTGTGCAATAGTCTCGGGAAAGGATACCTTCATACTGAGGGTTTGTTTTGAGAGAGAGAGATGGGTGGTGGGTCTGTTTTGGATATTGATGTCCAGAATTGCCAGGAATGCTCAAATATTTTTTCAGATGCTCTGTTATCTATCTACTCTTCCATTTTCAGTGTGGCATGCTCATTTCACCCTTTCTTTGTCTTGCCCACTGGTCATTGTTCTGAGGTCCTGTCTTCCACTGTAGGATACTACAGATCCTGAACTTACAGAGTCTAAGCTGCAGAAAAAGATTGCAAGGCTCTATTGTGATACAAATGCTCAGCAACATAAATTGCTCATCACTCACTGTTCATCTGCACTGAAGAGCACCAAAAATAAGGCACTTATTTATAAATAGCTCAGCCTGTTGGATTCCAGTGAAACACAGTTTCATATCTGCCCACCATTTTGACAGTGCATATAAATATGAAACATGCAGTTTTGTGGAAGTGAGCTGTGCCACGATGTCCTCCTGGGGTGTTCACAAGCCTTACAGGTTTATAAGTGGCAAATTTAGACCTGTGGTGGGATGCAGCAGTGCCACATGATTAGCAGAAGAAAGATGCTCTGTTTAACAGGGAATGGGAGCTTGTTGACCAGCTCATGCTGCCCTTGTATTCCTCCCCAGAACTGTACTTTAAGAGGAAAATGGAGTGGGAATTCACAGTGAATAATACATCTGATAATCACAGACTTTTTTTTTTCTCTGCCTGAAAACACCTGAAATTTCTGGAACAAGCCAGAACAGAGGAATGGCAGCATCCCAGAGCCTTCCAAAACATCTGTGGAAGTACTTCATTTTACATCACTGGCTTTGAGTAAGGACCAGTTTGAGATACAGTTTTGGTTGTTTTAACTAAGGCCATGATTTATTTTTTTTCCCAATCCAATAAACACAGGAATTGGAGATATGCGTGGAATCTGGAACTTGTAAATACTCCAAGTGTTTGGTTTTGCTGTGCATTTTCTGTGAGCATTTGTCTGAGTGTAATTTGATTACTGAAGTGTCCATGAAAATGGGTGAATGTTCGTGTTGAGGAGAACAAGAATAGCTGAAGTGAATCTTTTTAGTTATATGAGTGCCTGCATGCTATTTCTGATGCAATTGACATCATTAAAATATATATATATATATTCAAGCTTCATTTAAGTGTGGTATTGTTTTGCTTGCTTTGAATGAGGAACTAGTCCAATAGGATCTGTGGTTTGTTGCTATGATACTAAAAGTATATTCATAAGCAAACTTCAGAGTTCCATCAGCTCTAACCTTTAATTTTACCTGAATTTCACTTATTTTCACCAGAGTTCCCACTTTGCCTAAAAACCTATAGAAAGCAATTCACTAACTATGATCCAGAATAATTCAGACAATTCATCTTTTTTTGGATCCATATTATGCCAGCACTATGACAGCAAATGCATGTCTTCCGAGAGTCATACAAAATTATTACAATTTTACTGGAGAATAACAAGCAATAAAATGGCTTATTATTGTCAGTAAGAGCAGGAGAAATGAGTCTGCAGTCTGACCACTGAACAGGAGATTCAAATGGGAAATTCAGTCCTCTTCAATTCAGTTAAAACCACAGGAAAATACACTGGTCTACCAGTCCAGGCATGGAGAAGTCCAGATGTATTTCTGTGCTTTGTCAAAAGTCTCCTCTGGAAGATTAAAAGGTGCCAGGGGATGTCAGAATTATCCATGGCATGTTGCCTGTCTGTAAACAATGACTGCCCAATGTGAAAATGATGTGGCTGCCACTGAAAATGTTTGTGTGGTGCTGTGACATCCTTTAACAGAAGATCCTGGTTTCTGTGAGTCTCCCTTTGTTGCTTTTATTCTCACTGCTGGCTGACTGTTTCCCTTCAGTTTGCCTGGTACCTTACAGAGCACTTCTGGGGTATCAAAGCTTTATTGCAACAAAATTCAATTCAGCTTATAGTTTTTCACCTTCTTTAGTTCTTTAGTTTAGGGTCACTTAAGTGTGTGGAACTATAATTCTGCACATTGCTGTAATAACTGTAATACATTCCCCATCCCTGGAAGAGTTCAAGGACAGGCTGGATGGGGCTCATAGCAAGCTGGTTAGTGGGAGGTGTCCTTGCCCTTGGCAGGGGCGTAAGGTCCCTTGCAATCCAAACCATTCCAGGATTCTGTATCTTAGAATGACCAAGACTTGCACTCAAGTGCTAAGATCATGTAAACAGTGAAAACTGAAATGTGGAAAGAAATAAAATCCCAACATTCCTGTGTCTTCAGGGAATATACTTTCTTTTTGTGACTGTTTTTGCTGGAGGTTCTCTCTCCCTGAAGCAGTACTGTTTCCTGCAGAGAGAGAGAGACAGCAGTTTGCATGCTCTTGCCAAACTCTTAGGAGTGGTGATCTGTCATCTCTTCCTCTCAGGTTGTCTGGGGGAATTAGATACTCCTCTGCAACACTCCCCCTTGTTCGGAGTGTTAAAAAGAATTGCGGTGCCCGAAATAGTCGACGTGAATTCCTCGTCCCCAGGCTTCGGTTCACCAGGCTCTGCAGAGTCATCGTGGATTATTTGCATGGGGATGGAGAGACGCAAGCATCTTGCAGAGATTAGTGAGACATGACGGTCCCGTATTTTGTCGAAGGCGCTTATCTGTGTTAAACTCCCGGACGCGCCTCATTTTCGCTGGTTCTTACCCTCTCCTTCAGGAGGATACAGTCACCCACTCGAGGAGCAGAAATAGTGCATGACTAACTATGTCACGGAACAAATGATTAATACTAAGTAGTTTGTGCAAGCTGTTTGCAAACAATCCACGTGCTGACAATTACGCTGGAGCAATTTTGTGAATACCTAACTCAGTGTGTTTTGCATAACTCAAGACTGGCTTCCAGATCATTAAATCCATAACTTCTCTCTCGTTTGCTAAATTCATGAATGTTGTTATTTCCTCTAGCCTGTAGAACTGGCAGTGTTAGACTTGACTGTGTTAATTAGTCTTGGTAACATCGAACTGGCAAAGCTATCAGAGGGATGGTGGCTCTGATGACTGAGGAGCTGTTTCAGAGGCATTTAAGATGACTTGAGGGCTGCTGTGTTTTTAGAGTTTCTAAGCCACTTGCAAGTCAACTTACAAGTTTTTAAGTGCAGAGGAGGGCAGGCTACACAGACAGGTGAATTAATACATCTGATGCTCTCAGATTCTCAGTGACACAAATGAAGATGCTGGTTGCCTCACCTGCATCTGGAAGACCCAGAGACACGACCACTGGCTGCCCAAGTGCATCAAAGCACTCTTAGAGTTCATTTCTGAGAGCTGAGAGCCTCTCTGTCAGCTGGAATAGATCATTAGCTGTCTTAAGGGTCAAAAAGCTGACCTGTAGAGAGCGTAGCAGCTGTAGGCATCATCCATGGATCAGGGCAGGGAGAGCTGAGCCAGGAGGAAGAAAGATCTTGTATGTCATGTACGTAGGAAGCTCAAGCACAGACAAAAGTTTATTGATTAATTTGGTTCAGAATGTTTGGGAGCCTTTTGACTCACAGAAATGTGCAGCCCAAGGAGATGCTAAAGCTCTTAATATATTAACCAAATGCCCAATGTGCTTGGGTAATAGGTGCTCTGCAGTGAGTGTAGTGGCTTTTCAGCTGTCACAGCATTTTTCAAATCCTACATAATTCTAAGAAGGCGGTATATTAATTTTAAGGGAGATTATAAGATATTATTTCATAATAGGAAGATATGGAAGCAGTGGAAATTTAAAGGAATTGCAAAAGAGAAGATATAACCATTTTGTATAACCATAGATTTTGTAGGCCTTTTTCATAATTTCCATGATGCAAAGCATTCTTCCCATCATTAACATCCAGGATATTAAATTTTTGCTGTTACTTTCATTATTTTCTCATAAAGAAGGCCAACCCCTGTTAACCTGCCACAACAGTTTTTTTCCCTTTCCCCTCAAGTAAAGTTTTTACATAAATAGGTAGGATGAAGAACTTTGTTTACAAAGAAGTTAAATTGGTATTTAATTATGTCTCAATAATTTGTTCACCTCCTAACTATCTTTTTTCTAACGAGTGTATTGAACTTCCCTTCCATGAAAGGTCTTGCCTGGTAAGAGCAGTAGGCTGAGTTATTTATGGATGGACACATTGCTTAAAGCCTCAGTTACCACTGCTCCACTTCATCTAAACATGATTCAAAGGAGGGATTAATATGTATGATTCATATTTCATTGTGACTTAAAAATTTTGTGCAATCACTTCATTCTTGGTCCAAATGACTACGACAGGTGCAGAGTTAAACCAAACTGGTAGCAGTAGTTGTGCAAGTATTTGTGTGTAGTAGGGAGGTGAAGGTGTTGTGTATTTTCTGTCAGACATTTAGATGAGCCCAGAAGACTGAGTCACAAGTAGGAGCTGTAAATGCTCACTTGATGATCTTACACATTGTAAATCCAAGAGTCAGACAGGGATGGGTGATGATTTTGACACATCCTCCCAAACCTCCCCATAATACTGTCTGTAAACCGCTTTCTGCCCTCTGAGGTACCTACTACAGCAAGGCCTTGTTTCATGGCTGTATCCAGGACTCTTTTGGAATACAGTGGACCATAAGTAACTTGCTTATCCTCCTAAAATTAATGAGGAAATCACAGCATCAAAATGCCCATAGATATGGCGTCCTGATGAGGGAATTTTCAGTGGGATGTTAGAAGGACACACCAGTGCACCAGAGCAGTGTAATGCTAATTATTTAACAACACGTAAAACAAAATGGCTGTCACTTCCCATAGTTTTTATATATCGAGGCAGTTATGTCTAGCACAGCAAAGAAGTTGAGATTAGATTCTGCTTCTGGCAAAGGCTTGATGTATTACTTAATCACTTTTTAAAAAAATATTTTTCCCTCTGATCCATGCCTGCATAAAAGGCTGTGAAGTACTTTATCTTGCTGTAAGCCTTATGATGGATGAAAGGCCTGTGTCCCCCTGGGGCACTGTGGAGGGGCTTACCCCATTTTACAGTGGGGTTTGCTCACTGAGATGAGGCAGGAATCTCAAACTGGATTGCTCAGCTTCTATATTCAACAGCCAGCTGGGACCCCTTCCTTCTCCTCCTCCTTCTCCTCCTCCTCTTTCTCCTCCTCTCCTGTGTGCCTGGTAACAGGCTCTGTGCAGTCACACACTTTTGTGGGTTGTTGCTATAACACTTTATTGGAAACTCAAATGCTTCTGCCTTTGGGGGTGGGGGGTGGGCGCCTCCTGATTACAGGATCGTGCCTGATTTTGTGGTTTGCATTCTCAGAAAAAGCAATTTCAAAACACAGCCACAAAAACACAGTGGCTCGTCTTTCAGGTGTTTGTTTGTTTGTTAATGACAATCTCTTAAGTCAGTATTGGGAATTAGAAGTAGGGAGCAGTGGTTAAAGCATTTGCGTAGTTAGAAAGCACTAGTCTTTGGTGCATTTTCAAAAGTTCAGATTCCTGTCTTTGTGTTGAAAGGTAGAAAGTCTGTAGCTGAGGACCTTAAGAACGTCACAGCTCCCAGTTTATTTGGGTTTTCCCCTGCTGAGGAAGGGAGCATCACTGCCTGATTATTGAAAGGTACCCAGCAAGCTGAGGATGCCCAGGCAGGATGAGACCCTCTGTCCCTGGCCAGCAATTGGGCTTCAGGTGAGCAGCAAGAGGCATTTCAAGTCCACTCAGGACAGCACATTCCGGTGGCCCATCCCCTTTGTCAGCTGCCTGCATCCCGTCACATGCAGACTGTACTTGTTTTTAAAAATGATGTTTGATTTTTTTTCCCTGCTCATCCCATGCCCTGAGAGCCAATTTTAACTCTTTTTTTTTTCTAATTTCCCATCTTTCTAATTAAATCCTTGGTGTATTAAATAAGAAACCTCAAATGGAGCTGTTTAAATTCTGATCCTGGTTTTAAGCCAAGCCATGTACACCCAAGAATTCACCTTAGAGCCATGTTTTTAATGCCTAGCCTCAGAAAGATGAACTACTAACTTAATCTACCTTGGCCTCATTTAATAGAGTTAAGAGATCAGGCTTTGCAAGCTTAATTCTCAGCTTTCTTTCATACAAAAAAATCAATATAGAACAAAATGCCCTTGTAGCTAAAATTAATCCTGTGAAACACGCCTGGAGCAAGGCCTGGCAGAGGAAGATGCAGTGATGAGCTGGTGCTGGCTTTCTGAGGAATGGGACATGGGTCAGCATTCATTTCCCCTGCTCTATATTGCCATATACAGCTATCGTTTCAGGGGTGCCCTGTGGATCTGTCATGGTTTTGATTTGCCAATTAAAATATTCTCATTTTCTGTTGTGAGACAGAACCAGGAGTAGAAGCAAGGCAGGCCTAAAACTTAAGAGGGTATAAAAAGAAATTTATTAACTACACAAAAGGGAAAAAATACCCTCAGAATAAGTTTGTCAGACCACTCTTTCCTTCCCTTTCTCAACCTTCATAACAACGAAACAAACATACAAGAAACTGCTTCAATTAATTCCCAACTCAAACAGTCCCTTCTTCTGTTCACTTTGGAGTGAGAACTTTCCTCTTGTTAGGTTATAGGGATTTTTCCACAAGAAAGTAGAAAACAGTTTTCTCGTGGTTTCATTTTCACGATTCTGCATCCGCCCGGTATCTGCAGTCGTGGCACTCCTCCCAACTCCACAGCCTTCCCAAAGCTGTACTTGTGGGTCAATGGTCAAAATACATGGGGTATTACTTTTAAGAATGAAATGTTCCAAAGCAAAGGTTCTCTTCATCTCTTTTCTCTCTGTTCATGCTTCATTCTCTGAAAACCGAGACTCCCCTTCTTTCCTCGGGACAACGGATTCTCAACACAGGTGCTTTTGGTCAAATGACTATCAAATGGAACATTTCCAACCCCCCCCATGTTTTTTTCCATGGTTTATAGGAATATTCAGTACATCAGTTCATCCCTACAATCTTACAAAAGGATTTTCAGCCATTTTCACAGCATCTCCTCATTCTCCTTCCATCTAAAAAACTTAAGACTTAGCTCTTGCTTCACTGACTTCAGAATATCTCCTTTTTCCCTTTCACTCTGGGGAGGATTGAAAAAGTCTGCAAGTCTCATCTGAGAATTGAAAGAGTTAAGATTTTTTTCACAGGGAAAAGAAAAAAACCAAGTCCACAGTGCTGGAGCTTTGCCAGGATCTCAGAAACCAGCCACGCTGGGGAAGAGGGGGGGGAAGCAGCTGGGATTTTTATATTAGTTTGAGTCTCTCTGGTCACTGTCCATGGCCACCCCCCTTCTCTCCCTCTCTGCCAGGCCATGCCAGCTCCCCAGACAGGGGGCCCAGCCCGGCCCCCTGCCAGGCCCACAGGCCTGCAGTGGAGCCAGGCCAGGGCCCTGTTACCTGCACTGCTGCCGGAAAAGCCAAAAAGGCTCAGTTCTGGATTACCTCCTTCAAAATGTGTGTTCACGGAGCGAACTAACTTTCTTCAATTGGTTCTTCACGCTGCCAGTAACCAAACCAGCCTCCAACTGGTCACTATCAGCTCCCAGGGGAGTACTCACAGAGGAAACTCCTCTTTGAGTTTTTCCTCTCCAGGTCAAACTACCACAGGATCACTGCATGGGTATTTCTTCGACAGGCAGAAGAAGAAGGAAACTGTAGAGAAGAAGAAGGAAACTTCTCGGGGACACAGCTGCTGAGGGTATGGGGAATGCAAATGCTCTGGAGGGGTTGAAAACATTTTCAAGCTATGCTGTAATTGCACTGGTGAGTGAAAATGGTGCTCCATCAGATTTTATTCCTTGCTGCAGGTGTCAATGGTGAATATAATCTAATTGGATTAAATGCTGTGTGCATACACCAGGTACATCTCAGAAGGGGCAATAGCTGCTTTTGTAAAATGGGACCAGATTCCTTTTACCAACACAGCATGAATCAGTCTTCTCCATACCCTGTTTCCTTTTATTCTACATTTCCTTCCAGAATTAATTTCTTCTTGTTCAGTAACTGTTTTTCTTGTGCCAAAAAAGTTAAGTCATACAGAAAGAGTACTCACAGCCTGTTGTGCCTCTGAAAAAGCAACATTTTCCAGCTATATGCTGCAGCATATCTTACTCATGGGAAGGTGGAAGCCGCTGAAACAGGACAAAGATGGAAATGCTGTTTCAAGAGCCCTTTGTGCTGAGGAGCCTGGCAGGGATGACATGCCAGGGAGCAATCATAATTACAGCCTTGGTTGCCAAATTCCCTGTCAGCTCTTTTGCTGTGTTAGCAGCAAGTCCTCAGGAGCAAGGCATCGAGCAAACATTGCACTCTGTTAATGTGAGCTTTAGAAACCCTTTCTATGTGCAAAGCCAGGAATTCATTGTTAGCCTAATCAAGGCCTTAGCACTGTTAGCAAAGTGGTATTGTTGGTCCCAGTGATGCGGGGGAATTATGCAAGTGCCAAAGCTCATTCTCGGTAACAACACAGTCCAAAATGTTGTAGTCAGAGTCCTTGTGTCTCTGGGATCATCCTCTGGGTTCCCAGATCTTTGGAGAGACAGAGCACATGTGCCTGTGTGGTTTTGGGGTCTGGTGGTTGTGACTGGCGAGTAATCTGTGTTCCAGGATTTCTGAAAGCAGGAGCGTTATGTTGATTTTGGGAGTTTCTCCCACTTTTGGTCTCTTCTATATATTCATTAATGCTGCCTGCATGCCTACTGTATTTACTTGCCCATTCCTCATTTGTTTGCAGTTGTACCTTATGTCCACATTTTTGGTATGTGGTATGCTTTATACACTGGGTAGTTGTCCTTTGTTCTGTGTAAATCCTGTTTTACTCAGCTCTCAAGGCTGTATTCTAGTGACCAGTAGCTGACCACTGGTGAGTGTGATTTTTAGCTCTGGCACCTCCTGGTGACATTCTGTGCTGGCAGTGTTGTTTTTGCTGTTACCTTGTGTTGCCACTTCTGGGGATCTTCAACATAATCCTTTTTTTTTTTTTAATCAGACTTCAAACTCTTTATTTCATGATAATCCATCTCACATTTTATTCCTGCAGTGTGGTCACACCTATATGTTTGATCTGGGGTTGTTGGTAATCACTCTGAAAAGCTAATGAGGGTTCTTCCATTGGCAGACATACACACACAGAGTGCCCTTATAGCTGCTTAAATAGTTTTCTTCAAGTTTAGCCAGCAGCACTGGTGTGTTAACAAAATTCCTTTACAGCAACACAGTCTTCCTCTATCACACCTCCCATGTGAGGAGCAAGGAGACGAATTTCAACAAGCCCAGTTTACTTGTAGTATCTGCTTCAACATGCTGCTGCTGTTTTGGCTCTGCTGCTGTCAAGAGTTGAATTGCTTGAACCAAAAATTGGGGGAAAAAAGCCCCTCCCCTGTTCATTGCCTGAATAAAACATGTGGGAAAACTCAAGACTGCCTGCTTCAGAGCTCTTCTGAAACTGAACCCTTTGGACTGATAGTCAGGATGTGCAAAGCACCTGTGCTTGTGAGGTGCTTTCCCACAGAAAAGCACTCAGACATGCCTGGACAGTCTGCTGAAGACCTTTGATTCAGTAGAATACTGATCAAATTCTGCTAAGCACTACTTCCAGCTATCCAGGCCCATAGTGGCAATCAGAAGAAACCCCAAAAGATGCTCTTAGTGGAAGAGCCACTGTGTTTTGTATTCTTTACAGGTGTGGGAAGACTTGTAGTGGGGCAGCTGCTTCTGGCAAGTCCTTGCCCACTTCAGTTGTCCATTCTGACCTCCACAAACAGCAGCTCCTGGCAGCTTTTTCTCAAGGGCTTTGTCAGGGCTTTTTGGACACTGATGACAATCCTGTGGCACCTGGGAGTGACTGCCATGGACATGGACTCGGCCACCACTTCCATCCAAATTGTGCTGCCATTTTAGAGAAATGTCATAGAGAATTAGCACAGCTCCTCCTGGTCTGTTCGCCCAGGTGACCTGACCATGTGCCCTTTTTTAAACTATAAAGGAAAAATTTAGGGAAGGGAAAACTCTTCTGTCTCTTGGATCTGTATGAAATGTTCTTTATTGAACTTTGAATGTTGGATTTTTTTTCTTGCTGGAACAAAGAACACCTTGAAGTTTTTGAAGTAATGTTACTTAGGATAATTTATAAGTGGCTATTCAGATAAATAATTGACCCCACGTTCCAAGAGCAGTGGAAAGTTCATGTTTTACATTGTCTCTTTGACCTTGTAGAGAGCTGTACATATTCAGATTAGTTTGGATTATTTTTGTGTAGCATTAGAGAAAGCGACCCTCAAGTCATGTCTGTCTGGTCTAATAAAAGAAATAATTTTCAAGGCAAACTAAGTCAAGATTTAAATTAAGCTAACTCCTGTAGTATAGTGATTTTTAAAATCAACAGTCTGCATATTTAGGATTTGCATGTAAGCATTGCCTGGATGGATGCCAGGGCTCTTTTGCTGAAGGAATCAGTATAGCTCTGGCTAGTCCAAGAAAGCCTTTCTTTCTGAGCTTTTTTTCTCTGCAAAAAAATAGTCTTTAGTGTGGGGATCAACCCAATTTGAAATTATGGTCTTGGTTAAACAAGGGTGTATAAGGAGACAAATGGACAAGTCAAGGAAAAAAGGAATTTTTTACATCATCTTCCTAGCTTTTGGTCCAAAGCAGGTCTGGTATTTTCGTCCCCAGAGAACCAGAAGCCTGCATAGCAGAAGCAGCAAAGTGCTGAGGGCAGAGCAGGTTTTTTGCTGCAGCTGGAGCACACCTCCCCTCTGGAGCAGCCTAGGCTGGGATGTGGTGCAGAGGGGGCAGCTTGGCAGCTGATCAGAACGGGGGGGGCAGTCTGTCAGCTCCAGCTCCCACAGTCTGTCAGCTGCCAGCACAAACTCCTTCTTGAAGTATTGCTATTTCAGCAGAGGCAGCACACATTAAAAAAATAAAATAGCATTCTGTAGCACCTTTTCTCATAGCATGAAATGAGGAAGTGCCCATGGACTTTAAGGAACTGGGCTTTAGGCCTAAATTTTCTAATTTCAACCACAGAAAAAACAGTCTTCCCAGTTTTTGAATATGAGGCATCAGCTTGCTCAGAGCTGCTGCTGAGCTCTGTACAGTTGTGAGTCCCCACAGTGGCAGTGCAAGCCAGGAGCATTTTTTTTCTTTAACTGGAACTTTCTCTGGTGTAATTACACAGCCTGTTTTCTCTTTTGTGTTTCGTATAAAAAATGTATATACTTATATATATATATGCAGGCACTGCCTTTGCTCCCAAGATTCAGAGGGGAGTAATATTTTCTGTTGCTATTTACTTCTACACAGTTAGCAAAACAATGTTCACATCTATGCTTTTAACTCTGCTAATGAAGCTATTATAATGTCAAATAAAATGTCACCGTGACTATGCCTAATTAGCATTATAAATTTGGTTGAAGAAATAAATGACTAGATCCTTCAGGGTGCAAGTCAGCCCAGATCCAGGCGCTTGTGCTTACAAGATTTACAAGGATGGGTCTGCAGACTGATGAAATGGAGGCCTGGAAAATGCTGCATTAATGAAATGCAAACTGTGTTTCAGCTGTTAAATGAACCTGCTCTCTCAGGTGTCTCAGGAATGGGAAAAACCTGTAAAAACCGCTCTGGTTGGGATAGCAAAATCAAATCAGTATTTACAGTCTCTGCTGATGGGCAGGAGAAGAGACACATCAGGCCGTGTAAAGCTTAATATTCCGTGAATGGCTTGGTCCAGAGCCCACTGAAAGCCAGTGGAAAGACTCTCAGCATCTGATCCAAAGGCAACTAGTCAGAAATTAAGGATTCAAGTCCTGTTCTTTACCAAATAAACAGTGAAGTCAGGTGGTCATGGCTGGTTTATAAAACAGGAGCTAGTGATGTGCAATAAAAAATTAAGCACTCGTGGACAAAGAAGATGTTTCTGCTAGTGGCACTGTGTAAACACATTACTAAAAACAGATAACAATTAGCATTATTCAAGCAAGATTTAATTGTCTGTTTGTGTAGTTTGAAGAAAAACTGGTGCAGATAACCAATCTCCAATGGCAGATTAAAGTTAAACTTAAAGACATTTAAACTGAATTTCCATGTGAGCTTTAATTTTAACTGAAATAGTCAAACTCTACTAATTTCAAAGGGAGGTAAAGAAGGAATTTGCCCCAGAGCTTTAATAAGGGTGGAGCAGAGTTCAATACACAGATGAAATCTCATAAATCTCTGTTCCATGATTACTACAAAGTTATACACATCTAAATTACCATTTCAGTTGTCAGAAACCTTCACTATTGTCCTGTTTTAGGGCAAATTTGTGAGGAAACCTCTGAATGGGGTCCCTCTAGGCAACAGATTTAAACAATCCCTCCTCCAACTGGTTTTGGGGAAAATATTTCCTTGGAGAGAAGTAGAAAAAAGCTGTTTATTTAACAGGCAAAACACTCCCCAGCNGAACAGACGATTTGGGGATACAAGCATCATACAGTCACCCCAAGATAACTATGAAATTACACTGTTTCAGCAACTACTATTGAATGATTTAAAAAATAATTTGATTTGTTCTTCATTAAAAAGCCGTAATTGTTGACTTTAAAGAGAGACAAATCAACAAAAAATATGTAAAAGCATTAAGAACACTGCCAGTATCTAAGGCTCTCTACTGAAATGTGGCTTCTCTGTATTTTTCTTCAACTGCAACCTACATACAAATGGCAAATAAACCTTTCAAAATACAGTTAGGAAGGCATTAAATCCAAACATCTCCAAAGAAGCATTTCCCTCCCTCAGTCCCAGTACAAAGGAAACATTGATTATTCTTCCTCCTCAACACCTACAGAGATGTTCCCATGGTGTGCAGAGATGATCAGCTGAAACCTAAGCAGAAGTAATGCCTGGTGACTAAGTTTTGTGTATGCCATTGTATCAGAAAAATTCTGAAGACAGGTTTGCAGTCTAGTACTCCTGACAGAGAAAACTCTGCTGCTTTTTTCAGGGCTGAGTGTTTATCTTTCAAGCACCTTGGCAGGGAATTTAGCAGCTAATAAATCACAGTGATGAGAAGTGCTTGTGTCAGTGCATTTGTGGGCTCCTGAAGGTGATGGCTGAAGCACAGATGGTCTCACTCTGAGGAGCACTTCTACACGCAGGCTCAGTACAAGCCAGGTTATCCCAAATAACATCTCTCTCCAGGGAGGAGGAGGGTGTCTCAGCATGGGTATAGGCTGTTGGACCACACTGACACATCCAGGTGTGCTGCATGTAGGACAGGGATCACAGTGCTGGAGCTCCTGAGGACTAATCCTGTGGGTGTGGTTCTGCAGGAGAGCCCAGCCCTGCACCTGGGAACTCCCAGTCAGGTGGAAACTGCCTTCACCTGCATTGCTGTGTAAAATTGTTTCCATTTTTCTGGCCCTGAGGCAGAGTTTTACCTTCTCTGGACCACGTGTGCTTGGGGGGCCCAGGGTAATGCCCAGTAATCCTTGGGTATGGCTAGTCATCAATTGAGAGTGTTCCGATACAGGAAGAATGGTTCTGTAGAGGAGCAGAAGCAGTCTTGCATTTGTGGAACTGCACATGTGCACTGGGTTTGGCACAAGGACATAGAGATCTTCAAAGAGCTAAACCTGCTGGGTCAGGTGGAGAGCCAGTGCTCACACAGTCTTATCCCTACTGGGATATTTGTGGATACTCCTACTCCCCAAATGTGCTGGGACCCTAACAGCCAGTGCAGGGTATGAGAGAACTTATTGTCTAGTGTCAAAGCCAGACCCAGGACAAGGTAAGCCGTACAAAAGCTCCAGTTTGTTTTTTGTTTCCTGGGCTGTTTGATGCTGCAGTATGGATGCAGCTGTTACTGCAAACATTTGTCAGTCTCTGCTTGTTTTTCTGCATCTGGTAGATTTCTTTAGTTGATCCCTGAGGCTATCCCATAATAGCCATAGTACTGTGCTTGGGATGTTGTCCTTCTGAAATACTGAAGGTGTTTGCTCCTCCTTGCACAGGTATGTTCAGTTTGTGTGCTGTCCTTTGTATGCGCACAGAGTGTGTTCTGTGTATACTGAAAAACTAATTTCTTCTCACTCACATTAACACTCGAATTAACTAAAGCTTGCAGAGTTTTGCTGGTGGGAGGTGGAACATTGCGTAAAAAATATTTGTACTTCTCCTTAATCTTGGACAAAGAGGACAAGGCAAATCCTTTATACTCCCATCTGTTTGCAGTGAGAGACAAACTGGAGTTAATTTACCTGATTATCTCATAACCTCAGAAAAAAGTTTATTGTGGTTCAGTTTGCAGGGACAAGTTTATTCAAACCGGCTTCCCAAACCCACTATGCACAGTTCTTTATTTCTGTCCTGAACTAATCATATGTTTAAATTAGCAGGCAATGTTTTCCAGCTCAGAACTCATAAATTCTGCACAGGTTAGCTCGTTGTGCACTGAGTGACTTGTCCTTTATCAGAGTCATCCCTCTTGTGTCTTGCTGGCAGTACATGATGCACATCGATTGTGGACAGTGATCCGTTTAATTAGCTTGTTCTTGTGTCTTGGCAAAAAAGTAAAAAGGGCCATAGGTACCAAACCCAAGAGATAACAAAAAGAACTGAGAACATCTTCAATTATGGCATTCTTTTTATCAAGCTCTGAATTTAAACTATCTGGAAATTAGATTATGGGTTCTGTAACTGCAAATTAACACAACGAGGGCATGCTGCTTATAACTGGTACATAGCTCTTTAGGGTTTGGGGGTTTTTTGTCATTTCACCCTTTACATCTGTGTTGGAGAGCCCAAGGTTTTATTTAGTAAAACTAGTGTAAATTGACTCATTATCGTATTATTCTGAATTCAGGATGACTTGAGCCTGTTATTATCAGTAGAGTAGTTTTTAAACCAAAATCACATTCTTTATCAACTTTGAAAAAGTTTGGTCCCTCACATAATACACATTAATTACTGAGGATGTAAGGGAAGGATGAACAGACCTAGAGTGTTTAGTAACATAATGGATAAAAAGATAAAATCCAGGTACCTCTGTAGGGCAATATACAATTTGAGTGGACATGAATACAGACAAATGCTGAGGTAAAGTCACAACAAAGAACTCACAGACCAAACGATGCACTGGAACAGGCATGACATTTTTTGGACAGACTTATGGCTGGAATCCAATGCCAGTGTAAAGTGATACAACTTCTTTAGGAAAGCTACAGGGAATTTCTTAACTAAAAGTTGGAGTAATATATAATATGCTGGCTGAAAATGTGGTAGAAGCATTTTTGTAGGGCAGAGAATTATTTCACAGCAAAAGCCAGAAGTTGCTTGGATTCTTTAACTTCTTTCCTGTCTTACTAAAACTGTAAATAAACATTTATTTTTAAGACCAGGAAAAGGAGAGGAATGGTAGTAAGGTAAAAGAATGATCAAATAATAACTACTCACCTCAAGAGAACAGACAAGTTCACCTCAAATCCTCTGTCCTTTTCTGGGAAAAGCCAAAGGCAGTGGTGTTGGGAAACCTAATGGGTTAAGTTCTGTAATAGCATCAATGGCATGGAAAAAATGAGTATGGAATGCTTATTTATCAAATATTTTCCAGCTCCGAAATCACAGTCTACGTATCTTAGCCTCTTGTGCATTCAGTAACTTGTACTGCTTCGTTGGCAGTACATGATGTGCCTTGATGGTAGACTGTGATCCATTTTATTACGTTACTCATATGTCTGTAAAAGATCCCCCAACTGCACACATAGAAAAAAAGAGCTATAATATAAAGAACTGAGGAGTTTTTTGTGTTTTTGTTATTTATTTATTTATTTCTTTGTTTGTTTATCAAAGAACTTTTCAGCCTCCATTTGTAAATGAGTCTGGATGAACTCGATCAGTAAGGAAATACCTTCTCATATCCTTGTTAGGGGTGCAGGGAAATCTTTGCTTGAGAATGCTTTGAAATCCAAAAGGACAAATAAGTAGAAAGAAAAACATATTCTCAGAAACAGGCTCATTAATGACTGCTGCATTTGAGTAAAGCTAGCAGAGGAAGCCCATGAATCACAGTCCATTTAAGCTGGGTGAATATAAATTTTCCTGTTGCTCATGCAGTTCTGTTGATTGGCAGGCGGTTACTTTAGACTAAAGGAGTGTATAAAAATTAATCAGAGTCATTAGTTTGTATCCAGTATATTTCTGATCACTGTCTTTCATTTTTTTGACCACAGAACCCTCTTCACCTGCAAATGAGTTTAGAAAACTCACTGAGTTCTGATGCTGACATCACTTTCTCGATCCTCGCAATGAACAACTGGTACAATTTCAGCCTGATGCTATGCCAGGAGGAGCGGAATATCACAGATTTTCTCTTCCTCACACAACAGAGCTCCAAGTTCCACCTGGGGTCCATTATAAACATTACAGCAAACCTCACTTCAACCAGTGACCTTCTGAACTACTTGCAGTTTTATCTGGAGAGCATCAAAGACACGACGTCAACCATGGTGATGTTTGGGTGTGACATGGAGAAAACGCGGAGGATTTTTGAAATAACCACGCAGTTTGGTGTGATGCCTCCAGAGCTGCACTGGATTATTGGGGATTCACAGAATGTGGAAGAGCTGAGGACAGAAGGTTTGCCCCTCGGTCTGATTGCTCACGGCAAGACAACTCAGTCAGTCTTCGAGCATTACGTGCAGGATGCCATGGAGCTGGTAGCCAGGGCTGTGGCAGCAGCCACCATGATCCAACCTGAATTGGCTCTCATTCCAAGTACAATGAACTGCATGGACACAGATGAAAGGAATATCACTTCAGGCCAGTATTTGTCAAAGTAAGTTTTACCTGGGTTTTTTTTTTCCCCTTAGGTAATCTTTGCTGTATTGCAAGAAAAATAATTTTCTTCTCCCTCCCACCATTCTCTGTGGGTTAGCTATCATGCTGCTAACCCTCCCTCACAAACACATGTTTCAGTATTTCCTCCTGCTTCTTTACTTCTGGGCTAATAATGAAATTTTAAGTTTGCCACAGTGGGAGAGAAGCCACAATTTCGAGATTCTGGTAGAAGAAGACACAGTTCCACAGAAGTAGAGATCACATAGTAAACAAAGGCTAGGTTACAGACTGTGCTCTAAAACTCATATTTATATTTATTCATGTAAGGTGGGCTACTGTCAAATTCTCTGAGATTTTGAGTGTACAAAACACAGAATATTTGCATTGTCTAAGCCCTCGGAAAATATGAAGATGTGTAGTAGCCCTTGATAGTATGCTTCCATGGAAAAGAGAGGAAAAAAGATGCACCTTCGTCTCCTCAGAAGGTTTCTTCTAGTGAGAGCACTCAGAAGTACAAAGTGCTGTCTTTGCTGCACTATATAGAAGTTATTCCCAAAACTACTTGGGTCTTCCTGTCTAGAAATATTACAGTTCTTAACATATGAGTGGAAAACTTGCACGGTTCTTTTTGGAAACAAGCAAAAATGTCTTGGCTAACTACATGAATTCATCACTTAATCTACATCCAGCAACTGTTACATGTTTTCCCCCCATTACATTTAGTTTTCAACTTAAAGATTTTGTTGGACAGAGTTAGAATAAAAGTTCTTCAGGCTTTTTGTGTTGAACTTTTTTTTAAAAACATAACTATTTCTTGGATATGTCTGCACAATAATGTATTAACAGCACTGCTCAAAACACAACCATTTGAGACCCCAACATTTCCTTAGTCCACTTGTCCATTTGGAGTCAAAAACTCTGTTTCCAAAGAGTGAAACAGGGCTTGGGAAATAAACACTGGACCAACTTGCAATACCTCAGTGACTTGTGATGTTTATTTTGCCCCATTATTCTGGGTATTTTACTTGGATGATAACTGAAAAATAAAAGTCAGCAATAGGCTTCTTACAGTAACCAGAGGGCAGCAGTTTTATTAATAAGCTTTTTGAGGTTTGAAGAAAGGATAAAGAAAAAAGAAAACAAAAGTAAAACACTTAAATGTATTAATGAAAAGTAATCCGTCATCGTTGTTCTCTACAGAGAACCATTAGCTTTTGTTATATTTTGGGAGACAGTATGCAATTTCACGTCTATGAAATGTCTTTTCCCTTCACATTGGTAAAGGTATTGTGGAAGTGAGAGAAAGGACTGTGTGCTTAGCCTTGTTTTTTCCCCTATACATTTGCTTGTGAACCCTATTAAAGAGAAAATAACAGGTTAGACAAACCCTTGTTCTAAAAGAGTGCAGCTGTTTTTGCAGTGTATGAGTGAGACAGGTACCTGATGGCCAGAACTGATGTATTTGCGTCAGCAGCATAACTATTAACTCTGAGCGGTGTCATTGTGGTGCCATTAATTTCTCAGGTGTGACATGGTGATTAATGGCTTCACTGTGACCAACCTGGTCTATCTCACCAGGGCTTTTAGACTTTTTTAGCCTCCAAAGATGAAACTTTTGGCTGCTACTTAACTGCTTGTTTACTAATGAGCGCATTTTTCTGTCTGAATGAACCCACCTGTCTTGATGTGAAGCCTTGGAGCTGCTGTGGGTGGGCATGAAGAAGGGGATGGCCAAGAAGAAGCAGTGCACACATGAACAGCAGCCCCACTCTCTGGCACAGCTGGAGATCTCATACCTTGGCTATGCAGACATTTAAGTGCACCCAGGAGCAGAATAATGAGCTAATGCATGGCAAAGCATGCTTGTATCTGTGTGGATATGGGTAAAGATGTACAACCCCCTGAAGATTTTACTGTTTTAAGTCACTGTCCATCATTCCTCTTAAAATGAGATTGATTCGCTCATCTATTCTTGCCTGCTCACAGGAGCATCCTTGCTGATGGAACAAGGCATTAAAAGTTCAAAGCCTCATCTTGTCTTACAGCTTCAATTAGTTCTTACAGCTTTAACTCAGCTTCTTGGGTAATTTCATCGGCCTGCTATTTCACAGATCATAAAATCACAGAATGGTTTGGGTTGAAAGGGACCTTAAACATCACCTCATTCCACCCCCTCCTATGGGTAGGGACAGCTTCCACTATCCCAGATTGCTCCCAACCCTGTCCAACCTGTTCTTGAACACTTTGAGGGATGGGGCAGCCTTAGCTTTTCTGGACAACCTCATGGGGAAGAACTTATTCCCAGTATCCCATCTAACCCTGCCCTCTGGGGCAATTTGAAGCTATTCCCTCTTGTCCTATCAATAAGAAGTCTCTCCAGCTCTGTTAGAATCCCATTAGGTACTGCAAGGGTACTAAAAGTCCTCCTCAGAGCCTTCTCTTTTTCCCTGCCAATTCTAGTTCTTGCCTCCAGTAAGCTTTCCAAAAAATGAAAATAATTTCACTAAGTTATTCTTGAATATACTACAAAGATACTGCTACTGGAGAGTGATACTACTGCTAAAGATCCAAGGAGCAGTTCTTGAAACAAAGCACATGAGAAACAAAGCTGAAATGAGCACATGACACATTTTAGACTCATTGTTCAAACTGAAGTGATTCTGATAAAGCCTTGACTCAGTTATCACAGACTGTCAGTGTGAATGTCAGCTCCCATATATTGACACAGCATCAAGAAAATTCATTCAGCTGTCTGACTAGAGGATCTGGCCCTTCACCTTCTGAAATTTGTGCAGGCTGTTTTTCTATACAGATCTGTCAGTAGCCCTTCTGAAACCGCTGCTCAGATACTGCCAGTGTGTTTATGCAGTACCCAGCACATGTGATTCCCAAAGATTCACACTGGAGATTTCTAGCTTAAGAAGTGTAGTCAGAGCCTCTTATCTGTTTCCTAAAGTTATCGAGTAAAGGAGTTTTCACTTGAAATCACTGGCATGAGTTTTACTGGTGCTGCTCACACTGCATGCAAATGCTCAGCAGCCACAAGTGCCTGCATATAAAACAAAGTGTTGTTAAAATGTTCTCCAGCATGGTTCCCATAATTTATTTTGATTCATGTTCTGTCACTACAAAAAAATACAGAACGTGCAAATCAGCTGCAAAGGTAAGCCACTAATTTGATGAGGTGGTGAAGTTCTACATTTAAATGGTGCTAAATCTCTGTCAGATAACTACTCCTAACAAAACCACAGTGTGAGAAACGATGCTTACTTTTAAAAATTTTGAAAGTTTATTAAAAACTTCAGCAAAATACAGCAAAAGGACTGAACAACAAAAAAGGACATCCCACTGGGTGTTGGTGACAGTAGCAAGCCTTCTCTCCTCCCAGATGCCCCATGCAAGGGGCACAGGTACAGGCCCTTCCTCTACAAGTCCCACCAACCAAGGCTGTCTCTGGGCAACTACCTGGGGGGAAGGGGTCTATGGGGAGAAGAGAGGACATCTAAACAACAGATCCCAAACACATAACTACGTATCAATAAAATTTCCCTTAACATGCACATAATATTCATCCCTTAATTGCAAGAGCCAACCATCACAGTATTTATAACAGCAGGACAGGTACAGAGGGCTCATTCTGCCCTCCTGGGTGTGCTTACTTGTACTATGCGAGTCAAGGAACACTGTGCATTAATTCCACTGGTCTCATTCCACCTTCAGAACATGAATGTAATGCATTATTCCATAGCTTCAGTTGCTCCCAAAGCACCCGCTTTGCAGCATTCTCATGCCCAGGTTGTGCTGTATTAGCAACATGGGGCCAAATTCATGAGAACTCTGCAAGCTTATTCCACCTGAGGACTTGTTTCTCTCAGTTTTGGGCATTTTTGTGAACAGCTAACAGTCTTTTGTGCACAGCTCCTAAAAAAAGTTTTCATGCAGGCCCATCTACACACATAGAATGGGTTTGCTGTTACTGTCACAGTGATGACTTCAGCCTGTACGGCCCAGCAAGGCCTGTAAAGAATTGGTGCAATTTTTTACAGAGACTGAGGGAGATAAAAGTAAGAGAGAGATAAAACCCAAACAAGTTTATGGACACATAAACCTTCCTTTAGTGCTAAAGACTGCCTGTTCCCATAAACTTTGTCTTGATGGTGTTTACATACACAAACAGGGAAGCTACACCATCAGATAGGAAGCACGGATTAGGAGGGAAGGAGTGGGAAAACAGTGGCAGATACCACTGATTAATGGAGCTGTTGTGTCCTTTAACACTGAAGTAAATGGTAAAGGATTTAAAAAATAAAAATGTATAGTTTATATATGCATTTATAGTTTATATATGCATATACTTTACTGCATTTATAGTTTATATATGTTTATATTTATGAACACCTGTCTACCTGTTCAAGTGTGATTTCCAGACCCAGGCTAACACATGTACAGATCATACACTTTTGAGAGTATTGTCTGTGTCATCTTTCTCCAAACTCTACCTAATCAAAAGAGGCTGAGCAAGATCTGTGAAGCTGCCTCAGAGAAGGCTATCACACACGCAACCACACTCAAAACTAAAGCATTTACTTTCATAAATTTACCTTTGCAAAGGGCTGAAATTGATATGACCTTGAGACTTAAACAGTGCAGACTTTTAACTGCTGAAACCCCATCAAAAACCATCAAAAATCATCGAAGTGTAGAGACCAGACTAAAGAAATATGCATGTGCACACACTTGCAATTGATTTATCCTTTTCAAATCAATTTAAGGTTATTTTTTATCCTCTGTAACTATTGATAAACAGTTTACTCTACTTAAAAGTTTATGTCTTTCTTATTGAGGCTGGAATGACAGCCTTTATACTTCTTCCAACACTTACTTTTGTCCAATTCTCAGGACTAATGTGAAGTGCTATATTCTGCTACGACAGCTGAGTAGTCTGTCTTCTGAATGCCTCTTACTGAAAAAAAATGCACATGACTTGCCTTGCACCATATTAGCAGCAATGTAACTTTGTTGTTTTTAATGGAACCAAGGTTCCTTCCTTTTGTAAGGCTTGTGCAGCCCCTGACAAATGCATAGCAGCTTCACTGTAAAGCAGTGTGCAGTTCAGCTAGTCATAATGCTCACACTAAGAAGCATTTTCTACTTCAGACACTTAATTCCTGCTGAGTTCCTAGCTTCCTTATCCATGTCGTTCTTAGCCTCTTTGATGATGACTTGCCAGAAGCTGAATTCAACAGGCAGTGAGGACAACTACAAGCAAACATTGCCTTCCAATACAAAGAAAATACACAACTTTATGTCAGTATCTGGAATAGTAAAAGCCCAGAATTCTCAATGCAAAATGTGTAGTGCAAAACTGGCACACTTCATGAGATCTGCTTCAATGGCAGCATTGCACTTTTAAGAACATTACTTTCACACATTTTTTTTTAAAAAAACGCTTTTTCGGGTGTTTATTTTTGTAAGAATTAAAACTGACTGTCCTAGAGAAACCATCTTTCAGTTTCTTCCCTTACTTTATTCTGAAGTGTCTAACAGCGAATTACCAATGCCAAATTTGCATTTTTGAATCCAGATTGGTTCACTTGAGAGTGCTTGAAAGCTGTTGACAGCACTTCAGTAGCCCCTCTTATGTAAGTTAGATCTTACTGAGATTGTTGCATTTTTCTTGGAAGGACATTTCATCATATAATTTCCACTCTTCCATTTTCATATATATTTTTATCTAGGAAAGTGACAGGACATCTAGTGAGTTCAGCTTAGAACTAACCTGTGTTTCATCAGTTTGTGAGGCAAAGGTAACTGAAAAAATTACTCTTCTTGTACTCATTTTTTCTATTAAGCAAAAAAATACATCTTTCCCGAGGAGTCTTCATTTGCATTAGATATGATGGGGAGCATCCCCATATAATTTAGTCATAAATTACGTGGCTAGTTCTATGGATTTATGTGCTATTAATGGTCCAGATGTTCAACAACATCCCCACCTACTCTCCTCAACATCCAATTCATGGTTCAGCTGTCTGCTTCTGATTATCCTGCTTTCTTCCTTCAACAGGTTTTTAGCCAACACAACTTTTGATGGTCTCAGTGGCCACATTAAGGTGAAGGGCTCATCCATTGTCAGCTCAGAAAATAACTTCTTCATCTGGAATCTGCAGCACGACCCTGTTGGGAACTTGATGTGGACACGCTTAGGGAGCTGGCAAGAAGGAAGGATCATCATGGACTATGGGATATGGCCAGAACAGGCACAGAGACATAAAAGTCACTTGCAACACCCCACCCGGCTGCACCTGAGGGTGGTGACTCTGATTGAGCATCCCTTTGTCTTCACAAGGGATGTAGATGATGAAGGTCTTTGCCCAGCAGGGCAGCTGTGCCTGGACCCACTGACCAATGATTCAGGTGTGCTGGACAACCTGTTTGAAACACTCCAAGGGGGCAATGACACCGTTCCCATTGAACTGAAGAAGTGCTGCTATGGCTACTGCATTGACCTACTGGAGAAGCTGGCTGAGGATATGAATTTTGATTTTGACTTGTACATTGTTGGGGATGGAAAATATGGTGCCTGGAAGAACGGGCACTGGACAGGGCTGGTGGGTGACCTTCTTGCTGGTACAGCTCACATGGCAGTGACATCATTCAGCATCAACACTGCCCGAAGCCAAGTGATTGATTTCACCAGCCCTTTCTTTTCAACCAGCTTGGGGATCCTGGTGAGGACCAAAGACACTGCAGCTCCTATTGGAGCTTTTATGTGGCCACTTCACTGGACTATGTGGCTGGGGATATTTGTTGCTCTTCACATCACAGCTATATTCCTCACCTTGTATGAGTGGAAAAGTCCTTTTGGAATGACCCCTAAGGGGAGGAACAGGAACAAAGTCTTCTCCTTCTCCTCTGCCCTCAATGTCTGCTACGCGATCCTGTTTGGAAGAACAGCTGCCATCAAACCCCCAAAGTGCTGGACTGGAAGGTTTTTAATGAACCTCTGGGCTATTTTCTGCTTGTTTTGTCTGTCGACGTACACAGCCAACCTAGCTGCTGTCATGGTAGGAGAGAAGATCTATGAAGAACTCTCTGGGATACATGACCCAAAGGTAAAGCATGTCTGTTGTTACAAACTCAACCTTTTCTTCTCTCCGCTCAAAATTCACTGCTGCATATTTTATGGTTTCTAAGAAAATCAGAGAGCGATCTTTGTGGAAAGCAGTGGTTGTAATTACTTACAACCTGGTGGCATTTCAGTAGGAAAGTTCAGTGAGATAGGACCTTTAAACACCCATAAGAGTGTAGGGGGAAGGATTTAAAAGATTGAAAGTGAGGAGAAAGGTAAAATATTCTAGTGTTGCCACTGCAGAGAAAGAATAGTGGGTTTTACATGCAGATTAAGGGGTTGAGTTCAGTCCCAAGTTCCCTTTCACAGGAGTTGTTTAAATCAGTTGTATGATTCAGGTCATCCTGAGATGTCCTCAAACAAAACAACTGCACTGAACAAGACAAAACCATTCATCCCCTATAGGTAGGATTTTTCAAGTATTTCACTGGTCATAATGTTCCTGGCAAAGGCATTGCTGGCAAAATTCCCCATGGATGCTAAATGAAACGTAGCAAAACTGAAATATTTTTTAAAATCCTGCCTTATGCTTCAAACAGTGGAATCCACTTTACAAGTAGTCAGGCATTTGATTTTCAGTGTTGTTTCTGCTGAGGAGCCATCATGGGAGGGGATGAGCAGTGTTGTAGACAACCCATCTGCAAAGAGCTCTGACTTCCCAGAACTTTCTCCATCTGCTCTCTCCCCCTTCCCAAGGGGTCTTCAGTTGGAATTTAAAACTATTCTTAATGTATTTGCCACTAAGTAGTGATCAGGAAAGCAAGGAGCAGAATGGCTTGTAGAGAGAATAGATGACTGCAGGTGACACCAGAGCATCCCCTGCACCTGGCAGCCACTCCGGGGGACACGATGACAACACCAGATTTCCCTTGTTCATGTGGCACTTTCTGCAGTGAAGGTGTGATTGCATTACCCACAGTTTTGTACTCGTGACCTAACTGCTGGTGCAGAAACCATCTTTTTGTTTTTCTCAGGGGACAGAACTGATAGATTATTGTGCCACTGTAAAAAAGTAACTTTAATAACACAATAGCAGGGCATACATCTTGCTTTTGTAAACTGCGTGAATAAAGGGTACATATGTCCCTCCAGACAGCAAATGCCAGGCTGCATCTGTTACATTAGTGAAATCTTGCAGGCAGGCTAATGACCAGACAGTTTTGACTTTGTGAGTGCAGTGCCTGACTCACTCCCTGCAATGTTAACTAGATGGTTTCTATGGAAAATGTTATAAACAAAGAAAAACGGTTTTGTGACTGACCCAAGGCACTCTAAAATTGACTTTTGGCTTAAAGCAAATTGCTTCTAATAATCTGCCATTCCCCTCCCAGCAAAATATATCATAAATATTACATTAATATCTTCATCAATATAAGGCACAAAAGTCCATTATATGTGACTTCTTCAAAGCATTCTGAAGAAGCAGATGAGAGCTTTCAGCTGAATTTCCCCTGTTCCAGGGATATCTCTGTTACACTGTTGTGTGAAGCCAAAATGCTGGTTTGAAAATGAGATTAGTCCTCTACTCTTTGCATGGGCATCTTCTCATCCGTCAAATCAAATTGCATCAGATTACATCCTATTTTTCAGCATTATTGTTGTGACCACATGCCGAGTTTTTAAAACAGATATTGGGAAATTCCTGCAGCTCCAAGGAAAATTAAATTATTCTAAAGCTGTACTGTTGAAGCTTAGTGCAGAACATTGAAGCATGTCAGGTGCTGCAGACACAGATCTTGGTCCAGAACAGAAACACTGATGACTCCTGCTTAGTAACCTCAGTGACATCATTACACCAGTGGTATTATTAGCCTTGCCTACAAAAGCACTTCCTTACTTTATGGAATAAATCTAAGCCTCTGAGTAGTTACCAGTTCCCATTATTGGAATAAGACAATACAGATTTTAGGAAAAAGAAGATTGCCTGCTATTACATGAGCTGCAGAATGGTTTTGTGTATGTCATTCATGCATTTGCCTCCAAAGTCTTAGTCTGAAAGAGTAGTTGTAATACAAAATGCACTGGTTTAACCTTTGCTTGCACAGAGCCTGAGTGTGGCTATTCAGAGTTCTCTCTAAGAGTTAAAGCTTAGGTTTAGGAAATGTTTGGTTCACAACACTCACTCAGTTACAGGCACCACATTTTAGTTAGTTACTTAAAGCATTTTTTATGTGACTAAAAGATTTAATGCTTGGGTTTTTCTTCCTGGATATGTTTACCTCTTTCTTTTTAGTGGTGGAGACTCATTTCAAAAAGAAGGCAGCAGGACCTTTTTAATTTAAACCTTTTTAATTTAAATACACTTCTAAACATCCTTCTGCTGCTTTCAGTATGCATGTGCCCTTTTTACTGTGCTTTTGAAATTTATTTGAAAAACAAAGCCCAAAATAGAGAAGCAGCCTTTTTGAGGTGATGTAAGACATGTAATTTCTTCAGGCTGTCAGCCATAAATGGCAAATCCCATCTGAGGTTGTGAACAGTCAGGAAGGACAGAATTAGAGCTATCTCAGTTGGACCTTTAAATGTACTAATGATATAGAAGAGAATATAGAAATATCATCAAGCTGCTGAAGGGAGGAACAGCCAGCAAGACAGGAACCGGAGCAGAAGGAAAGCACTGAGAGGAAGGAGAATTAATTTACTGGAATATGTCTTGAATTTGGGGAACATGGGAATGTGCTATGTATTTTCTGTATAAGAAAATCTTAACCAGGGCAGATCACTAAAGCCACACTCCTGCAGTTTCCCTCAAAGCTGGCTGCCCCCTTTCCTAGGAGGGACAACAGGAGCCAGTAAGTTGTAGAGATCTTGAAGCTATGTCCTGCCACCTCAAAATCTAATTCTTCTAAGAAAATGGGCAGTTTTGGGCCGCAGCTTCCTCCTCCCCTCTCATTTTCTAACTGTACAGATTTTAGACATCATCTCTTGCCAGTGGAAATTGGCAAAAAAAGCTTTTGTGGCCACTGGAACATGTTCAGCCTCCTGTTTGAGGACAGGGGAATAGCTACAGGATGAATGTGCTGGCTACCCAGATGGAACATGCATCCATGCCCTGAATCCCTCTTAAGAAGCTCTCTACAGTACATGCCAAAGAAATTTAAAAGCTTGTGTACAGACAGAGAGATAGAGAAAAAACATTGTGTTCATATAATTTCATATAGTTTTATCCCTTCTCTTACCTGAATCACCAATGCTCATTTCACTTTTCCTTCTAATGTTACCTCTCAGGTTGCACAAAAATATTACAATGTTATTCTTTGTCAGAGTGCCTGGCAGCCCAGGTACTCAACCAGAGTTGAGTTCTTTCCGGGGTTCAGATATTCCTCCTCCAGGCACGCAGACCAGGAGCCTGCCTTGGGGATGGTCTGGTCACAGAATCACAGAATGGTTTGGGTTGGGAGAGATGTTAAAAACCACCTGGTTCCACCCTGCTGCCATGGGCAGGGATACCCTGCACCAGATTGCTCAGTTGTATGTAATTTACTCTTTGGTACAGCCACACATAAGTCCTAGCAAGAAAACATTGTACTCTGCAAAACAACTCATGGCAAGTGATTCTGTGGGATCTCCCCAGAGAGTGGAGTTTTTTTAGTGGCAAAGGTAACCTGAAGCAGGGGCTTGGCTTCTGGGTTTTTCATGCAAGAATACATATTACAGATGCACCATGAAGTCCTGAGTGTGTTGGGTAGTTCAGGTTATTTGAAGCAAAAGAATTCTGGAAGCCCATAGGGCAGAAGAAGTATTTCAAACGTGCCAAGATGGAAGCAAACAGCAGCAGCAGGAGAGGAGCTGGCCAGATTTTCCAAAAGGTGGTCCAACACCTGGACTTCCTTTCTGCAAAAAGTGTTGTTTTTTCAACAATTTAATGAGCTTTTTGGATGCTATCTACCCATTGTGACTTTTGTGACAGCTGTCAGCTTTTCTTTCCCATCGTTAGTACACACTTGAGTAGCCATGCCTGTTCATTTACTCTAGTTATGTTTTTACTTATCTGCATCACTTTACCTTCAAAAACACCCCTTGGCAGTGGCAAAGTTCCTTTCCGTGTTATATTTTGACATCAAATATTGAACCTATTTAGCTTCATTTAACAAAAAAAGGGCTACTCCTCTGGGTCCCATCACCATCAATTTCACTGCATTGTCTCCCAGCTTTTCATGCCTGCAATGAAGACATAAGATATTATTTACTCAGTCTACTATACCTTTACAGTTATAGTTTGTACAGGTGGGCTGCTGTTAAGGCACTGGCTTCAGGACAAGACCACCTAAACCATTCCCTAAAACTGCCTCTTCTCTCTACCATGAATGGTGACGTTTTCAAAACTCACCAAA
>VWZS01002234.1:22802-47514 GCA_013397075.1 Rhabdornis inornatus | reverse complement strand
AGGTCAATCCACTCTATAGGCCCTTTTCATCATTAAAGACATGATTCAAATACTCTTTCTTTTAATGATATTTTCCATCGAGTTCAGCAATTTTTAGAGTGAGGCCATAACTGTTGTGTGTTTATTGGTAATTTTGCTTCCTGAAAAAGGAATTTTTATAGGAATTACACTAATGGAAATTACTGCTGTGGTCTTTCACTGCAGCAGCCAGAGATAAATCATTATAAGGGGCACCACTTGAACTGCTATGTGTTAAATAGATAATGAAATAGCATTTGTTTAAATATTCTTTAAATGCATTAATTTGTGTAGCAAAAAGTCAAGTTATATATGGCCACTGTGGGTGGCTATAACAGGACTGGGCCAGCTGGGGAATCCATGGTGTCATATAGAGAGACAGGAATAATGGAGTTGCCAAAAAACAAAGAACTTTTAATGTGAAAATAACAAATCTGGAAACCACATGGTACAAGGGGCAACCTCCAGAGACTCAGGGGTGTTGCAAACATAACAACATTTGGGGGTATCTGAGGGCAAAGGTCCAATCACAAACACAAACTAGGAGCATGCCCTTGTATGTGACCGGTCCTGAACCAACTGAGAATAAGAACCAGAAACATGACCATAGAATGACCACATAGACACGCTACCTCCCATGGCCTTAGGCTACAGCTCCTGCATCTGCACGTGAAGCTACTTCCCTGTCCACCCCAATTTTCACAGTTACAAACTCAGTGGAATTTAACAAAATCTTACAGCTGCCATGGGGTTTAGTATTTGTACAGGAGCACAGGGTTCTTATTACAATTAAAAGAAGAAACTACAGAGCATGTGTTTCTGTGAAGGAAGTTACTGGGCACAAGAAGGTCATGATTCACAGCATCACAGCCTGCTAATTAATACATGGTATATTTTCTGAGTATTAATGGGTCAGTGAAGGATTTGAACTCAAAAGGACTTTCAGTGTCACAGAGAACAAAGTGAAAGCCTCTCAGACAAAGACAAAATTGAGTAGCAAGCTCCAGCCAGAATAAAGAATTGCAAAGCTGCCTCGTACTGGAATGAAAGGCACCTGCAATTTATGGAGGTGAAATCTTGACTTCTTTAGCTTCCCCATGCGATTTATGGTGGTGAACACTTGACTTGTTTAGCTTCTCCATCACCTCATTAAAAATTTCTTGTTAAAGTTACAGCTTTGGAGGCTCAGAATCTATCCAGCTCAGATCTGCATCGTTCTTATACACATTTTATCAGACAATGCACTGCAGTGTTCTGCAAATCAAGTTTCCTTTCCCAAAGAAACATGATTTTTTATGCCTTCTTGCCAGCAATTATCTTGTTGATACCTTCGCATACGAACCCTTACTGCTTGAGGTCTTCACCTACACACATGGCCTCACGCTGTCACCGACTGCCCTGGCCACTCTTCACCTCTCCTCATTGTTCAATCCAAAGAATTTAGGGGTAGGTGTGGAGGAGAGGAAGTGCTTCTGTCTTCATTCTGTGTGGTGCAGGTCACGAAGGTTGATCTTCAAGCACCAGAAGGAATTAATGAGTTTTAGCATTTTCCCATCTGTGTGGGTGTCAGTTTCTTATTCTCAAGCTAACTACCTAAATAGCTAAATGTCATAACATATTTTGAAAAAAGGAAAGTGAGACCATCACCAAAAATAGCAACTGCATCACAGGTGGGGCTCAGACCCTTGCAAGAAATAATGCAAGTGGAGAGTTACAAGAAGTTACTGAAGTCACCGGTAAAAGGTAGCAGAGAACAGTGAAGGTGCATAAGCTGATCCTACCACCTGGCAGGTGGAAGGTCCTCGTGTAGCTGGCTTAGCAGCATGAAGAATGTTTATTATTGCTCACAAAATCACAGCTATTGTGATCTACAGAGATCAGAGTGCTAGTCTGGCTCACCTTCCTGGAGGCAGAAATCCTGCACTGATCCACTGGATTTCAGGGATGACAAGGGTCCAAGTCTTCTGGAAGAAATAGTGGTTTTCACTGAGTGCATTAAGATTTGACTAAACACCAGGTAAAGTCAAATATTAATGTCTAGATTTCACTGTGCAAGAGGCCAGGGTATTCAAATATGGTCATAATTTTTCATTTACACTTCATGTTTAACACACTCCTCACTGATTCCAAGAAGAAAAAAATCCCTTTCTGTTCCCATGTTGGATCTGTCTGTAACACAGGACTCCCTCTGATTTACCTTCATTTGAAGCTCTTGAGCCCAAAGCAAATAGCAAATAAGGGGTTGAAGAAATGAGGACTGTGCAGGTAGACAGTTCCACCACCTACAATTGGCGACCTCTTAATCCTGGTAACTCACGACTCCTTTACAACACAAACCCATTGTTTGTTCCTTTCCTAGAAAGCACAGAGCACTATTCCTGCCTTACAGGTTTAGGCAGAGGACTGTTTTCAGCGCTTGCACCCAGGGGACAGTTGCCATATGGCCATGGGGTAGGGGGACTGACCTTCAACCTGCAACAGCTGGAACAGAAAAAATTTGTAAGAAAAAGGATTTTAAAGATGACAGTTTTGAAGATGGTAAACTACCTACACTTCAAGTTGCTGCCACGTTAGATTTTCTCCTTCTGCCCTCAGATGCTTCTAGAAATCTGTGATTTTTCATCCAGAAACTGAAGACTCAGGATGGAAGGACAAGAGGAATTCTCTAACCAGAAATTTCTCTGGTATCTCATTGGTAGCTTGAACACGTTTTCAGCCACATAGCTCTCCTTTACTTGCTTGTAATTTGGAAAGGATTTCACCTGCCTGACAGTGCATTAGCCATGTTTTACAGGGAGCAAGCAGAAGAACATGCTGGATGAAGTGACACCATCTGGAATATCTTTACAGCTGCTTTGTGCTGCTGAAGTGGAATTGGAAGCAGTGATCTACTGCCTTTTGGGAATTACATCCCTTCTTTTCCCTCAGTCTACCCATTTTTTCTTACAATATTTTACACTTTCTACATTACAGTTCTCAGCTCTCCCAGAATAAATCACAGCTCAAAGATCCCTCTGTCCAGAAAACTCTTAGAATGCTATTAAGAAACAGGGATAGACACACCTGCAAGTTCATACTCTCCAGAGTGCTCTTCTTACAGAGCTTTTTGCACTGCCCAGCATCTGAATCTTCAGGGCAGCCCTTCAGAAATTAACAACAGACCTGAGTGCCCAGTCTCGTCCCTGAGCTGAACAGCATTTCCAACACACAAAGAAGCAGAGCAGGTCTTACATTTAATTATCAGTGCTCACACAGTGACCATGAAGACAAAGGTTCATATTTTTGAGCAGAGACCTAGGTCACAGTTTTCTTTCATGTATTCCCTTGTTGCAGTGAAGAGAATAAACTGTCAGCAGCGCACTGTGCACTTGTGTCCAGATTGAAGCTGCTCATTAACTTCAGTTCGGCTGTCAGATTTTACGCCAGCTGATGACCTCTCTGAACTGGGTTCAAAGTGACAGAATTTTAAGGAAATCTGTCATTATCCTGGCAAGGAAAGAATCAGCTCCACTGACACTTTTCGCAACAGAGAAGCAAAAGCGTTGATTCAAATGTATTCTGCAAACACCCTCTCCTGGAGGCACTGGGAACATCTCGGCTTCCGAAGCCTGAACACGTAGGACAGTTCCTGATCAAAACCTCCACTTCCAGAAGTTGAGCTGTGAATTTTCATCTGCTAAAATCTGAAATTCTTGTGCTTCACTATGAATAATTTTCTTTCATCTCCCTCTGNACAAAAACCCCTGCATATAAGAAGGGAAAGCCCATGAACAGTTTTATATTGGTTTGTGTCTGAGATTTTTTTATTATTATCATTACTATTATTTCATTTGTTATGATAATTTTCCCCTGAAACTTTGCTTGGCACTTTCAATGGCCTATATTTTCTCACTGGGCTGTGGGAAATCTATTGGTAGCTGGGAAACCACCTAAATGTGTGGGTTACATAAGGCACAGTAAAATACTATTGTTTTATGTGCAATGGACAGAAGTGTCATCGTAAAACAGCAGATTTCTAAAACCACATCAATTCTTCACCTAATCCTACCCTTCTCCAGTGATTAGCAACTGCAACTGAGCAGATTTTCAAGACTTTGCAGCAGTTGCCTGGCAGAGATCAGGCTGGAAATCCTGCTGATATACAAGGTGCCCATTAAACCCTGCACTTGGTGTTATACCAAGTAACCAACACTGTTGTGGAAGTGAGCTACTAAAACCTTTTGCACCATAGTTTTTCCTCAGAAGTTGTTGGAAAATTGGGAAACTATTTTCAGACATGTCCCTTCTTTCTGTACCCTATTTTTAAATTAAATTATTAAATCTATACCCCTTTTTAAATTAAAAAGCCCCTTTATAGGTGGTGGTAAAAGCTAAATCCATGTTAGCTCTGTCACTGAAGTGAGTGGTCACTGGCACTGCTCTCAGCTATGTATTGGGCTGCCTTTTTCTCTTTTCCGTCAAAAGAAATAGTTCATGGAGTTGAATTTGGGCACTGAAGAGGTCAACAGAATGAATTCTGAAATGCTTCTTGTGAGTTGAGATTAGAAATGGAGTTCCCACAGCATTTTTCCTCTAGTCCCATTTCACAGAATGGTTCTGAACCAGACTCAGTGAGGCAGCTGCTGCACCCCATCAACCAGGTGCTGGGAAGGCATTTCCTAGATTTCAGTTACATCACTGCCTGTAGAAAATAGCCATAATTTCCCTTCCCAATAGCTGCTCTGTTTAGATGTTTCTTGTCTCCTCACAAGTCCTGGCAAGCTCAAACTCCATTGTATCAGAAGGCAATGTTGTATTGCCTACTTTTGTGGACCTGAAACCATAATTTTTCTGTACCTGGGGTTCTTACTGCAAAAATAAATGGCAAATAAATGGGATGCAAAACTCAAAATGATACTAAACTAAACCAGGGCATCAAGGGGAGGAAAGTCCTTGAGGCAAATAATTTGGTTTTGCAGCACTGAAAAGTCATACAAAAGCCAAAACCTGCTAGAAAGGCCTCAAAACCCCACAATCCCACAGCCTTGAGTGTGCCAAGGCTAACTGCTGCATTTTCAGTTTTAAATTACAACCAGCACTGGAGATTCTGGGCCTGTTTTCTTTCAAGTTGGCATCTAGGTGTTCTCCCCAGCTGACAGCACTGAGCGCAATGGTATTACGTAAAATGGAATGTGTCAAGTTATGCAAAACCCCTGTCATTCAGGATTGTGTTTTCCTGTTTCTGCTGCTGTGGTTTCATCACGTTGGTGTTTATCACGTTGGTATTTTCATGCATAATTGGCACCCCAAGCCATAGATGTATGCAGATGCCCAATTTGTCTCAACATCTTCCCAAATAAAACAAGTTCTCCACTTCCCACTCAGCAGATGTTTTAACAACAGCAGACAGAAACCAAGGAGATCTGGAAGTAAGGGGCCAAGCTGAAGGAACTGGTAGCTGCAGTGTTTGCTTTCAGCAGCAAGATGCACAAACATCATTTGTCTGAGAGCACCATGTTGTGCAAGGCACAGAAGACTCTGAGAAGTCCCAAAGCTTGTCCTGCCACTGTCAGAGAAGTTGGATGTACTGTAAAGCTCTTGTGTTTTCTTAAACACTGCATGGCCTCCCTGTCTTAGGGCTCAAGTGACCCAAAAGCCATTTCACCTCCTCAGTGCTTGGCAGCATTCACACTTCCCTTTATTTTCTCACACAGTACAAGAAAACATTGCCTCTTGCTTGTTTCCTTACCTATGGTATGTTTTTTCCAGCAGTGAGACTGGTTCTTGGAAATGCTGGGCACAATCCATGTGTCCTATGGTAGATATTTTCCTGAGAGATCACAGGGACAGCAGTTCCAGAAATCACAACTCTCTGGTCTTTTCCCTGCACCTTCATCCCCTACTTCCCAGCAGCATGTCCTAGTCTTTCCTCCCAAGATTGCTGCCTTCACAGAAGATGGGACATCTTCTTGAGCCTTCCATCCCAGTCTTGGCATTCCACAGCCCTGAACCTGTGAAATCCAAGCACTCAGTGCTCAAGACAAGTGCTCAGACCCCTCTGGCTCCATATCCCACTCATTTCTTGAGTCTGCCCCAAACACTAAACCAGGTCCAAATGGGATATCACCATGTGCATCATCACAACTTCATATGCAACAGCTTCATCTCTTTGACACGGTAGAGTGTGAAGCTGGTTCCTGAACTTCAGGGTGCACCTAAAGAATGGCCCCTCATGGTATACACAATTGCTTCAGGTATAAAACTCAGGTCATTGGTACAAAACCCACGATCTCCAGTATCTGAGATGCAAAAACGATACTGCTGGCTGCTGGAGCTGTCACCCTGTTTAGGAGAGGCATTAACCAGCAGTGCTAAATAAGTTTTTAACTCCTTTTAGCTTTTAACAAATAAAATATTAAAATACATTAGCAGTTAAATGCTTTTAACATAGCTAGTCAATTGATATGTTCATACCCTTGCTGTTGGATTGCCCAGGCTGTTGGTGTTTCCCTGCTTAAGCTCACAGCCAACTGCAGTTGGCTGTGGTGGCCTTGCCAGATAACACTCAAAGGGCTGGTTGCTTGATAAATGCTAATGGGTCTTCAGAAGAGAGATCCAGGGAAAAATTCTTCACCATAAGGGTTGTCAAGCAGGCTGTGCAGGGAAGTGGTGAAGTCACGATCCCCAGAGAGGTTTAAAAGACCTGTAGATGTGACTCTTGGGGACATATTTTAGTGATGGGCTTGGCAGTGCTTGGTTACTGGTTGGGGTGTGATCTTTAGGGTCTTTTAAGCCTAAATGTTTCTGTGATTCAATGATCTGATAATTAAAGAAATTTAAATATCTTTATTTGGCATACTGCTATTTTGCAATGTCTGTACCCATGATAACCTTCACATCTTGTTGAATGAATTGTCAAGCCAGGACAATTGTGGTATTGATTTTCTTGGGACAGAGAGTGCATAAACCCCACTTCACTGTTACCTCAGAGCCTCCCTCCAGGTCTGAACAAACCTTTTCTTTCCACTTCTTACAGCCATAGGTGTCTAATTTCGGAGGGACTTTGTAACGCTATCTAAGCCAAGTGCAAAGAAAACTCATGTCTGGAGATGGATCTGCAGCTATGGCATTCATTTATTTTAATCATACCTGAGTGACCACAAACCTCCAGGTGTTCTGGATATAAAAAGTGCAAACATTTCCTACAGCCCTTTACCTGCTTTGTGATGGTTATTGACCTCTGACACTGAGTGTTGAATGAAGAAACACAGTGTATACACAGAAGAAGAGAATCCACATAGTAGAGATTACTCTTCCATTAAGATGGTCTTTATATTTCCAATTACTGGTATAAAAGTAAGTAACTGCCTCCCCTGAATTATGAGTTTAAAAAAAAAAATACATAGAATCCATTCTTGGTTCTTCAAATGCTGATTTTTTTCAGACTTTATGATTTCTCTGAAGCCCTAGGCATTAACATTCCATTACTCGTTTATAGAAAACAGAAAGACTCTTTCACCATAGGACTTTGAAAGCATAAAAAACACAAAAGAAAGAGAGCATGAAAAACAGAAGAGATGAGGAAAAAGAGACCACTAATAAGGCAAGATTCAGAGCAAGACATTTACCTGTCCTGTCAGCACACAGATATTCGTGGTTTCCATCTTGTCACATAATCTCCCAAGTGATGAGTCTTGTTTCCATCCAGTTGAAGCAAGTAACCCTTAGCAGTCTTAGCAAATCATCAGTGAAGTGCTTTTGGCAGCATTTTGCACTGTCAATCCACAGAGCTGCAAACAAACATTTTCCTCCTTTGGATAAACAGCAATAAGAAGAAAACAAAAGTCCTTGAAAGATCTAGAGGGTTACTAGGACTGTTAACATTTATCCTTTGTAAAAGGAGTTGATCAAATACAAAGTTGCAGACACATAATGATGCTTAAGAAAAAGCAGAGATTGCCAGAAGCAGGTAGAGCACTGGATACAACGGATGGCTGAACAACTCCCTTAAGCAGACTTCCCAAGAATTCCCACCAGGCATATGGTGTTGCTAGAGACAAGATATTAAGCCACATGGACTTCTGATCTAATAAACATTCCAGTGTTGTCATCATTTGGGGTGAAAATTGACAGCATGCCCAACACAAAGCAAAGTGTGGGCAGTTCTCAGTAAAGGATTTAGGACAGAAAATTGCATTGAGGTGCAGTTTACTGTTTTTGTACCAGCCTTTCCCATTCAGGCTTAAAAGTTTAGCCAAATGCAGACATTGGTGACAGTCTGAGTGAGAGATGCTTTCCAGTGAAGTCAGACTTCATCTGCAGATCAGATGTTGCACTGCAGTTGGCATCACTAGGCAGGCCACAAACTTCACAAGAAACACCTAAGTTGACCTGGAAGATGCTAGTGTGGTTCAGTGTTGGGTCTTAATGGGGTTTTCCGTATCTTCCCTGAAACTGCCAAGAAATAAAACCTAAAAAATAGTCCTGACTGTGGTGATGAGAGTGCATGACTCTCACTCCAAGTTCCTTCTTTAAGCAGGTCATCTTCAGTGTCTCAAGACTGGGGCTGGCAGCATTGTGCTGGAAGTCTCCATGATGTATTGTCACAGCCCAACTCCTGTTATTTATGTCTTCTGGCACTTGAATGCTGCTCCCACACTCTCAGGCAAGAACATTTCCCTCTGTGCCCACAGTCCTTCTGGCACAGTGCTATGGCCAGCTCCAGATGGAGGCACACTCTGCATTGCTTATCCCACAGCCATCTATACCAGAACACATAAAAAAACAAAATGCCAGGACTCCCTCCATACTCACAGACTTGGACCAGATCAGCAGACCACAAGGTGGTAACCACCTGCCCACTTTCATTTTCAATTTCAGGTAAAAATTACCAGAAATACAGAATGTTCATAGCTTCCATGACATCAGAAACACCATCCAAAAGACCTTTTTCAGTTCCTTTTCAGACTAAACTGGGTGACAGTGAGTTTACATCTTACCTCTGCCATTCTTAAACAAACTATAAACACTCTTTTATCCATGGAGTCATTGAAGAGAAGACTGGGAAAGGTCTTTTTATGGCTTGTGCTGCCCTACACTCTGTTCTGCTTAGATGATAAGGCACAGGCCAGATGGACTGGTGGAATGTTTCTTTGCTTGGTCTTTGCCAAGCAGAGCGTGGCTGTGGTGAGATCATCTTTGCAAGCTGTTGTGATGTCCGTGAGCTTTGTGGGAAGCAAATACAGCATGACTGCTTCAGCTTTAGCTCTGTTTGGCTTCCTGTGCTCTGAAAGCTTGGCCTGTTAGAGGCTGGTGAGTTACTAAAGACTTTTTAATTAGTGTGGCTTGGCAGCACTTGGCCAGCTCAAGGAAGTGCTTGGCATAGTGAGAGATGCTGGCTGACTCCTCCATGGCAGCTTGAGACGTTTCCCAGGAGTCACTAAATGCACCAAAGGCAAACAGAAACTTCAGAAAGAGGGGTCTGTGAAACCTGAACTTGGGGCTGCAGACTGTGGAGTCAGTTCAGAGAAGGGCAGGGCACAGAACTGCAAAAAAACTGTGTATGTATATCCATGGTTGTAGCCTGAGCCGTGTGGAGGGGAATTCTCCCTCCATCTCACGGTCAGAGGAGACTTTTTGGTGGCCTTTCAGTCCTCAGTATGTCTGTGAGGAATGGGAGCAAAGACTGTGATATAGTATCTAGACTTCTAGAAATGAACTGGGGGTGCTACTCTTCTGCAGAAGGCTAAATTTCATCCCTAAGGACAAAGTAAAACATTTTGCCAAAACAAATCTTTGCTGTGTCTATAGAGCCAAAGAAAGTAATTGTAGCCAGCCCAGAAGCTTCTCATAACAGTTCCTGAAACATTGTCTGTTCTAGAGACAAACAATCCCAATAAACACCTACATTTGGGTGTTCAGAGTGTTTAATGGGAATTGTTTTCAACATTTGAAGAAAACCCTGAGACTACACAGACAGGCTATTTAGTCACCTGGCAAATCTTTCCAGGCATTTCCTGGGGGGCGGGAAGCTGCCTGCAGGAAAACATGCAGAGAGACAGGTCCACGAATGCCGAAGATTTCTGAGGAACTGTTGGCACACTAGGGCCGAGACACCAGATGGAATGGGAGGCAAACGTCTCTGCTAACCCTCTTCTGTCCTCCCATCAGCTCCACCACCCGTCCCAAGGGTTCCGGTTCGGCACGGTGCGGGAGAGCAGCGCAGAGGATTACGTGAGGCAGAGCTTCCCGGAGATGCACGAGTACATGCGGCGCTACAACGTCCCTGCCACCACCGACGGCGTGGCCTACCTGAAGTGAGCCCCTGCATGCAGCACCACACCTGTCTCCCTGGACAGTTGCTATGACCTGGTTATTAAAATGGTTCAGAGAGATGCCCGGATTAAGGTGAAACTGAGGCCAAAGTCAATAATAAGGATTTTATTTAACAGTAAATGCAAGAGAAAGAGAGAGATGTGCTGGTGGTGATGATGATGGTGGTGGGGAGAGAGAAAGATAGTGACAGAGAGACAGATGTAGTAGAAAATATGACCACTCCATGGATGCCATGTCCAATTGATCCTCTCCTTCCCAGTGCTCAAGGTCCCACAAAACACAGGAGTTCACTGGATTAATACACATTTAGGCCAGGTGGGAATACCCACTTGGTTGTGAGGGTGCCATCAGGCAAGGGCAATGAATAAACCCCTGGAAAGTTTCTAAGCTTGGGAGCCCTTCATCAGGCAGTGAGAAACATTCAGAAAAAAACATCCAGTCCAAGCAAAAGCTGCCAATGATGTTCCTCATTGTGGTAGGAGGAAAGGAGGTTCTCAGAGAGGAACCTTAATTTATCATTAAAAGGAATAAAAGAAGCACTAGACTGGTAAAAGGTAATAAAAGTCTTGTTGCTTTAGGGAATCATGGTGTCAGTGTGCCTCAGAGACATCAGTGCTTAACAGTCTGGGGGTTACACAACTCTTCCAGGGAACAGGGGAGGTAGCAATAAGCCTGAAATCATTCATTCATTTTATCTTAGAAGTTGCCAGGCAGATGGCGTGAGAACTTTTCTGCATGAGCTTTTTCCTGTTGTTTCCTGTTTATATAGTTTTCCCCAGACCCATCCTGCTGATAATTAAGACACATGGCAGTTCTTTGGGTCAAACTGGAGTCAGTGGATTGAAATCAATGAAGTAACCACATCAAGAGAACACCCAGACTTGTAAGGAGATAGGAATGGAAGGCGCAGGCCTGGGGTCAGATGATAACTGCAGCTGTTCTTTTGTACCATTATTACATACAAACATGCTGTTCAGAAATTATTATTTTAGTAAAATTGAGTCATTGTGTTCATGATGACAACACAAGGAAAATATAAATTGGGTGAAGGAAATAATTTACCTCATATTCAAGGAGAAAGGAGGAGAAATACCTCTGAGTAACCTACCCTTCTGTGTTTTTGCTCTAATATCCTCCAAGTTTAACATCACAAAGAAACCAAGACAGCAACAGTATTTTAGGAATTTTTGATCTTCTGCACTAAAGCCTTGTGGTCACTTTCAATTGAATTGAAGTCTAACATTTTGCAGCGATTTTTGTCTTTCAACAGTATTTTGTGGGAGCAAAATAAGTCCTAAACACACTGACAGCTTTTAATACACAAAGTTTGCATTTCATGCACAATTCCCTCCTTCATAATAGAAATCAGTGTTCATTTTAAGTACAGATGTGCAAATAGCAGTCCCTGGTCCATGTTTTCATACAGTAATCTTCCAGAAAACTGCATAGACAAATGTTCAGTGTCATTTAGAGTGTGAAGTGATTGCGTTTCTGACTTTGATATTGACTACAGGCATGATCCAGAGAAACTTGATGCCTTCATCATGGATAAAGCACTCTTAGATTATGAAGTGTCAATAGATGCCGACTGCAAGCTCCTAACTGTGGGAAAACCCTTTGCCATTGAAGGTAATAGCCAGTTTTATAACACACTGCCCTTTTCCTCATGTGCTGAATTTGCTTTGTTGTGCTGTGGTAGTCTCAGTGAAAATACAGAGGTAAACTGAGGACCCCTTGAGGATTATGATAAAATCCTTAGTGACTGAGCAGAACAAAAGCTCCAGCCTTTTCTTGTGGTTTTTTTGAGATCTCATATCACTTTTCCCACCTGTTTCAAGGCCAGGTTGGGTGGAGCTTTGAGCAACTTGGTGTAGTGGAAGATCCCCTGTGGCAGGCATTGGAACAAAATGATTTTAAGGTCCCTTCCAACCCAAATCATGCTGTGATTCTATGACCTGTTGCCATGCTCTATATAGAAATTATTCAAAGTGCTCAAGACAGTGTGTCTCCAGATAAGTAGGAGGCAGAGTCCATTTCCCTGCTCACCATGAAATAAAGAGGCCCCCTGAAATGAGGCTTCTCTTCTCTAGCTTGCTATGTTGACATGCATTCAAAACACAGTTTAAATGTGTTCAAAATGTGGTTCTGCAGTTTCACTCTCATCTGAAGCAGACAAATACTGTTCCCCTTTTGAAGGTCAGCTCAAGATTCCCACTGAATCTATAGTTAATTGAGAAAGGAGCCTGCCCTGGTGCTTGGCCTCCTGCAGCCTCAAGGAATTAGCAAGGACAGCTCAGAAGGCAGTCTGGAAGCAAGGCTGGTGTGAAGCTGCTTCGAGCATTGATGAATACATGGGCAGCACACTTTAGAAACCACTTTTGTGATAGATGGCCAGTGGAAAGGACTGGTGCCCCCACTTTCCTCCCCTCCAAGGGCAATCTCTCCAGCTGCTCCCATCACACAGTAAAACAACCTCCTTCAGAAACCTGATAAATCCCTTTCAGAAAGGTCAGCTCTGCTGAAATAAAACCAGAAGCTTCCACAACTTCAAATAAAGTAGATTAGATTTCAATATAGAAAAAGAAACAAACAAATAGACCCTGAACTATATGATTTTGGATGACTTGACTTCACATCACCCACTTACAAAAAAAGCATACTGAAAATGTAATATTTATGAGTCCTAGCTGTGCCAACTCTGAAACAAATCCTTTGATGTGAGCAAATTTATTCAGGTGGAATTACAGGCACAATGTAAAAACCTCAGCAGCAAGGGAGACTGTTGCATTGTAGGAACAATTATCATCTCATCACTCATTGAAAAGTGAGCCAATGTCCTGGCAAATTCAGCACTTGTCTGTTTGTGAGGTTTTTTTTCTTTCTTCCTGTGTTGTTGTGGGGTTTTTAAAGAGACAGTCTGAAATTCTGAATTCTGAACTGAAAAAGAAAAATCCACAGTGGACTAGAAATTAATCTCTGCAGGCAATTGGCATGCAACTGCATGTCTTCAAGGGATCAAGTGTATTTGTTTAGACTTCCCAAAGTCAAATCCCAGATTCTGCAAATAGAAATACCACATTCAGAGTTACTGAATTCATTTTCACTTACACTAAGTCCTTTACTAGCACTTTAACATGGTGAAAGACAACACAGTGGCCAAAAACTGCATTTATTAGTATCTGAAAGTCTCTGCCAGTGCGAGATCAGAAGTACATGAACTGAAAGCATAGCCCCTGGGCTTTAAATTGCTGTGTGATAACAATGAAGATTGCTCCTGTCTATATTTATATGCATACAGCTTCTCATCAGAAAATGCTTAGGAAGAAAATGTCACATCTGACACCACAGTCACATCCACTGCTCTAACAATGCAAGGGTATCACAGAATGGTTTATGTGACATTGAGGCCCTTTTGCATTGCTGAAAGAATCTATGGCAAGGGCATGAAAAGGTCTTTGTTTCTAGAGAAAATATTTATTCATCCATTGCCTCTATTTTAAGTTTCTGAACCTCCTGTTTTACATATTTCTTGTGTGGCCATAATAATTTTGAATTTGCCTATTCTGTTTATATTGGGTGACTTCATTTTGCACTAAGAAAAGGTCTTGTCTCAGCACTCTCAGACCACAGTAAGCCAGGTTTGAGCTGGCTGGCTGAAACAGAGTGCCAGCTTGCTCTTCCATGCTGAAATGAACATACTTCAGCAAAAACCAAACACGAAAGAGAGAGGTGATGGTGCTGTTCTCCCTTCTAGGATATGGCATTGGTCTTCCTCCCAACTCTCCGCTCACTTCAAACATCTCTGACCTTATCAGCCAGTACAAATCCCATGGCTTCATGGATGTTCTGCACGACAAGTGGTACAAGGTTGTTCCCTGTGGGAAACGCAGCTTTGCCGTCACGGAGGTAAGCAATGAACTCGGGTCACAAAAGTGAGGCTTTGTGCAAGCTGACAATTATTTCATTCCTAATGACATGCCCACATGGCAGGGATGGGTGGCAGCTGAAGGGAAGAAGGAGGCTTTGAAGGCAAGAGCTGCTGGCCTGGGCAGCAGTCAGATCAGAGCAGGAGGAGCATGTCAGTGGAACTGTGCTGCTGAGTGAGACATCAGAGAACTCCTCTGGAGACAAGCAGGGCATGAAAAGGGCAGTAAAAATCCTGATCTGGCACAGTGCATAGCAAACATGTCTGATTCCACCCAACTATGTGTGTATCACCATCCACAGAGGGAGGGGGAGCTTAGGACATCCCGATTTTTTAATACATCCTGACTACTTCCCAACATGGGTGGCAGCTACCTGCATCAAAGATAGGATTTCAGACTAGAAATGGTCTGCTAAGATACCAAGCCAAGAAGAGAGGGGAAGTAGGTCTCACTTCCATGTAGATCTATGAGAAATGGAAGTAAACCTTCATGGATGTACATCCAAGTACCAAATCAGAGAAGTTACACCAGCTCATGGCAGCTGAAGAGGTAGACCATTATTTATGAGGAAAAGATGACTCTTACAAGAATAGCAGTTTTTCCTCAAATTCCCCAGACTGTCAAGTGGAAAAATAAGATAAAGTATTGAGGAATCAAAAGCACCAACAATGTCTGAAGCTTAATAGCATACTCTTTTAGCTCAAGGTCTTCCAGGAGTGATAGGTTATGTATTCTCATGGGTACAAAACAGTACTCTGCTGTCTCCTTCTCAGAGTGTTCTGCCGAATGCCAAACACACACACGGTGTTCCCCAAGGAAGTGGCAGCATTCTCCTATCAAAGACAAGCTCAGTTTCCTGGGCTCTGACTCCCACTTTTCAATGGTTACCTGCAAACCTCTGGCTGCTGACTAAATCACTAGAAAGTTAGCATTTTTTAGAGATACAACAAAGCAAGTCCTTATTTGGCATTTTTAATACATAATTTATTGGGGTATTTCTGCATGTCTTACTACAGTTTTTACTTTTCCATTATTATTGTGTCAATAGAAAATAAATTATATTTTAACATCAGACATTCATGGAAGAAAATTCAATTTATTTTTATCCAACTTACTCATTTTTTTCTTTCTTTATGTGATTAATTCAACACAAGAAAGCAAACTTAAACAGAAGTGTGTATTCACTGCTCTTTCTGATTTAGCTTATCTGAAGATTGTATTATAATCTAAAAAGGGAGTTGTCTTTTTAAAATAGCACTTCCTTCAATGACTTCTTGTTATTCTGCATTTTAACAAGTCTTGAATTAAATCTCGGGAAAATTACAAGGTGGTAGTGATATAAATTACGTTGCTTAAAACTCAAAACTCTTACAGCAGAAAAAACTTACCTTCCTAATAATTCCCTAGGGATGTGACAAAAGGAGCTTCCTTTGATCATGTCTTACCCCACAGCATCCATCTGGGGCTGTATGCTCTCTATCCTCATAGAATAAATTCCAGTTAAAAGTACAATTTTAATTAGTACTGATTTTCTCACAGAACATATGGATGCTTCTTTAAGTCTGTAGAGTGAGGTGCTTAGATCCCCTGGGAGGGGCATAAGATGATCCACTGCAGGGCTGCAGGAGTAAAGTATTAGAACCTGAGTAATACCTACCTATAAAAATTGTACATAGATGTACATATATGGGGGTCCTTGCCCAAAATCTTACCAATGGAGATGCATGATCAACACAAGATTCCTCAAAGCCTACCAACAAAGCCAGAGGAGGTGGGACAAAAATCTGCTCCAGCTTGAAAAGAAAATTCAGACTTTTCCTGTGAAGAGTCCCACAGAATTCCTTTTTTTTTTTTTCCTTTCACTATTGAAAAGGTTTTAACCACAAGATTTTAAGGGAGGCCTTAAGCATAGGGTCACAGCTGGAGGACATGTTGTGCTTTAATGTAATTAAGTCCTTTGAGTATAATCTCCATGTGAAATCCAGAAAGAAGGGCAGGTGTAGCTGCTCCCAGGCTGGTTGTCTGGCCATAGTCCTTATTCGATCTTCAGCTGCACTAATTCAACATGCACAACTGAGTTTTTTGTTCAGAAACTAAAGTGCAACAAGTTGGTTCAGGTGTCTGAACTGAAGGATTCAGTTCATGAAGTCCAGCACCTGGGCTGGGACAATGGCAAGCACAGATACAGGCAGGGGACAAATAGAGAATGGATTGAGAGCAGCCCTGGGGGGAAGGACTTGGAGCTTTAGTGGATTAGAAGCTCAAGATGATCTGGCAATGTGCTCTGGTAGCCCAGAAAGCCAAAGATGTCCTAGGCTGAATCAGTAAAAGTGTAGGCAGCAGGTGGAGGGAGGTGATTGTGCACCTCTGCTTGCTCTGGTGAGACCTCACCTGCAAAGGTGTATCCAGCTCTGGGATCCCCAGCATAAGAAGGATGTGACACTGTTGGAGGAAATCCTGAGGAGACCACAAAGGGGATCAGAGGGCCTCTCTGCTCTGGAGCCAGGCTGGGAGAGCTGGGGGTTGTCACCTGGAGAAGAGGAGGCTCCAGAGACCTTAGAGCCCCTTCCAGTGCCTAACTCCAAGAGAGCTGGAGAGGAACTTGGACAAGTGATGGAGTGACAAGATAAGGAGGAATGGCTTTAAGCTGAAAGAGGTAAATTTAGCTCATAAAAGAAAGAATGTAAACATTTAGGTGGTGAGGCCCCAACTGAAGTTGCCTAGAGAAACAGTGGGTACCCCACCCCTGGAAGTGTCCAAGGCTGGGTGGGACAGGGCTTGGAGGAACCTGGTCTGGTGGTTGGCCCGTGGCAGGGGGTTGAAATTAGATGGTCTATAAGGTCTCTTCAAAACTACATTATTCTAGGATTCTGTGATTCTAAAAAGTCACTCAAAGGTCCTTTATGCAATCAGAAAGTGAGCAGAAGCAGAACACCACTTGCAAGTGTGTGCCCTTTGTGGGGTAAGTTCTTCTGAGTCCAGATCTTCATTTTCCTGAGTTGCCTCACTTTTAATGTATCTACTACATGCATCCCCTCTTCTTTATCCATTCCTTTTGGCCAAGAGCTTGCAGATTTTAGAACGCGTGATTTCTTAGCTGGGAGAAATTTACTAAACTTAACAGCCAAACAACAAACACTCTCAAAAGCACAAGTTCCCCACTGTTACAGCAAGAAGCATGGAAATTAGTCTTGGACTTACCTTTATGTTGGTTTGTATCATTTACTCCTGTACAGCCAGGAGGACATCCTGTACAGAAACTACTAACTTAACTCCCTGCACTCAGTCACAGTAGTATTCTACAGATTCACTGAAGTGTGGACAATGTTCAGCACAGAAGCAGATGATTCATTTTTTGAAAAAGTCTCAGCTTCTTAGTGGGTAGTCATTCACAATGGATTATATACCAAAGTGAGACCCAACAATTGCCTTTTGACAGCAAGAGTAAGGTTTTGTATTCTTCTGTGTCTTTCTGATAAATTTGGACTGTGACATGCTGCACCTGTTGACCAAAAGTAATGATCCCAAAATGGGAATATATATAGGTGAAATACTGATTAGTGTAACCTTTAAATTGTTGGGATATCCATCATCCATTTTCATCATTACCTCTTTAACTTTACCTGATTCTTATCCACCTGCCACTCCTGCCCACTGAAGTTAATTTTTCTACAGGTTTGTTTGAAAATCCATCTTCCTGCTCATCACTTTTTACTAATCTTACACTGGAAAATTATATTTGCTGCATCAGAACTCACTGCTATCTCTTCTCATCTCTCTGACAGTGGATGAGCACTTTGCTCATTCTAAATTGCACTTCAAAACAAAGTTGTCCTAGAAAGAAATGATTCAGCATGGGGTTGGAAGGTTTGCAGTGACTCTTCAAGCTGTGAAACCACTAAAGATGGTTTCTTTTCTGAAAGTGCAGAGGTCAGAAGTGCTTGACTCTGCTGTTTTGTATGAACCTCTCCAGCAAAGTCACTTACCCAAAGTATCTCACCCTGGCCATCACCCACTGGATCATTTATGGGGGATGCAGCTAACTCAGGCTTGGAAAGAACACTGCAGTCAATTGCATTTTACCTTCTCCACTGCAGGTAATTGTGGGTGGCAGTGGCTGCTCTTGGTGAGTACTCTTGGTTTAAAATCGTCATGCTCTAGTTTCAAAAGAATGCCTTTGTGGCAAAATTGCTGAGTTACCTACTTAGGGTGAGGTGCAGGAGGGATAAGGGGTTGACAGTGTTATATTTGCACGTCGTATCTGGACATAATCAATGTTACTTGTTTTTATTTTGCATACAGTACACTTAGCCCTTCCTCTACCCTACTGTTATTCTCACTAATGCCTCTTCAGAAGGAGCCAGGCTCTTGGGACTTGCCCTTCCATCCCATTAGCTCCACCCAAGCTCAGAAGAGACTGTAGAGAGAAGGTTTTTACAAAAGGTGGAAAATCGCTGGCAGATGTTTCCCAGAGGAGTGCTGGATGACCCATCCCTGAAAGAGTTCAGTCATCCCTGGAAGCATCCAAGGCTCTGAGCAAGCTGTTCTAATTGAATATGGTCCTGCTCCTTGTGGGGCAGTTGGACCAGGTGGCCTTGAAAGACCCCTTTCAACTCAAACCGGTCTACGATTCTGTGATTTTTGGAAACCAAAAGCTTTGCAATTTTCTGCTGCTGGGAACAGAGCAGCTCTGGAACTCAGACAGAAGGGCAGTAGGTAGGAGTATCCCTGAAAGACAAAGGATGGCTGCTCAGACCAGGCAGTGATGACCAGGGCAGGGTTTATCAAGACAGTACAAAAGAGAAGAGCCCTTCCTGGTCCATGCCTTGGAAAAAGCTAATTGAGTGTAGTCTTTCATAGCTTTTTAGCTACCTTTTTTAAAATGTTACTGTTGAAATTGTATCTTCCATTTCACTTAATAGGTTTCTATTTCTACCTTTTATATTCATAATGGTCACAGGACAGCTGGAGCTCTAGAACTTAGACTGATTTCCATGTTGACTGGCAGTTCAGTCAGATAACAATCAACACATGGAATAAAAAATGATATATTGCCACATACCATTTTCCCAGCTATTAATATCAAGAACTTGCTGATGCTTCACACAAATGATATCTAACCTGACATTTAAAATAACAATACATGAAAGCACACAGACCCCGGCAGCCCAAACTGACCCTGTCACTGCAGTGCCACTACTTTCCACAGTGGTGATGCTGGGGAAGGCACAGTGCCATGAACCTCCCAGTGCCTGAGGGTCAGGTCCATGCTGACAGTGGGGACTGGTCCTTGATCACAGCATTCCCTCTGATCCAGACCAGCCACACAGCAAAAATAAAACCCTTTCATCTTAGAATCATGGCATAATTTATGTTGGCAAAGATCTCTATGATCAATGAATCCAACCGCTAACAGAGCACTGCCAAGTCCACCACTAAACTGGGTCCATACGTGTCACATCTGTAGGTCTTTTAAATCCGTTCAGGGATGGTGACTAATCCTCTTTTCATCTCCCATCAGTGACGGGGCCCATGGATGGCTTTTCTCCAAAGTCTTTGAAGGAACTTGCTCAAACTCATTGTGTCTTTTGCCTGAATTGATCATCTTTGGCCTCAGCATCACTCAAGAGGCACAGACAGTGCCTTGTCCATGTTGCAATGATTTCACCCAGTTGTCATCCAGAAAATTGTGTCTTTCTGCTCTTTTTCCTAGTGCCCTTAAAGGTCAACCAATAGTTTCCTTTTTTGTAACACCCACCACCTGACAACTCAACAGTGACTTTTCCAACCTTGAAGCTCTGGTTTATGTTTGTCCCCAGTGCACTGCAGGTGTCAAGGGAAGGCCATGCAGACACTTCCTAAAAGGAAACAAACTGCCATGTGCTCATAAATAGTAGCTGCCCATCAGTCACCTTTCACAGCATCTTGTTGCCAGAGCGTGAAAAGCAAACACAAAGAACAGAGAAAAAATGTTCTGCTGTGCCAAGACAATTTTCTCAGTCTGCACATATGCTGTCTGGGGAGGAGAGGTGGCCCCTGCCCACAGGAGGAACTGGGAATGATACCAAAAAGGGTCTCACAAAGTGACAGAAGTTGCATTGAAAATGGATCATCTCAGTGTGGGAAGAGACAGTGGGTTCTGGACTTGCACTATAGAGAAAAGTACTTTGCACAACGGTCCTGCAGAAGGGAGTGAATGAGTATTGAATCTGTCAACAGAGTCAGGAGAAGATGTCTCCTGCAAATGAGTAAAAGATTTAGATTCATCCATCGAAACTGAAAAAAACAAAAGAAAAAGGTGACTGTCTGAAGAGCTACTGACAGGGCTTGGAAAATTGATGAGTAGAAAATAAAACATTTATTACAAAACAGTGTTGTTCGAGCTCTGTGCAAAAGTCCTCACAACAAGCAGGGAAAGGAACTTGTCTTGCCAATGTGAGACAATATTTACAGTATCTTGAAATTCGTCACTTGAAATCCTAAAGCCATGGTCACCAGTCTTTGCTAAGGATAATCCCCCTGACGAGATTAAATATGTATTATTTTTAATAATAAAAATAATTCACTTATTTGAGAGCACAGAAAGCCATAAGAATGAAAATCAAGTGTAAAAATAAGTGTCTCTGCAGCTACAAGAAATGCTACGATATGGAGAGGGGGACACGTTTTAATACCACTTAGCTGACTAAATAAAAGCACCAGTGTCAGTAGGATTTTGCAAGTCTACTGAGATGTGTAAATGAGTTTAGAATTCTGCCCTTCATATCCATTTATCCCTACTAATTCCTTCTCAGCACAGGTGCTGCAAAACTTAGCTTCCAAACATCAGCAAACCTTTTTAAGATCCTTACTGGGAAAATGCAATCAAAAAAATACAGCTTATTATTATAGTCAATACACTCATAATACCCATATTTAGTGTGTGGGTTCAGCAGTGTGTAGCACCAATATCTGTGCTGTGCTGCCAACCTGCAGATTATCCACAAGAATCTTTACAAACCTCTAATTAGTCAAAGTTGGACCACAGGGGTATTTGATCACTTACTCAGTGCAGCCAGGGAGGGTGAAGCATTTACAATCTCCTGTAGGAGGGACTAAATCTTCCCATGAAAACAAATGCTGAAATCACTAAGTGCTGTTTTTGTCTCTGCTCCCTGCTCCAAAGTGAACACAAATGTCAGACTGTCTTCTCTGCATCCCTTTCCTTCTATTCAGGGATTAAAAAAAAAAGGCATATAACTACAGTAGAAACAACAGGAAGTATTTAGATAGCAATTGCATATATGGGTTGACAAATTGGTAAAGTCTCTCCAAGGATATACATAACAAAAAAGCACATATCTTCTCTTGTATTTGTTGGCGTCCAGAAAATGCTAATTTCTCAATCTGCCAGTGGGAAACGACTGTTGCAACTGTCATGTTTTAGCAGTAATTATCACAGGATTGACTACACTGCTTATTGCTTCAGAACTATTACATGGACATAACTGAGTTCATTCTCCTAAAATGCAGGGCGCTACCTCTTGGATTTATGGTTACAAACTTGGACCAAGGACTGTATTTTTACCCTGGCTTCATACAGAATACACTGCATGGTGGGCTTTTATTCCTTAAAAAAAAAATAAAAGTAAATGAAAATAAGATATTGCAGTAGAGAAATCCATCAGTTTATTTTCTGTTGCCAGCAAGCACACCCCCAACCCACATACCCACTCCCCTGGCCCCTGCTCTTTGAGCAGAGAGGAAAGCAGTGATGCAGGTAAACCAGATTTTTCTGCTCTTTCCACAGGTATTCTATGTATGAACCTAAAAATACATAAAGGAGCAACAAAATAAGTATCAGGCTTGCTTCTCTAATCAGCATGAAGCAATGAAAATGAAAGGTGCCTCTATCAGATGGCTTCCTTTACAATTTAACCTGTGTGTCTCTAAAGTAATTATGGACAGCTGACAGCCATTTTACAATGGTTTGTGAATGTGCTGATACCGCTATTCATAATCACTCCAGACACTCCACACTGTGTTAATTATTTCTCCCCTACCTTGTTTTTCCCCTTCATTTAGTCTCAAAAATTTCCTTCTACTGTGCAGCCTTTATCAGGCAGCTCTTCCGATGTATTACGTTCTCTATTGCTAGATGAAATATTATTGATGCTTTGTTTTGGCACTTCTTTTCCTATGAAAAGATGTCTTGTTTGGGACAATTTCAAAAGCCATCCATTACAGGTGAAAAACTCATCCGGGATGACAGTGCTGGAATTTCTTTCACCTGCTTCCAGGGAAGGTAGAAAACAATTCTGTAGAGCTGACAAGACAGGGAGCCAGACCCTTATCAGCATAAATCAGAGAGGCTTTGCTGAAGACGAGGGAGTTATTTTTCATGTAAGGAGCTGGCTAAGTGTGCTCTCTGCAGCAGTGCTGGAGTGACATCAAACACTGTCCCCAGGCTGAAGGAGACATCCTTTGGCCACCAGGGAGGCAGCAATGCCGGGATCGGCCCAGCCTGGGAGGTCCATGACAAAAACAGGTACAGGAATGATGGAGTTGCCTGAAAAATAAAGAACTTTAATGGATAAAATAACAAACATAGAAACCACATGACCTGAGAGTCATTATCCAAAGACCTGGGTGTGTGTTGAACGTAACAATACATGGGGGTATCTGAGGGAAAAGGTCCAATCACAAACACGAACTAGGAGCATGCCCTTGTATGTGACCAAGGCATAACTGAGATAACCAACAACCAATATTGCCAACAAGTTGTCAATAACCAACTGAGAACAAGAAGCAGAAACATGACCTACTATAGAATAACCCCATTGACATGTCACCTCCCATAGTCTCACGTTAATGCCTCCTGCATCTGCAGGTGAAGCCACTCCCCTGTCCACCCTCATCAGACCCATTTCTACATCTCAGCATTCAGGAACTCCCACTGCAATAGGGCTTTTTATTATTGTTTTGAATTGCTAGAGTTTTATGATACTACATTAAACCTAGGTCCCATAGCAAGAACCACCCACATGCTGTTACTCTCTGACATCCAACAACTGGAGCCTGGGAGCATCAGTAGATAAATGTATTCAGCAGATGACCGAGAAAATACATTCCCTTTTAATTATTGTTCTTTTTGTTCTATGTTTACTGTTACCTATGTATCTATAAGTAAGTTGTTGCATACTTGCCTTTGAGCACCCTTTCTGGGACGGGAGTAATTTGCATTAGAGCTTCCTGGAGAACTGGCAAATGCACCTTTAACCATGTTCAGTTATTTGGGATAGCAGGTTTTTTGCTTCTTACAGGTACTTGCAGAAGTTCCAAAGTCAAAGATGGGCCATACTTGGCCCTAAGATCTCTGAGGAAAAGGTCAGACATGGGATCTCATTCTGATTTTATTCTACCTGGGCTAAAAGTTGGGCTTCACTGCCAGTTAAAAGAAACAGGTCACACAGACCTACAGTCAAACACTCTGGTGTCTGAGCAGTGTAAAGCATTACCACTTGTTATCTTTGTGTCACCCTTCTGTGCCCCTAACTAGAAGGACAAACTATGGCACAGCAGGTTCTTGTCAATAAGAAATCATGATGTGAAGAGGCAAATTTTACCTTGAGGTTGAACTGATGCAGTCTCCGTATCAAAAATCCCTTGTGCCAAAACTCTGGCACACTTCTACCTCAGAGCTACTTTGCTATGGTCTTTTTATGGTTTCCATGTTTCAGTAAGTTTCTTTAGAAATTGCTTTTACACCTCCATTATACCCTTCAACACTCTTGAAGCGTTTATTCACTGGTACAGAAATTCTCGCCCCAAAAGTTCTGCTCAGTGTGCCTTGGGACAAGGAGGTTGTTTTGGCAGAGTATCTCCAAAACAAGAGTTCACTGCCAGTGCCAGCATGGGAAAGTTCTCACTCTCACTGCTATATTGCTGAAGCTCTCTTCTTGTAAAAAAACTGTGATATGCCATCTCATACTACTGTGTTCTAAAGAACAGAAACCAAGTATGCAAACCAGAAATCAAATATGCAAACCAGGAGAAATACAGCTCACAATCACCCAACAAAATACACAGCGAGAATTCCAAGCCCTCAGCTTCAGTGGACTCATCAGTTACCAACTCTGTGGCTTAAAATGACCTTAGAAGTAGACTTCACAAATATTCTATGATGTATCTTTTGACTACTTCCAGTTTCTTTTTCCAGTTAATAGAAATAGTCATAATAAAGCACAATTCCCACCCCCACCCATGGAGAAAATTAACAGAAGGAACACAACAGGTCAAGGGTAGCAGCATCACAGATGACACAACCCTTCCCTTCCCAAACTCTGCTCTTTCTTTCTTTCTTTCTTTCTTTCTTTCTTTCTTTCTTTCTTTCTTTCTTTCTTTCTTTCTTTCTTTCTTTCTTTCTTTCTTTCTTTCTTTCTTTCTTTCTTTCTTTCTTCCTTTCTTTCCTTCTT
>VWZS01002234.1:11376-22728 GCA_013397075.1 Rhabdornis inornatus | reverse complement strand
TTCTTTCTTTCTTTCTTTCTTTCCTTCCTTCCTTCCTTCCTTCCTTCCTTCCTTCCTTCCTTCTTTTCTCTCCTTGGGGAATAACATTGTTTAATAGAAAGACAAAACTGGATTTAATATTTCCATAATAATTTGTGGGCAGTAATATCTCAGAAGGGATTTCAGTTATCGATAAACTTAGTTATGGAGACCTGAGAATAAAGATGCTACATGCATACCTCACCCACACATTGCAATGCAGGTATCTGTGGTACAGATTTCTGCTCTTCAGTTTCTTGGTGTTCAAACATGATTAGTACCAATAAAACAAATTAATTAAAGGCTTCCTACACTATGTGAAAAGGGTGAGTTGGCAGAAAAAGATGGAAGTTCCTGTTTTCCATAGTTGAAGTCAGAGTTCTTAACAAACACAATTTCAGTCCTGTTAACGTAGGGAGTAGAAGGTTGCCATGTTTGTGCTACTTGTTTCACATTTTCTCCATGACGCTCCATCAAGGGTAAAGCACAAAAAGGAAAAGTTAACGATCAATTCCCTGAAAATATGAAAACTAGCTCCCTGCTGATGAAGGACTTGCTTTACAGTTCATTGACTACATTCTGTCAAGCAGTACTTGCTTTTACAAATGCAGAGACACTGCAAACACCAGATTCCTGTACACGTTTAACACTCCAACTCATTAGGGGAATGGCACCAAATTCCCTGGTGTTTGGCTGATTCTTTTCCCCTGACAGATCCTTTGCTCTGACTGAACACAAAGCAGCACAGAAAGGCTTTGCTGCGAACTATATCCAGACTGTTCTGCATTATTTCACCACTGTGTATTCAGTCAGACCACATTTCCACATGAGAAGACAAAGCATCTGCTTCAGCATACTAACACCCTCCTGCATTAACCTTCCCTTTTGATTTTACTCACAGACACTGCAGATGGGGATAAAACATTTCTCAGGGCTCTTCGTGATGTTGTGCGTTGGCTTTGGTTTGTCCATTCTCACCACCATTGGGGAACACATCGTGTACAGACTGGTCCTGCCACGAATTAAGAAGAAATCCAAGATGAAGTACTGGCTCCATACCAGTCAGGTATGTGTACTGAAGGGACCCTGTGAGAGTTGTGTGGCTGACTAAGAAAGCCTGAGCAAGAACAAGGTATAAAATGCTGTAAGAGCACTGACAGTTGGCATTTGAAACATGACATTTGAAACATTCTCGAGCTTGAAGAGGCTGACCTAAGGATAGAATGGGAAGAACAGAGAAAACTATTTAAATATTCAGTTGCAGAGCTCACAGAGGGACCTTTCCATTTGCATTTGTAGCCTCACAGCTCAGCTCTTTTGGATGGCAGAAGCAACAGTGTTGTTATCCTGAACTGGCGAACCAGAACATTTTATCTCACTGTTATAGGCTCCCAAACCTCTGAGGCATGCTGGGTGACCTTCCTTGTTATTCCAGAGAAATTAATGGGACAGAATTGCTCTGGGTGTTTGCTCTAACTTCTTCTAAGGAAGAATTTACTTGACAGCAAAAGATACAAAAGGGAAGAACTTCCATTGCTTTAAAGCAGCATAGTGGAAAAAATCTTTTAAAACTAATTTAACACCAAGGATTGTTCCCAAGCTATTCATCAGCCTTTCAGCTTGCCCTTCTTTGGGAAAGTACGGGAAAATAAATTTGTTGTAATGACAAAGCACAGACAACTGCCTGTATCCTTCAATGTGCAAAATAATTTATGCTCAAGTCCATCAGACAAAACCCAAATTGTTCACCTATTTGTGGAGCCATTTTTAATCTTGCTTCTACTAATTCATGTTCTTCTTTTCCCTCTAGAGATTACACCGTGCTCTGAACAGTTCATTTATTGAAGAAAAACGTCAGCCTAAGAAAAAACGAGTAGAAAAAAGGTAGGAAGTTCTCCATGTCTCAAAACACAAATTATAAAAATTACTTTGAAATTAAACACCTTATGTCTGGATATGTAGTTATGGATCTAATACATCCTAAAGGTAATAGAATTTTAAAAAAAAAGGAAACAAGATCAAGTGACAAATGAGGGAGGCAGGAATTAATTATTTTTTTTAGTATTAAATCTAGAAATCTTGTTCTTTCATGATTTTGCATACAGCTAATAAAAAAAACCTCCCATTCCAAAGACACGCTTTGCAGTTGAAGTCCACTGCCCATGTGTTTAGGGCATGAATGACTGCCATGCTAAAGCACAGCAAGCAACCAGGTCTCTAGGAGGCTGAGCCTTTAGAGGGAAGGAGAGGTCAGGCACTCACATGCCTGAAACCCCTTCATCTCTCTTCTTTTGTCAAATGAGAAATAAGAAAGCTGAGGAGAGTCAAATGCAGTCCTTTCAGAAAACATTGTGTCCAACAAGTCTTGTTGCAGAAAAAAGGAGGCAACAACCTTTCCCTGTTTTCATAGCCTGTGTGCTCTGCAGAGGAGACAATGGGATGTACAGCTTCCAGGAAGACAAGGCATTGCATGGAATTGTGCACGTTCTCAGCAACTCAGCACTACTGTTGCACTTTGTAAGGGCACAGACAGCAACACTGCTTGTCTACAGAGAAATTCAGGCACAGAGTACAGAATAGAAAAAGTCTTTCAGACTGTTACTGGATGTTTGGCCTGACTGAAACCTATAGATGCCATTATATGTTGTGTTTCTTTGATACTCCTCTGCAAAAGGCAGCAAATATAAACAAGTGAGCACCTCTAAGTTCCTAAGATGCCTTTATATACACAAGTGTCTAAAAATGTCTGCAATTGATCTCCTCTGTTCGTTCCTTCATCTTATCAAGAACATCCTGAATAGCACTTCCTTGCATACAGCCACTCCTGGCTTTTAATCTGTGAGCAGCAGGAGTGGCGATGAGTGCTGCAAAATCTTTCCTCCTGCTGCACTCTCCTTGCTGGGTGGAACAGGAGGAGATGGTCCATAAGCCCCCAGGCAATGGCTTAGAAAAAGATCCATGCAAATAATCTTCCAGTTTGGGAGAGTGAAGATGTACTGCTGTCCAAAACCTTCTGCCCACACAGCAGTCAACCCCCGGTGTGTGCACGCACACTCGCCCACTGTCCTTGCTCTTCTCAGCATCTCAGGGCTGCTGTTTGCACAGAATTAGGATGAATTTAACTCAACAGACCCACGAGTGGGGTGTCCAGTCTGTCATGAACACTCATGTGGCAAGGCACAACACAGAGCTCTCAAATCATTTACATTATCACAAATGCTTTCATTCCTGCTGGGGACTGAGGAACTCTGAAAAGCACCAAAGACACAGAAAAGAGATGCAAAGGATTTGCATCGTGCTACTGGCTGGTATCCTCGTGGAGGAAAATCTGTTGGGTTTTTTAAGGTTGTAACTTCCTGAAAACTAGGAAAGCATCAGCATCAGCAGCCCAATTGTGAATTGTGAATTGTGAATGGTTTTCTTGACTTGGTGAAACTGGAGTGCAAACAGTGGACTCTGGCATTTGTTAAAATCAACTGCCCAGACTTGAGAGTCTTCCCATCTTTTATTTCGAAATATGAGAAAATAGTTAATCTGCACAAAAATGACTCTACATACACATCCCTTCTGGGAATCCCTGAGCTCTCTGGAGAAGCATGATCCAGGCAGAGGCTGCCCTCCTGCCTGAAACATCCCCTCCTACCTCTCTTCCAGCACATCNTGGAGAGCAGAGGCCATGGGCTACTCCTCAGTTTGGGAAGGAACTCTGGGAATTGGCCTGATCTGGGAGCCCAGCAGAGGGAAGTTCCCCAAAGAGAAGGAAAATATTCTCTGGGATCAAAATATTATGGAAATATTTCTACAGGGAAAAAAATGGAGCATTTGAAAAAGTTCCCAGACAGTAATTTGTGCCCCAGCACAAAAGCCTTGAAGTCTCTGCGGTGTCCCAGAAAGCTCAGGAATGAACCTGCAAGGCTTGGCTACTCATCATTGGTGTCCATCTCCCAAAGCACAGGTGCCCAACAAGACTTCAAGACTAAAGAACAAACCATCCCCATTCACCTCTCCACACCAGCTCTAGGTAGTCTCTTTCCTTCTCTGTAAGAGCGAATGCCCAAGCCAGGACAGAGTAGTAACACACAAAGGACTACTGTTGTAATAAACTTGCACATTGTAACCACAAAAGCTTTCAGAAGGCTTTGAAGGACTTGGATTTTTGCTGAGCTGAAGCTGAGTAATTTCATACCTAAAAAAAATCAAAAACAAAAACAAAAACAAAAACAAGAAACAAAAAAACCCAACCAAACAAACAAACAAAAAACCAACAAAACAAAACAAAAAAAAACCAACAGAACAAAACAAAAAACAAACAAAACAAAACAAAACAAAACTGTTTTGGGCAAGATGACATTCAGGGTTCTGTTCTAGCCTCTGCTATGGTTAAATCACAAAAATTTAGTCATTACATTCATGATTTGTGCTTTGCAAGAAAACATAATTCCAGGGATAAAGGAATAATATTTCTATGTAGTATGTAATAGCAGCCTTATATTTTCCCAGTAGGATGGCTCACAGGGGAGGTCTGCACACACATGAGAGAAGGCTCTGATGTGGTATTTACTCTCCTCTCTCTGTTCAGGGCCCACGTGGGGAACAGCCAGCATGCAGTGTGGAACACAGCTAACCTGGGCAACTGCCACCGAAAAAAATACATCTGCACCGACGAGGGGCAAAATGAGGTGACATTCCATCAGCACCAGGACATCCCCCTGCCACAGGGGAGGAGGGAGACTCCGCCTTCCTCAACCACCAACGGGAAGGCAGAGTCCCTCAACACTGTGAGGACCTCAGTGCTGCAAGAGCTGACAGAACTGGAGAAGCAGATTGAAATCATCAAGCAGGAGCTGCAACTCGCCATGGACAGGAAATCAGAGCTGGAAGAGTATGCAAGGACAAACAGAACTGCAGAGTCCTAGGCCAGCATACCTGGGCCCTTCCCCTTTTCTCCCTTTCTCCCCTTCCTACGTAAAATTTGTAACATGATTTTGTAATGCCAGAAAGGGGTGCAAAAATAAAGCAGGCAATAAGCTCTTCAGGAGAGTGGAGTTGCAGCAGCCCACAGCTACTGCCACCCTCCTGAGTCCTTCTCCTTTCACAACAAGTTTCTTATTCTCCTGGAAAACACCAGCCATTCCCAAGGGACTGGAGAGACAAGGAGCATCTCAATGAGAGTTCCTCATTTCTCTACCTGACAGTACAGTGAGGTTCCACTTTTTTTGCCCTTTCTGTGCATTAATTTAAGAAAAAAAAAGAAAAATATACCAAAAAAAAAGGTTTAAACTGCTCATTGGCAGTATGTCCCTTTATTGGTACACTTTTGTTGTGTTCTGTATGGGTCTAGTCTCTGTTCATGTGAAGGCTCCTCACGGATGCCTCTTTATAGCAGGTGCTGTTCTGTGTTGGCAGTCCCTTCCCTCCTGGCACAGGATCACGAGACAAATTCTGGTTGCAAACCCACCACACACCATTCCCTCAGCTTTGTCAGCACAAACGGAGGTGTGGCTGCTCTGAGACTGTGGTGAAGGAACTCACACAGCTTAAAATAACTTGGCAAAAACCAAACCACCACTTCTGTCTGCCTATGAGCCTAGGCTGGGCTTCCACTCCCTCCCAGAGAGAAGCCGTGCAAACACTGCACCGGCAGGTGAAGGGCTGGATTCCCAGTGGCACAGGGCTGGTATGAGAAGGGAGAGGGGGCACTACTGTAAATCAGTATTTACCTCAAAAAGTGAAATATTTGCCAGTGTGAAACTACTCCCTTAATATTCTCTGTCTTAAGATGACAATAAAGTCCTTTCTCACTGATGAGGTGACTAAAGGGGCTCTGGACCATGATTTATTTAGATACCAAGGTCCCATCAAAACCGAAAGGAGTCACCAAAACTGCCCTGTGGATGAAGAATGAGATTTGTGGTTTCAGAGGCAATGTACTGAATGGAGCTCTCTCCCTCCTGGGTGATGAGGGGAAGGAAGGGCAAGCTGTTCAGCATCTGAATAAACACTGCATCAACCCAACTGACTGTTTTTTAAATAGGGTTTCTACCAATTTTTAACAACCACTTCCAAACACATCCCATATTACAGAGAAAAACAAAGTTTGTAACACTGTCTCTTAACTCTAGTCTCCCAGACATGTCACCAAAGTAATTTTTACCCTCCCTGTATCTCCAGCCACCTGCAGGAATGTTGCCTGGGCTGTTCTTGTTAGGTGTAGTTCAAAGTCTGCAGGCAGACAGAGGAAGACATTCTACCTGTTTGCCCCTCTAACCTTTGAAAAATCCTTGCACATGAAAAGCTCTGCATCTGCACTAAAAGCTGATCACAGTGAGACCCAGACTAATTAGCCTTACCAAGAGCTGATTTTCTGTTCCCTACTCAGGGCTTGTTCTCTGCTTTTGTGTGTCTGCTCCTTCTAATGCAGTAACACAGGGAAGAGAAATTAGGACATAAAACGGAGAAGTGTGATCCACAGGCCTGCACCTTGGTAAGTCTAATATATCTGGGAAGTCCCTGCATTCCTGACAAACTTGCCTTCCCTTCCCCTCCCTTCCCCCTTTAAATAATTAGCTTTTTAGAAAGAGCTTTTTCTTTGTGTAGCATCTGGTACCTCACAACCTCCAACATCACTTGGTTAGAACAGATGAATATTACTCTTTTCATTAAAACACTAGGAAAGAAGTATTTCAGTCCAATTTTGTAAGTTTTTTTATCAAGGCTTTTATGTCCTATCTCTACACCCACGAGCCCAGAAACAGATTTGTTTTAAAAAAAGTAATTGAAAATGTTAATTGTAACTTAAACAAAAATGTTTTGCTTCAAAGCTCCAAACACCAAATCCTTCAACAAATCTGACTTAATTTAAAAGCAAAAATATAAATGGAAAAATGTCAACTACCTAGTAACTACTGTTAAGCAAGTGTTATTTCTGGTGCTTGTCTGAGGAGCTTCTCGTATGTCAAATGCAGAACAGGGATTGCTCTGAATTACTGCAGCCCTAACTGTGCCTTTTCAGAAAAGACCCAAGTTCCTGCTGCCCAACAGAGACATACTTTTTGGCACATTATTTTCTTGTTTAGCCACTGCTCCACCCTGATCTCCTGAGGACAGATTGCTATGGCTTTCTGTGGGAAGGGGAGTACCACAGGCACATCAGTGCCTGCAGATTCTGGCAGAGGAGAGGATCTGCTGTGACAGAAGGTGGAGGGGAGACTGGAGACAAGGCTATTTCCTTCTTTCTAAGACACTGAATTTAGAGAACCTTTTCATAAAGAATACCTGTCACCCCTTTACTTTTTTTACCCCAATACTTACTAGTCCTAGTAAGTTACTACTAGTTACTACTGATAAATTTTAATTATTTCCATATATTCTGTTTCTCAATGGTTTAATTAAAAGCAGAGAGAAACTCAGTTATTTCCAACATGAGCTTGAAATAAGCTATTACTGTGAAACAAAACCAAGACTTTTTTCTTGCTGAGGGAGGAGTTTCCAAAACTCCTCTGTGAAACTAATGCAGATTGTTTGAAGTATCCATTTCCTGCCATGAGCAGAGGGAAGCCAACCTGGGCAGTGTGCACACAAAGCTCAGTTTCAGTAGAAGAGTGATACAAGAGTGACCGGGGAAGGACACAGGGGCTCTGCAGCTCTGCTGGGGCTGTTCAGTCCAGACTGCTGTTCATAGCTGTAAAAGGAACTCTTGCTGCTGTAGCAAAGCTGTTCGAAGATGCAGACAGTTTGTTCATGAGCCAGATCCTGGTTGAGATGAAGAAGCATTTGTACCCTAAAATCTACCAGCAGCATTACCAGATCATTCTTTAGCCAACTTGCTGCCAGAACCTGTAATCCCAGGAGTAACTTCCAGTGAAAGGGGAGCAGGTTCTACTCTCATTCCTTCCAACAGCTCTTACACCACGGCAGAAACTCTCAGCATCCCAGGTTCCCCTTGGAAAGGCAGGATGCCTTCCAAGTGTTCCTTCGCACTTTTCAGGATTCCTCATCATTTACAAGGCTTTATTCATATATTCTGAATGTTTTCACCAAGATAATAATGACTGGTGTAAGGCCCGTGATGAACTCCTTTCTTTTTATCTGGTATTTCCTGCAGGAAGGGGATGGAGGAAGGCAGGAGATTCCATGCTTCAGGGAAGGGACACCCAGGAGACAAACCTCTGACAGAGGCACCTTTCATGCAAATTAAGTTTACAGGGAAAACACTACATCCTAGGAAGAAATGTTGCAAATCAACAACTTCCCATTTTGATTTTAGGAGCAGACTCCAAGAGCAGACTTCAAAAGCAGCCTCCAAGCACAGGGAGCACTGAGACTCTAAGCCACCCCACATCCCTGCCAAAATTCCCAGCAGCCATGATAAAATGACTGCAGAAATAATGCAGCATCCTGGCCCTCCTATTGTATGGGAGGACAGACAGTACCAGAGGCAAGAGAACCTTGAAAATAAAGAAAAAGAAAAATAAACCAAACAACAGCTTTAATAAGAACTTCTGCATAACAAGATTAATCTTTGTGGTCAAGTTGCAGCAAAGGAACTGCTAGAAGTCCTTTTCTGAGAAGGACAATGACAGCAATGCCTCAGCCTAGGGGAAGGTGAGCACATCAACCAGGGCTCATCAGTGGAACGCTATTTTCTAAGGGTCTCCAAGACCTCTCCTTTCTCCTCTTCAGGATAATTAGATGTATTTGTTTGGGGCTAGGGAGGATGTCTCCTAGTGCACCAGCCTTCAGGGGTTCTTGCCCTAACTTAGGAAGATACACAAGGAGTTGCCCCCCTGAGTCTACAGATTCAGCTCCTTGGCCTCTACTTGGCCTGCTAATTGGGAAACTCTTCCCTCCCAGGAGCAATGCCATCCCTTGATAGGATTTAATTAGCATCCAAAGCAGAGCCCTCAGATAAAGCTCTCACTGATCTCTGCTGCAGCTCAGCTTCCATCCCAAGGAAGCACTTCAGATGCATGTTCCCACCTTGGCAGAGTGAAAGCGACGGATGGGAAATTTCCTCTCAGGCACAAAGAGCACACGAAAACTGAGGGCAAGACCAAAGGGACAGGGCCAGGAAAGGAAGCAAGATCCAGAGTGCGTTTCTCTCAAGACTCTGAACCTCACAGAAGACACTGCAGCTCAGGTGGCAGAAGCTGCCAGAGGGAGGGAGGCTGGCTCAGCACAGCAGAGGCTCTGGGAGCGCCTCAGCTGACGTAGATCCTGTGGAAGTCGTTGGCCCCGAAGGCCGCATTGCACTTGGGGCACTTGCGCTGCTGGGTGTCGTAGCGTGTCTTCATGCACTCGAAGCAGAAGACGTGGAAGCACTTGGTGAGCACCGCGTCCTTCTTGCGCATGTTGCAGCATGGGCATGTCAGGCAGGCCTGCAACATACACACACAGACTTGTGAGGGGTCCTGCAGCCCAGCTGCTGTGCTCAGAGGGACTCTGGCAAAACTGCCCCCTGCACCCTCTACAGTGATCCTGAACATTTTCCTCAAAAACATCAAACCTAACACAGATGAATGATGGGTATCAAGGAACACTATTATCCCAACAACTACAAAAACGTGCTCCTTGGAAGTCAGCACCGCAGCAGAACTACTCTGAGTCTGAAGGTGGACAGAAGGGATGGTCATCTGCACGAGCATCCAGAGAGAGACAGTGGCTTGACTGCTGGCAGAATCAGCTGTAGCACAGCTATTGCCAGAGCTGGGCAGAAACTGACTCCAAGTTTCCAGCAGCTGAACAGCTGTCAGATACACCAGGCCAAAAATTCTACATACGGACAGCTCAACACAAGAACATCCCAGGCTTGGGCACTGTTCCTACAGAAAAGGGAGAAATAACGACTCTTACTTGAGCTCAGCCTTCAGCTGCTTGATCACTTCAGCCTCCTTCTTTCTTCCATCTTCATGCTTCCCTTTCTCCTTCTCTTTGGACTCTCTCTTCTCAGATTCCTTCTGCTTTTGCTTTTTCCACTCTCATTTTTCCTTCTCTTTTTCTGTGCACTCTTGTATTGGGCCTGACTGAGGTAAAGTTCACAGCCCTCACAGTGCTGTGCTTTGCATTGGTAGCTGGATGGGTGTTGATAACAGACCAGTGTTTTGGCTACTGCTGAGCACTGCTGTCCCTCTGACATTCCTTCTGCCATCAGAGAGATGGGAGTGGGCAAAATCCTAAGAGAGGACACAACCGGGCCAGCTGACCCCAACAGACCAAAGGGATATAACATGACATCAGCTCAGATATGTAAAGCTAAGAGAGAGAGGAGAAAGGAGGGGCATTCATGATTCTTCAACATTTGCATCCCAGAGGAACCACTACATGTCCTGAAGCCCTGCTTCCCGGAAAGTGTCTGAAGATCGCTCACTGATGCGAAGTAGAGACTGATCTTTTTCCTTCGCTTGTGCACACACAGACTCTCACTGCTTGCTTTCTTTCACTTAATGCCTTAATATATGCCTTAATAATAATGCCTTCTCTCACCCTGCTGGTTGTTCTTTATCTTATTCTTTTTCTGTCCCACTAGGAAAGGGAGTGATAGAGCAGCTTAGTGGAGACCTAGCGCCCAGCCAAGATCAACCTGCTACAGCTCTCTCTTTCTCCTCCTTTCCCTTCTCTCCCTTTCCCGTCTCTTCTGTTCCTCTTCATCTCACCTGGCCTTCATTTCATTAACATCTTCAGAAGCAGCCTTGGGAACAGACACTTGGGCAGAAGGATCATCAGGTTCCTGCTTGATCTCTGCAGGTTCCTCCTTCAAGTCACCAGTGCTGGACTGGGACTGGAGGAGGGCACTGCCACTGCGAGAGCGGATCTGGCGTGGAACAGCAAAAGAGATGACCAAGAAAACAAACATTTAACTTCTGAGCCAGGAGTCTTCCTTACCCCCTTCTCCCTTGTCTTCCCAGATCCATGCTCCCATGCCCCTTTTTCATGAAGCACTACACAGCTACAAAGGAAGAACATTCATTTGGTCAAAGGAAGCAGCAGAGTTGCATAGAAAATTGCACTGCATCCTGCACAGCATATCAGAAAGCCTTTTCCTAAGCCTTTCCCCTCTTTTCTGGCACTTCCTGCTGTATTACCTTGCTCAGGTCAGACTGGGCCTCTCTCAGTTTGCGCTTGTATCTCAACACCTCTCCCTTCAGCTGGTGGTTGTGATTTTGGAGGCTGCTGATGAGGTGACGCATCTCCCGATTAATTGGGCCTGCAAAACCAGAAACACCTTTGTAACAAACCACACTTCTGTCAACCTTCTTGAGGACTTTCATGGAAATAGAGAACAAGCTAAGTGACAATGAACAAAATAAGACTGTTACCATTCTGCCACACAACAGA
>VWZS01002233.1:375317-560999 GCA_013397075.1 Rhabdornis inornatus | reverse complement strand
GGTCTCTCAAGCAAAAGATATGGCGATAGGAATAACAATTCTTTCCTAGTATATCTAACAAGGCAAACAAAAGAAATAACAACAGTTATAACAATTAACAACAAAACAGAACAGTATAGCTCAGTTCGAGTCCCTCTGGCCACAGGCCCTCTCTCTCTGCGCTCAGTTCCCGGTGCTGTGTGGGCAGGGCAGGTCCCGTGCAGCTGAAGGGGGCTGGGTGATGGCGGCGGCGGCGGCCCAGGTGTGAGAGGGGGATGGAGGGGAGACTCCCTCCTCACGGTGTCAGTCGTGGTGCTCGGCAGAGTGCCCAGAGGCAGTAGGATGAAGCGGGAAGGCAGCAGTGCGATGTCCGACAGCAGGGAACGTGGCTCCCGGCATTGGGATTGTGGGAAGGGTGGTGGGTAGAAGCACCGGCGACCTTCCTGTGACTCCACGAGCAAGCGAGAGAATGAGAGCACAGGCAGCTGTACCCACCTCTCTTTCTGGTGTTTCCCCTCTCCCCACCCCCTTTGAGAGAAACTGTTACTAGCTAGGATGTATCCACAAATACTTAGCATAACAATGGGAAAAAATTCCACAGAAAGAAAAGAGAAAGAATCAACCCCCAACAGGCAGTAACCTCACTGGCATCAGGTTATTGTGGCTGACTTCCCAAGAGAATAATACTTAACTGCCATGGTTATGTCTATCACTGCATTTAAACCAAGGAGAAATACTTCCCTTTCAAGCGATTAATATATTTAATGGTGTTATTCTTTTATTTCAGGGATACTCCAGAACTATGGGGGGCTTTGTAAAACTAGGATTAATTAACCCAGATCCTTATCCTTTGCTAAGCTCAGCTGCGCCACCTCTAACCTGGGTGAGTTACTCTGCTTACTCTGCCTTCTTTCCTCTGTTTTATTGATGGTTTTCTTATTGTTAGACTTGGGTGTACTCAGCAATGAGAATCTTGTATTGCATCCTGATATTTGATTTTTTTTTCCTGGAAATTAGGAAGACTTTCTTCAGCAGGAATGAAATAAGGTGCTGGAACAGGTTCCCTGATAGATTCTGGAGTGTCTGACATTGGAGGCTTTCAGGTTCCCTGATAGATTCTGGAGTGTCTGACATTGGAGGCTTTCAGGCCTTTTAATTCATAAAAATATGTCCATAGACAAAGCCATGGACATATTTTTATGAATTGTCTTAAGTTTTTTGTTAGTTACAGTCTAGTCCTCAGTGCTCTGAATTTTCAGTGTTCATATCGTTACGGGCTTATTATCTTCAGTAAAAGTATTTTTTAGGGCACCAAGAAGTAAGAAATTGTGCATAAAGGAGTATATTATTTTTTTCTTTCCTATTGAAATTCTGTACAAATATTTTCATTGGTCTTCTGTTATGCCGCTTTTCTGTCTTATTTTGGGTGCCTTACCTCATGTTCATCTCAAAGCCAAGACATGACTCTGATGTGCTGCTTTTACATTTGACAGTCAACATTTTCATTGTCTCTGTGGACAAACATGGTATTTCATATTTCAGCATGGGGTGAAGAGAGCTGACAAATGTCTTGAGTGTTCTCAGAACCAAGAAAGCAGAAGGTGAAGAGGCCACAGTCTTGCTTGTCTCTGACTAACATATAGTATTGGGAAGATGAGCAAACTCCATGAGTTTTTGGGTGGCCAAATGGGAATTACCTTTTTTTGGTTATTATTTTGAGATTATTTTTGTCTACTTTCAATTTTAGAGTTGATGTTTTCAAATTGTCTTTGTAAAAATTACTGGAATTTTCAGTTCTTCTAGCCAATGAATAAGTATACAGTGTTATGTAATCTATAAAAATAGCTATAAACTCATTGTTCTCACTGCAAACATTTTTTTAGTGATATTTTTATGTCTTGGTACTTTCCCTTTATCTGCTTTGCTGGGGAAGTAGAAGACATGGACTAACATGAGCTTGTAGACTCTGCAGTTCTTGCTTATTTCATATCTTGCTCATAGTTCTTTATATTATCCACCTTGCTGTGAATGAAGCAAGCAATAATTAGCATCTAGGTGGCACAAAATGGCCTTCAGATATGCACAAGTGTAATGAGAAATCTCTTTGGTAATACTCACAGGGTTGCCAGAGCCTTGTTCATCCTATTGGTCTGTTTCCTTCCTTTTGAAAGGGACATTCTCGATTTCTAGACCAACTGAAAGATACCCCATCTCTAAGTTTTCTCTCTGTCAGTCTCCAGGTGGCTTCTCTTTCATCCTAATATTCTCCTAGCATTCCTTGTTTATGTTGGTTTATATGTTCTTTCTTTGCTGCCAGAGGAAGGGATAAGACTAAAAATGTAGAGGGAAGCAGCTGAGGGGTGGGGTACAAAGTCTTTTAGGGAAAGATAAGCCCCATTTTCACCTGCTGTGATTAAAATTCTCAAACTTTCTCGCTTTCCCAGTACATATAAGCTGTCTTCTCAGTCGTCCTAGATTTTTACTGATATCAGTGGAGTAGTTGGTTCTCAAAACCTTGATGAGATGGAGTGGGAACAGATGAGGACAGGCCTTCATGAACCTTTTTTGTTTTCAAACAGAAAGAGCTCATGTGCAAACTGGTTGGAATTAAGTCACCTGCTGAGCACCGTGTTCTTAAAGAAGCTGTATTTAGCAAACTGGAGAAGGACAAAAGTCAGCTGGAAGCAGTGGAATGGTAAAATGTTCCAATGATTTTGAAAGTTGAAAAATAAAAAAATAAATGGTTGCAATTCTAGCCATTTTGGTTCATGCTGAGACTGTTAAACTAGCATGCTGAACAACTGGGAATTAAAAAACTGAGATGGAACTGCTGATAGGCAGTGATGTAAGACTTCCTCATTTTTTCTGCCAGGTTAGGTTTATTGGGAGATGAACTGGTTCCAACGGCAGATTCCATTGTAGGGGCTCTTGCAAAGCACATGGAGATGAAGCTGCCCTTTGGTATGTGAGAAATTCCTTTTCATGGATTTGAATGGAACAAGGCAATATCTTTTGTAAGCCTTAATTTGATTAGTTTGCTCACCTTCAATTATAAACCTTCATGATAGGTTTTTTAATGTACTGTGATGTTCCCTACTTCCCCAATTTGTCCTTTTCTTTCCGTGTTACGCTTTTAGTTTGATCTTAGTATTCTGTCCTCCTTAATAGTCCTTGCCTTCAGTTGCTTCCCTGATATACATGCTGTGTATGTGTAGTGCCTGGCTCTTCAGGAACCTCATCTTGATGTGACTGGAATACAAGTAATGAATAGTTTGTGTGCTTTTCTCTTAGGCACTGGAGAGAGAGATATGATTGTTATGAGAAGTGAAATAGGTCTCAGGCATCCTTCTGGCCATTTGGAAGACAAATTTATTGATCTGGTTGTCTATGGGGATAACAAAGGATATTCTGCAATGGCTAAAACAGTAGGATACCCCACAGCTATTGCTGCTAAAATGGTTCTAGATGGTAAGTGGCTATTCCAACTTCAGTAACAGTATTTCAATCATCTGTATCTTCCTGCCTGTAGAAAGTAAATATATAGTGTTTCTTAAGTATATTTATGTGTATTTTTAAAAATTTGTCAGATTCTTCATGTCTTCTTTACAGGAATTTTTAATCTGCATGTTTGGATGATCAGTGACAACTCTTAATTTACTGCTTAATCCACAAAGATTTTAAAATCATTTAATGTTAAATGTTGCACTAGTGTAGAGAACTTTTAGCTTGATAAATCGTAACTGATTATGCCACAGGTCTGAATGACTCAGCAGTTCCCTGCACCTCGATCTGTCTGTGTCCAGCACAGCAACCCCCACCTTGCCCACAAAAGCCCCACTGTGCAGCTACCAAAGCCTTTTCAAATAAACCTGGTAGAGCACTAACACTATTGTTTTAATGCCTTTATTTCAGGTGAAATAACTGCCAAAGGCGTGGTCATACCTTTGACAAAGAATGTTTATGGGCCAATACTTGAACGTGTTCGGGCAGAAGGCATTATGTACAGTACTCGCAGCATTATCAAACAGTAATTGAAAGCAGTGGATTTAATCAGGTTTTGGCTTTTTTTTGGTTCCCCCACCTCCCGTTTTAGAATCTCAGTTTGGACCAGCTAAAGGCAGCACCTGCCATTTCATATGCAAATGTTGCTGTCCATAAAACCTGCCACCAGGCTTGATATAGAAACTGTAGATACTCACAGATTGTGATATTTTCCTCTTAAAATTGTTTAGCTTTCATCATGTTTCAGCATCAGTCAGATCTTTCCTTATATATTTTCTAAAATGTCTCAGAAAGGTTTTTTTTTTTTGTTATTAGAGTTTATCTTTTAAGTGTTAAGGGTTATTATTGCGACAAATTTAAGCTGAAAGAAAAATCTCTTAGTGGGTTATTCTGTGGTGGAAAAAATCTGGGTAATGAACTCCATTGATGAAGTTTGATTGTTCATGTGGTAAAAATAGTTTTTCAGAAAAATGGAGATGAACGTGATATTTAAATTTTAAGTCTGGTTGTCCCTTTCACTTTAGCAGTATTCACGAATGTTTTCACAATAAAAATATGCAAAAAATAGTTTAGAAATTCTGCACTACTAGCAAATAAGATCCTGTTGAATCTTGAAAATGTTCAGTTCTTAAATATTTGAAACCTAGAGAAACCTAGATCTGAATATTTTTAATCACTTTATAATGAATGTAAATTTAAATGAATTGGAGAAGGGATGAAATTTAAAGAAAGCTTCCCCCATACCCTTTCTTGTTACAGAGTGGAAGCTCGTTGCAATATATTGAAATACCTGCTGTTACATGTTGCCTTGTGCTGTGGAGAGAGCACATTAACATTTAGTTCTGCAGCTAGGAAGGGCAATCTGAAATACAACACAGTTACTGTGCTTAGAAGATGCTCCAATCATAATGATGTGTTTACTCTTCCGCCTTACACTGCGTGCCTCATCCAGGTTAAGTACTGTTACAAAGGGAATACATTGTATAGTGTATGCAGCTTTGAAATGCACTAGGTTGAGAGGTTTAAATTGCCACTTTTAGAGTTAGTTTCCGTCCTTCTCCTATCACGGTTTTGAAGCGTTCATTTGGGAACCTATGCCTGCTACTCAGTACAGTGCCACTTAAGACTGATGGAGTTTGCCAGTGTACCAGCCCATTTGCTGCTGAATGCTGTGCTGTCGGATGTGTCAGTGCTGCTCTAGCTGCAGTTTAGCCACATCAGTCCAGAACTGAACTTTAGCCCAAGTGCAGCTTCTCTGTAAAATAGCACCAATTACCTCCTTTCATTTCAGGGCTGCTTCTCTGGCTTTTGCTTAGGGATTTCTACACCACCTTGCAAGTCTAAGCATGGCTTAGACTTCACCAGTCAGGTCTGTGAGGTGTAATGCTGTGGGCAGGTTGTATTTGCACTGGTACTTGTGCAGCTGCTCAGAGCTTATCTTTTCTAAAGCTGAATACTGATGCAGGAAGCTGTCTGCTTTCAGCTTTGCTCACAAATGCACTTTGCTGATAAATGCACAGCCTTTTCCTTCCTGAGAACCAGTGCTGTAATCACAGTTCTGAGAGGCTGGAATTCCAGGTGTTGTTTTGCATGGTAGGAAAAGCAGCCATAACAACAATTAAAGTTTTGATCTCCAGGTTTTGCTACTCAGGATTTGAATTTTCTTTGTGCAGATGCAATGAAGTAGCAATTGCTAGAGAGTTAGGTGAAAGGAGCCAAAGGGAGAAGGGAGAATGAAGGGCAAAGTGTTACTGTGAAAGAGAATGACTTTTTATACTGAACCAATGCTTTTGTAATGTAATATCAAGTTTGGATTCTGTTACAGTTCCATGCATATATCACATTATACTCTGTCTCCACAAAGTTGCCTTGCTTCCCACTTACCTTACAGGCTGTTGGTCTGTTGTCTGGTTGGTAGATGCAGCTGGGGTAAGGATGGAGCCTGCAATGAATGTTCTGCTCTCTGCTGCCTCCTCCTTCTCCAGGTACATTAATGGCCTACAACTAAGGCTTAAAGTTATACTTGTATCTTCTGGTCCATTCCAGTCCAGTGCTTGGTAGGACCAGGATTTTACTTGAGAATTCTTTATTCCCTCCCTTTGCCCACAAATACACAACCATGGAGTTATTCCTCTGTATATATGCATGTACTGTACTTGCTTTTCTGCCTTGGAAATGCAGTATGGGATGAAAATCAGAATTTTTACAAGTATCTAATATTTTTGGAGCACTAAAGAATGAGCACTGCAGTGTTTTCATCAAGAAACACTGCTAGTATTTTTGAAACATTTTATATTGCAATATATTTCTAATTCCCAGTGCAATGCTGCATTTTGTTTTCTATGTTTAAACTTAAATGAATTTTTTGCTTATTTTTTTGTATGGAGATTATACTTCTCAGTTCTCTTTGCATATTATTGGAAAGATAATTGTATCTTATACATGAGAGTGCTTGAAAAATAAATCTGAAATCCTCTGTTTTGTTGTCATGTCATCTTTACAGTCTAATAATATGTACCTGAATGAGATTTTGCTTTTCATATAGATGGTTATATTGAAAGGATGCCTACACATGGACTTCTTTATGTGCATGAAATACCTCTGCATACTTCTTGCTAGACTCACAGGAGAAGACTCTTCAAGGCTTGTTTAAACATGCCCATCTATATATTTATATACATATATATAAATATATGTATATATGTATCTAGATAATTTTCAGCTATAATCTCAAGAAATTTTTTTTTTTCAGCACATTTTGTTCTTGGGCACAAGGATAACTACTGAAGTGGTAAGCTACAGAACAGTAGATGTGTGGTATCTCTCTGTGCCCCAGGAAGGCATGGAACCTTGGTGTCTCACAGCCAGTCTCAGCTTGAGGACCTTGCTAAGCTGAACACATGGCTTCTGCTATCACTGACTGTGCTAAAAGGCTCTTAGGAAAAGATCAGGTTTCAAGGAAAATATTTTTTCACTGTGTGTCTCTCATTTTTTAATTTTGGAATTTATGCTATTGCCAGATCTTCATGAAGGTGCTTGAGCCCCATTACACTCAGACTGGCTTCTTCACCTCTGTGTTTTGCATCCTCTCAGCCCCAGATACTCCTACATGTGGGAATTGTATCCCTTGGCGGGACTGGAGTACAAAAGTGATACTGCCGGAAAAGCGTGTGAGCTCATAGCAAAATAGCTGTTTATGGGAGGGGAAAAAAATGGGCTCTAGTGGTTGTGATTAGGCTGGAAAACTAAGAAGGTGACAGGGAGAAAAAAGAAATTTAGCTGTGGGTGTGTAGCAGAATTTATCAAGGCAAATCAGACCATCTCAAATATATTCCTACTAAAATGCTGTGTCCAGGTTGTGACTTTCCGGAAACAAAGAAATTAAATCCATAAGCCATAAGAATTCCATTCCATAAGAGTACTTTTTTTCCTCCTTACTTGTTTTGGCTTTGAAGGGAAAGAATGCAATTTGAAGTGGAGGGGAGCTGGACATGATATGGCCAAATATTGTGAGAGGCACATCTATTCCTTCTTGTTCCTTTGAAACCCTCACCCATCAAAGCACAAACCGGTGAGTGACACGGCCCATCCGACTGTCCACTGAGGCTGGACACCCCGGCTAGCTCCGGGCAGGTCTGTGCCACGAGTGGCCCTTCCCAGATATCTCCGGGAGAATCAGAGTAAGGGTGTGTAGCGTCAGCTACTAGACGGCAGCCGGTCCGGTGGAGGATAAAGAGCCAGAGGGAGACCTTTCGGTAGATCCAGGGAAGGGTTTATTGGAGAAGATCGAGGTACAGGTCCGGGATCGGGGAGAGGAACCACCAAAAGACAGGGAGAAAGGGTGTGCAGCAACTTAAATATGGGTGCCGCCCACTGGGAGGGTACAATACAGGGACCAATAGCAGCAACCGGGGGGGGCGTATAACAACCACCAATCGGGTAGAACCGAGGCGGAGAGAATACAACAGAACCAATCGAGTACAGGGAACGGGACAAATGACACAGAACATTCGGGAAGAAGGGGAGGAGCCAGGGAAGATTGACACAGTCTTGGGAGGGGACTGGGGAGACTGACAGGGACCTTTCCAGAGGGTGGGCTGGGTGCAGGGCTGACGGACAGGGGTAAAGGCGGGAAGGGAACAAACCATTACAACTGAAAACCAGGGGGAACAACTGAGGGATAAACCATTACAAAACGCAGAACAACAGAACTTTAACAATAAAACAAACCACAACATGTGAGAAGTGGATGGTCAGACACGGGCCTTGCTGCAGGGAAGTAGTGAAAACTAAGACTGCAACCTATGATTCCACAGACCTAGGGTAGCAGTGGCCTTTGTTTCTTTGTTTTTTAACCCACAACCCCCCTCTCCTCCCCTGCTGTGCTTTGTTTATGCTTCAGAATGAGACAGAAAGGAGTTTAACTTTGCTAAACTCATCTTGAAGTAAGCATGTTGCACAGGGAATTTCAACCTGTCTGAAGTTAACTCATGTTATCCTAGGACATAGCAAAGAACTGTAAAGCCAGATAAAGCACTGTGATAAAACATTGGTAACAAGGTTTGTCAACTGATTTTTGAAGTCCAGTGATTTTTTGAAGTCTTTAGCTGATTTGTTGTTTTACTGATAGTGATGAGTTTATATGATTTCTGTTCACCACTTATTGCTCTTTCTTGTAAAGCTTTTCCATAGGTATTAAATCTCCACATCACAATCACTAAAGAGTTGGTGATAGTAAATTACCTGATTTTTCTTTTTAAACTTTCAACTCTTTTATGATTTCTTAGGAGGACCACTAATCAAATTTTCCCTGTCACACATGACTTACAGCTTTGTAAAGAAAAAAGCTTAACCTGATGTTATTAATATCTTACTTTTTGCCAGAGATACATAACATCTTCTCCACACTTGACCCAGTTTGAAAAGGCAGGCTATATGTCTTCTGAGTCTGTAGCTTGGATTATAAGAAAAAATTAATTAAAATATGGCCTTTGTCTGAGGAGGAACTGACACGCATTTATTAAAATCTATAATCCACCACAGTTGAAGATTATAGAAGATTTTTTTTATGATTCTTATTTTTTTTCTAGATCAGAACCAATATGTGTGAGTAAAGAGATTATCTTAAGCACTTACGTTTTAAATAACTTGTCAGCATGCTAAGATGATGGATGTGATTACTAACATCTCTGGAAGAAACTTTGAATGACAGCTGATTCCTTGGATTACAATTTTAAAATGTCTGCAAAACATTTAGGTTGAAAGGAACAGTTATATCAAGATGGGATTTTAGAAAGGAGGACTCCTTTTTTGCTTTTGGTCCATAGATGCTTGAAAAAACATAATAGAATTAATTGGCCTAAAAATGACTTTATATATACAACTATATGAAACTGTAAATACATTAGCAGCAGTTAACTTCATGCTTGCTATTTGATACGTAAGGCAACAAGCCAGTTTTCCAGAAAAGGCTGAAGAAGTAGCACAATATGCTAATGTGGTGAACGGCAGAAGTATAGTATCTGCTAGTAAGGTTATGGAATATGGTTTGCAATTGGCCATAAAATCACAATTAACCTTTCTGGTATGTACACCTCTAGAGATTAGGATATCAAAATTTTTTTCTATAATTATTGAATAAAAAGGGGGAAGTATATAATACTGCTGTGCTTGTTAGCCTAGATGTGCAAATGGAGTCTGTCAGCAAATCTGAGTGCTTTAGAGGAAGTAGTAAGGAACCCTCAGGCCACCTGAAAAAGAAAATAATCCCTTTCTCAAAGCACAACCATTGTATGCACCAATTTTTTGCCTGAACACTGTGAAAAATGTCTGTATGTAATTCTTACAAAAACATGTATCATTTCGTGCAATGCACCTGTACCTTTTTAACTCCTGTCAAGCCCCAAACTCTGCAATTTAAAATAGTTCTAGATCCTATTCCTCAAAAGCATTTAACTCCACTAGGGATACATTGCATGTTTGCTTGCACTTAGGAGTCCTGTCTTAGTCCTGTTCTTCCTGACTTCAGCATTACCAAATATGCAACCATGGCAAGGACCACAGGATTAAAAAAAACCAAAAAAACCCAAAAAATAACAACAGCAAATCTGAATAAAGATGTTTTAGCCCAGAAAAGTAGGTTCCCTCTGAATTATTTAATGAACTAATATAGTTCATTAATAATGACATTATAGCTTTGAACTAAAGAGATGAATACTTGTATCTGTAGGCACGTGGCCGGCACCCCTTGCCCAAAGCTGGGCTACCTGCAGAGATCCTGAGAAACTTGCTGGAGAGAGCAAGAATGAGCAGCTGACAGGAGTTAGGAAGTGTGCCGTAAAGTTTGGTGGTGCTACACAGGCAGTTCAGGGGAAGTTATGTGAGGGAAGGCCAAGCTCTGGTGTATACCTTTTGGAAAGAAAAGCTTGTGAGGTAAGAAATACCAGGGAACTTGGTAACACCATTGTGGCTGAGATGATCTAAACGGCAGCATTTGAGGTTTCACATTTGGGTATGGGGTAGCAAAGCTAAGACCCATGAAAGTAATTAGGTAAGAGCTTTTTTTACCTGCAAAGATATAGACAAGGTTGGAGAAACAGAGGCACTAAGGGGAACGGGGAAGTAATAGGCACAGGAACAAGGAGAGAAGAGGGGTAAAAGGTGCTTGCAAGTGTACCTTCACCCATTCATGCCCTGTGTCTGACCATGGCCTTCTGTCCTGCCTCCTTGAGTCTTAGTCCTGTTCTCTGTATGATGAATCCTATTTCTACCATCCTGTGTGTGTGTAAGCATGTGTCTCTCTGTGGAACATGTGCACAGCATGTTCCCTGGCTGACCTGCACAGGGCCATTGGGATGACAGGGGAATCATCCTGCATGCAGCTCTGGTGGATGGGGAAAGGGAAACCTTCAGGGTCCTGAGTCAAATGGATTCAACCACTCTAAAACCTGTAGGATTGCACTGCTGTGGCTATAAAGAGAAGTGGTCAAAGGTCAAAGAGAATTCAAGCACACTAATATTTTAACACAGTTTTATAAACCCCCCTATGTTACATGGTCTCAATGACCTCCAGTGGTCCCTTCCAACCTTACAGAATTCCTGTGATTTGTTGATACATTGCTTTGTTTATATGATTTTTTTTCTTGTAATGAAAGAGGGTAAGAGCATGAAAATATCTCCCTCACGGCTAGCTATTTTGACATTCTGTGCCAGTCTGTCTCCTTGTCTAGGATCTTCATGCTCATTGCAGCTCCACCTATCCTCAACCCCACTCTGCTGAGGGGGTATAGATCTGTCTGCTGACACAATGAGCTCTCTTACACATGCCTACTCTAGGAATCAGTCAACTAAAATCTCCAAGCTCACATCAGGCCTGTCTTTTGCCCTGCTTAATATTCATCTCAGATAGGGACCATTATTTTCTGTGCATTCTACTCCAGAACAGTATTTCTGCTCTCAGTATTTCTACGTAGCAACTGTATATCCTGTATAAAGTGAGAAAATAGTTGGTCTTGCTGCCCATGCTAGTTCTAAACAAAGATTTTACTCTTCTTCAGGCTCCTCCAGCCCCTCGGTGTTGCAACCTTCAGTACAATCAGTGTCTTTTCTCATCAGTTCTGAAGGTTACAGAAGATGATTGAGGCCAATTTGAAACATTTTGCTTTTGTTCTTGCAGAGCATGCTTGCTTTTATTGCTTCCCAAAGTTTGGCTGTTGCCTTGCCAAAGGAGGCAGCAAAGAGCTCAGCAGCTGAATGAATGACCCGCAGCCAAGCCAGCACAGAGATGTCTTTGGGAGAGGTCCAGCCAACGCAACTGGGACACCTGGGACAGCCCATTAACATGCGGGCAGCCAGACTGGGAGATGTGGGACACTAGAGTATGGGTAGGAACACAGATTAAAAACCATATTTTTCTATAAATGTCTCCTGAACTTGTGGATTCCCTAGGAAGAGCAGCTGTCTGCAGATCAGCCTTAAGTCCTTGTTCTTGTAGGTAAAAGCTCTTCTGCATGACACTGTTTATGTGGAAGACTACTAAGCACAGGCTGGAATATTTATATTTATTTTTGCAATACCAGGGTAAAAACAATTTAACAATGCCAAGTACAGTGTTAGTCTCATAAAAAGTTTTCATTTCAAAACAGAAGATTTCTAGTTCCCACAAAAAGTTAAAATCACATGCAGTTATATGAAGGTAGGTTGCTTAAGATGCACAATTATACATCAGAGGACTTTGTTAAAGTAAAAACATACAGACTACATCATTTTAACAAGGCAATTACACAGAACTAGAAAACTGACTCCGTAGTAAAATATAAAAATCTACAATTATAAATATAAATTTGGTCCATGGATCACTACAGAAGTAGCAGTATTTACAGTAAGTATCAGATTACTATTCTAAATGTCTAACTGAAGTCTTAAAATGTTGAATGTTATGTAGAACAGTATTTTATTTACATTCTACTATATTAGAAGTTGCATTTCTACGAAATGTAAATTGTTATAAATACAGCAAATAAATCAAATACTAAACCCATGACATGTTTGTAATTGAGGATTCCCTAAAATCTATAAATATGGTAATTTTAAGTTAAAAGTAAAGCCAGATAAATCAAAAAAACTAATACTGAAAAAAACATACCACAATTCAATTATTAGAAACACTTTAAAAGTCAATCAAGTTAGTCCAGATGTAACAATGTATTACAAGAAATCTTTCAAGAAAAGGCACACATTGTTAATGATAAAAGTTCCACAGTAAAGTCGTATATAACAGAAATGACTTGGTTTGAGCAATGGTTGGGGTCTGATTATATATATACTGATTGGACTGATTTTCCCCACCCTAAGTATAAAACTGAAAATGGTAAACTCCAGGTGTGATTGGTATGATGCAGTGATGTGCATGTTTGATTTGATGTGCTAATTAGACTAAGGATTCTAAACTTTCAGCTGCATTTCCATCAGGTAAAGCCGAGCCATTACTGTCCATAGATGCTGAAGGGTTTTCTTCTTGTCTTGTGCTGACAAGGCTGAGAATAGCTTTGTACAGAAACTGGTACTGTTCCTGGAGAAGAAAAGAGGATACACTCAGGGTGTTGGCAGAAATAGTTATCTTGTGACACTGTTGCTCAAAATTAATTAACGGCTGATGTGTAAGTCTGTAAATGTACTGTGCTCCAGTATTTATTGTGTTACTCAGCAGCTTTATTATTTTCTCACTAATGGCTCCCCCTGTACACAATGTAAAGCACAACATTAGGGAACACAGTAAAGTTAGGGGAGAAAACTGTATTTTAAAAGAATTATTATATGCTGAATCTGATCCTTGTTAAAGTCAATTGCAAATTTGAGGACAGGATCAGAGTTTGTCTGTTGGCTTTTTTCTTATTTTTTTTGTCATCTGAATTCAGGAAGATTTCTTTTTCTACAACATCTCTGGAAGAGTTTTGATTAATTCGTGCAGAAACTAAGATGCAAATAGTTCAGTGATGTTGCCCTAAGATCTAAGCATGCTAATAATGTCATACATAGGGGAAAAAAGCGCACATTTTACTTATTACTTACAATGTCTGTAAAGATTCCAGGCCTCATCAGATTTATCATCTTTGCTACATGGTAAACATCCACTGAATTCTCATTTTCCAGTTGATGCATCAGAGTTGTTAATGCACAGAAAGTGCCTGCTGTCACCCCTCCATGCCTTTTTAAAGTAAAACAAAACAATAAAAAACAACAAAAAAACCCTCAAAACTGTAGAAACTGGGTCAGGTTTATAGCTGGAGAAAATACAAATTCTGGGGAACACTGGTAAGAGGAATTTCTGTCATGTGATATTTACAATATCTGAAATAGTTCTGCCCAGCACTGCTTAAAAAAACTTCGACAGCACCTTCTTAGAGTTATTTCTCTACAACACTCTACTAACCAAATGCTGAAGGCTTTGGGTCCTTCAGTGTTTCAACATTTTGTTATTTTTTTTCATTATTGAACAGCTGGAGAAGGGTATGGTGCCTCATTTAGACAGTTAATTCTTTCAGTAAAAGGCAATCAAGTCTTATCTGACTTCCCTTCCAGTGACCCACCTGATAACCATCTAGAGTATCAAAATGATAAAACTGAAATGAAGTATGATAAAATAAAAATGTTTCTCTTGTTGATGCAGCTGGAACAGAAACATCACCACTACTGTTAAGTGCAGACTTTGTGCCTTATTTCAGCAGTTTTCACCCAATGAAAGGATGGTTTTACAGAAAAACATCAAAACAAACAGAAAAGTGCAGTTCTTACTCATCATGTACTATCATGGGCCCATCACGGTTGGAAGCTTCCTCTTTGATGATGCTGATCAGTTCAAAAGTTTTACTAATGGGACTATCAGGATTTGGCCATTTTGGACACTGAAAATGCCTCACTTCAAGTACATAGTCATCCTAAATAATTAAAAAAAACCAAACAAAACAAAACAAACAAAAATCCCATAAATCTATTTTGTAAAAGATTGACTTTCTTTATTCTTTTCCTTCACCTTTTCCAGCTCCAGCCTCCAAATGCAGAACCCCACTGCTGTGGAGGCTGGACTACCCTATTCCGCGTGTGATCATATTACCTTATAGACAATACTCCCTCCAAGTATGTTTCTAGGGTATGGACTTTTTATCAGTCATTTACCATCAAAAAATGTAACAAAATGTGGGCATTACCTTTAAAAAATTAAGTCCTGAGTTATATGTTTATGGCAGTGTTACCTGTGTAGCTTCTAAAATGAAGTCTTGTATTATGAGCTTCTCCTCATTAGACAGACACTTGTGCTCTTCAGCAATCATAGTGACTTTGAAACTCTCACAGTTTATAGGCTCATCTTTGTTTGGCCAGTACACAAATTCGTCTTCAGCCTTGAGGAAAAAAACCCAAAAACTGAGTAATAAAATAAGTAATGCTAAACTTTAAAAATACAAAATCCAACATAATAATGTGTCACATATACAATCAATCCAGTCAGCTAAATTGAAAAATTAAATTTTGAGTGGGATTACAATGGCAAAGTGATGGTTTTCAAACACCTCTGTAGTGATCCTGACCAGAAGATACCCTCTGGACCCACATAGCTATGAACCTGCAGTGCTGCTTCATGCCACACATCTAGCCTGGCCTTCAGGCTATGCTTGCAGTGCATAGCCGCTGGTCATATGAAGATTTAGCTGGTGTGTTCTAAAGTATGTGTGGTCTCGGGATTATCTGAAAGTGCAGAAAAAAGTTAATGGGAGCATCCTTTCTGTCTGACAACAGAAATGAAGAGATTTTTTAAAAGAAAATCCTAAAATAGTTGGAATAACCAAAATAACCAAAATGGTCAGATGGATAGGGAATCCTCCTTGTCATGTGTCCTGTCTGTCAGCTATGTGTATTTCAGGGACAGTGGGGTGGATTGCAGCTGTGGTGGATGCAGAGCTCAGAGAGGCCATCACTGTGTGCTGGGTGGGTACCACTGGTGCCTGGTCAAACTGGCAGGGCTTCAGTGCCCTTCCTGCACACCCTCCTGCAGGAACTGCTGCCCCATGCCCTGTGTGCCCACCATGCTGGCAGTGCTCCTGGCCACTTGTGCTCCCCACAGGCTTCTTTTGTATGTGAGGAATGCTTAGCCACTGGTGGTCCTGGCCCTGCCCAGGTCCCACCAGGTGCTGTCATGTGAGAAACAACCTCACACTTCTGCCCTTATCTAACAATGGCTAAGAAGCCATATTACAAATAAGAAGTGGTGGAGCAAAAACTAACCTTGCATAATGGTTACTTCTGCTGTTTGCTTCCTTGTATAAATTGTACAGGACTGATTCAATGTGTTTTCATTCCAGTCACAATCTGCCCAGACAAGGATTTCTAGATTTCTGCTAGATGAGTTGGGGATTTTACATTCAGCTTGATATTATTAATTTTTAACTGTTTTTTTGCAGAATCCAAGACATTTTCTCATATCCTGCATATTTCAAACTGGTAATACTAATAAAATTCATACATAAACTCATAACAATCAGCCACAGAACTCACCATATTCTGGCTATCAGGAAGCATGACTATTAACTGGGCATTATGGTCCCATATCATTCTCCAGAAATCCTTTATAGTGTGTAGTAAGGGATGCTGAGTAATAATGAATTCATTACTTTGATAATAACCCTGCAAAAAAAATAAAATTGACAGATTCAGAATTGCTGACCAAGCATTAACATTTAAAGGAAACTTCTAGTGGACAGAGCGAGAATCTAGAAAATACATTGCACACTTGTTCCTTTTTTGGCTTCCTGTAAATATATAAAAAAATATAAAACTTCCACTGAAATATTTTCCATATGAAAAAAATAGATTCAATTATGTTGAAACAATTTTTAAGACTTAAAAAAATTTGATTAAAGAAAAAGACAAAAGCAATCAGAGGAGACTCAAACAGCCAACCCAGAATAAAAATATATGATCCATAATTCCAGAGGAGATGACTACCTGACCAAATAAAAGAATACTTGAAAGATCTGCAAAAATCCCAGGCAGTTTCTTAATTTGTACAGATAGATCAATTTCTTACCATGAAAGAGAGTTCCTATGCAGTAATGCACCTAAAAGATAATGTACACATACCACTGCACAGAGCTTTACCAGCTCTTTCCTGAATGTCCAGGAGGCATTTACTCTTCACTCTCAGCTATTGAAAGGGGAAAGAGTTGAAGCAAACCCAGAGAGCAAAAAGATAACGGAAAGCTGATGAACTATGGTATCTTAGGCTATGCCTAATTTGCAAAAGCACGGTAAGAAGAAGAGGTAGGAAGGCAAACCACAATACCACCATTAAAAACTAACTTGTTAGTTAACACATTTAGACATCTAATTAATCTCAAAACATCTTTCCATAAACATTTAGGCTTTACCAGTTTTAAAAACTATGGCGTAATTTCTGTTTCTACAGATCGTTAAAATGCAATGCACTTAACCAAACTTAAAACCAGTGATAATGGTAATAATACTTCATGGGGGAAGTAACTCTTTCAGGCAGAGTGAATAGCAGAAGAAAGGAGCTTTCAAAATCAGGATTGTGCCACCCTAAATCAGCCAAATGGCAGCTCTGAAAACAGCTGTTCATTGTTTTTCACCAATATATTAACCAACTTACCATAATATAGGAAGCATTGATGTAGTCTGTGCCTTCGCCAGATAGTGATGAGATACCCACTCTAGATCTTTCCACTGTAAAAAAAGTTATGAATTCACAAGTATGTTTCAATTACTCATATAAAATTATAGTAATTATCTCACATCCCACAGTAATGATAATACTGGGCTACATCAATTTGGATAAAATGTTATCCAGCCATCTATTTTGCTTTTCTATGTGTAATTCTTAATTCACTTCTTCTCTATATATATGTTACAGAACATCACTCCAAACTAATGCAGATGTCTTCATTTCTTGTTAAGGATTTGGACAAGCTTACCAGGAATGATAGATGAGGTTCGGTTCTTTTCTCTGTTACACTGTTTGAGTGCAGTTGAATAATCACACTGCTGTGTGTTAGACGGGCTCAGTAACTGAAACAATGAAGTTTAAAAAAAGTCAGATAACTGTAGAAAAGCCAGTCCTTCATAAGCTGCATTAAACAGAAGGCTGTATATATTGCTGGTTTGCTGTCTCTCTTAATTTTAGTTATATAGTTATCTATCTAAACTACTTAGCAAGTCACCAGAGTATTTTTTCTTCACTGTTCTTAGCAGTTCAAATTATTCTTGAACCCTAGATTAATAACCATATCCTTGAAGGTGAAGTCTGTCATCTAGCCAGTGCTGTACCTTGAGGGGAGTACACTGATTGATCAATATAGCTCACGACATATCTGCCACAATGGTATCTTTCCAGACTGCAGTTTTACCTTTGAGATCTTCCTGCAAAAGCATGTAGTTAAATTTTCCAAAATCTACTTACTGTCCTATTTCTCATGATCTCTTTTTCTGGATCTTTTGGGTGGATTCATTGTTTAAAAGTATGCAAATAATTCTGTCCCGACTGTATCCATTTGACAAATTTAATCTTAATTTAGGCTCAGCTGTTAAATTTTAGGTAGAGAAGGCTGATGAAAGTTGTGTTGATATACCTACTTTTAAGTAATTCAGGTTTACAAACCTGAAGATTTTCACACAACTGTCTCAGAGAGCTCACCTTGAACTGTTTCTCCAGTCTGGTCTTTCCTGTTGGTCCAGGTATCAAGAGAGCATTAACGTAGGCATGAATGTGAGTCTCGAGGACTTCTGTTTCTTTGCTGAGTATCGCTTCGACCAATGCATCATGAATGAAGATATATTGCTCCTAGGAAAACACAACCAAACATCTGAGCTCTCATGATTTTCAGATTTCCCTGGACACCTCTGGTTAAGTGGTTAAGCTACCACTTCTGATGTGGTCAGTATTTTTTCACAGAGGTTTTCTCAAATGTGATCCTCTATAGCAAAGGCTGTCCCTCTGCAGTGACGGTACACACATTACAAGCAAAATTGACAATTACACTTGCAATACATACACACACATATATATGTATGATATAATACCAAATCCTTATTACCTGTGATATCTCATGTTAACGGAATAGAGGTAAAAATGCAAGCACAACCTTTAGTCAACATTTCAAGCCAGTCCTACCTGTAGTTCCTACTGCTATACTCTATTTTCTCTTTCACATCCTTTGGAACAAGCACCCTAGCTGTTGATTAACTTTTTTTTCTATTGAAAGGCACTGGGGAATCTAACCACCGTTCTTGAAACCTGAAATAGACTTTCAAATGCCCTGCTGTTGCCCTTATTGTTTTCTCTTGGTCTTTCAATATTCTATATATAATCTTCAGTTTAAAGCATCCATATATAATTTTCTGTCTGAAACAGCCTTTTTCACATATTTTATTGCCTAATATAAACTGATGAGGTTCATTGAAGATCTGAATGCCGGACAATGGTGCTTCCTCAAAAAGCTCCGTGACAAAAACACAAATCCTGCCAAGAAAGCACTACTGTGGGAAGCATGATTTATACAGGCTTCCTTCTGAGTCCTCCTTAATAAACAGACAACAGCCCAAGGAAAAGTAATTTCTAATGCACTGCCCTAAGCATGCCTAGAAGGGTGTCTCTATAAATCCAAGGGAATCAAAAGGGAAAATCCAGTCTGGCAACTGGTTTCTGTCTGTCTGGTAGTGCCAGAAAGAGGATTGCATTATCTCTCCTCCTGCAAACAGAAAGTTTGTAATAGTCTCATGCTATTTATATTTTATTCTTACCTCAGTCTGCACCAAGTAGTTCCTTTGGGTGCGTATGTGTTTTAAGAATCCAAATATGTTCACTGTCCCTTCATGCTGAATTTGCTGCAGCATGCTGTCTAACGCTATGTATGTGCCTGTCCTTCCAACACCAGCACTATAAAACAAAAAAAAATAGTCTTGAGCCTGAAGTAAAACACTAATGGAAAGAACTGCTCCATACACATAGCTTTTTTAACAAACTGCTGCATATGGAAGATTTCCCTCTACAAATGAATTTATTGTATGATATGCTTTGCTAAAGGTTCAAGGCTTAAAATAATATTTTTCTTTGTGCAAGAAAAGATAATTTTCTCAAATGATTTTTAAACTATTGGCTGAAATAGAACTAAGGTATTTCCTGCAGGTCTGCAATTTTCAGTCTTCTGATATTCCCTAGGATACTTTGCCAAATATATCTAGAAAAGGTGGGCACAGTTAATGAGTTCAAATTCTTCTATGTTGAAACCCCACTTTAAAGCAAAAGTTGCATTATGCAACCCGCTACAGTACAGGATATTTCAAAGATAAACCCCAGGAAATGGCAGAACTGTTGAGAGTATATCTGTAAAAGAAAAAAGCTTAGTGCTCTTTAGACAAAATTAATATGGCAAGCAGTTTTTGAAAACCTTTTAAAAATAGAAAATGGAGAAGACAGTGTAAATCAACTCATTCCTGTTATGAACTCTGATTAATATAGTATAAAACCACCTGTATCATAAAATTAGAGAAAATCTTTTCCTTTTATAAAGTATCTGGGTAGGAAGTACAAGGTCAAGAGGTCAGTTTTTGCTGTCTAATCAGACATGGGAAATAATCACATTTCCCCTCTAATATATGAAGGAACATTATGTATACTGTACATGTAACTTGAGAGCAGCACTGTGCTGGGTCTGCATGGTCCCCTATGGACAGATCCGGCTCAGTCCATGCATGCTAATTCAGTCATCTCATTTCTGCCACAGAGGAGGCACAGAGCACAGGTAGAGTGAGCTCAGACTGCTGTAATAAACTGTCTAAATAAGTATGATATGAAACTCAAAGGTCCAGGTTGTTAATACCCTCTTAGACACAAAGAAGTACGAAGATTACCAGACACCATCTGTACTTGTTATGAAAGACAAGACATGAAAAGTGCCAAATAAAAATAGCTAAAATAAGTTTCATAAATCTCTTCACTTGTGTCTTTCATATAGCCTGTAAATATAAATAAAATTTATATTTCAGACATGAGATGGTTCCTTTGAAATTCCATAGTCCATGTTGTCAGGCTAGCTAAAAACCACACAAAAGTGCCTACAGACAGAGGTGAGTTGTACCTATGACCCAAAGGAGAGGTCTGACTGAAGCCACACAACTTACCACTCTTCACTTTTTAAAAACTCAATTTAATTGACTCCTAATGTATTGCTGATATCTCAACAATCTAAGACTTGACATTTTGAATATCCCAAGAACAGGCAAGATGTAAATAATAGTTGTTCTGCTACTATTATGATATGGAATTTTTATTTTCCAAGCTAAAAACAGATGTCAGTCAGATTAGATCATCCCACAAATAAAATCTTCATTTGCAGCATTTGTGAGGTGACTTTACCTGTTGGCTTTCTCAGAGTCAGCTCCAGAAGGACAGAATTCATGAGGAGGTTCTCTTTCCAAATGTTCCATCAAAGGTGAGGTACTACAGTGGAAAACCAGAACCTGCTTATATATTTTACAATAACCCGGTCCTTCATGGGCATTGTGAAGTCATTCCAGGCTCTACAAGCCCTTTTTAACCAATTTTCCCTGAGCTGCCAGTTTTAGTGAGCACTGACAGAACATCTGCCTGCACACTGCGGCACATGCAGACCTTAATCATCCTCAACCACTCCCCAGAAGGCTCCTCCATTGCAAATGACTGCTAGAACCCAGAGAATGTTAAAAACAGCAGAGCTGTAGTTCAGCCAGGAAGAGAGTGAGTCTTCTCTTGTGCATAGAGCTCCTCTTAGAATTAGAGTATCCCTGCACCAAAGAAAGCATGAGCTGAAAGCATCCTTACAATATATTTGCAGAAATGAAACAATTGTCCCCACACTTGTATCTGGTAAGCTCATACCATTAAAGATAGCAGTACAGAAATGTGAAAAATAAATAGAAGTAGAAGCAGTTTAGCAAAAAAAAAAAGAAAAAAAAAAGAAAAAAAGAACACAGTGCAGAGCAGCAGCATCTTGTTTATACGGATTTACAGATTTGCAGAAGTGGCACAATTGATTAGTTGGGCTTATGAAGAAGAGAAATATCAGTTAAGAATATCAGCTAAGAAGTTAATCTTACTCCGTCAGGAATCATTAAATGCAAGAGTGAAATTTTGCTTAACCCACCACTGAAAAATTATTTTTTTCTGCAAAACAAAAATGGAGTGAACCTTACAGCACTAAAAACCACACCTGCAATGGACCACAACAGGCCCGACAGCGTGGTGCTTCGCATGTGATGCCTTCCGCACAAAGGTGAGAACAGGCAGTGTGTACTCTGGGACACCCATGTCAGGCCACTGGGTATAATGGTACTGAGTCACTATGCGTCCACTAGACCTCCCTTTCTGGGAACCCTGCAACAACAACAAAAAAAAATCCACATGTAAGCAGCCCACATCTTCAGTACTGTCCCTATTTAGTTCAAAGCATGCCATCTGTCTCTGAATATTCCAACCTTCAAAGAGAAGGGGAAGGACGGGTGCTTCTGTCTCACCAGCTTGCCCACTGAGTGGAAAAATGACCTGACACTGTCTCAGAAAGCCATAGAGAAAGATTAAGAGCACTGAAGGGTAATAAGTTACAGCTGCTCTCAAGAGTCACCAGCTCTTCCTGCCACTCTGCTCCTCTGTTGAGTGAACAGAAAGAGTAGGATTCATCTTGCCCTGCTTTAGTGATCTACAAGGTAAGTAGCCTTGTGTAGGTTGCATTTCTAGGCTCCCTTACTCCATGGCAACTCTGAGGCAGGGATGCCTTCAGAAAGCAGGTCGTCTCATTCAAAGATTGGTTCCTAAAATAGGCAGAATAAATTAATTGATTGTAAATGCTGAATGTTATGTATTAATTATGCAGGAAGAGCGAGAGGCTAGATGTCTCAGACATTTCTATGGCTGGAATAAATTAAGTTTTCAGAATTCTCCTCAAAGTAACTAACATCACCCTGCTGAGCTGAGATCATGCTGGTTGTGGTTACGATAAAATGAAGTGTGCATTCACCTGTCTTTAAGAAGGAAAATGGAGAGCTGAGGTGCATAATTTAACTCATACCACATTTTTAAGTTGCTCTCTTTCTGAAAATGTATCATACTGCTACCCAGGCAGGCAAAGTTCACATCAGCTCTCCAATGTGATCACTGCTCTTTCCCTGATGGTCCTACAGTTTTCTGAGTTTGTTCATCTGGTCAAATTAACTGAAGTTGAGAAGCATCTTGGCTGGATGAGATCTATAGGATTTGGCTTTATATATACAGAAGAAAAGAGTTGTCAACTGCCTTAAAAATATTCTGAGCATTTTTTAACACTTGCTTTTGCCTACTTGTGTTTTTAGGATGCTACAAACCTTTTTGATCTTGGTGTTTCTAAGAGTAAAATTCCTCACAGTGTAATAGGCAAGTACATGAACACTCTTCTGAGTAACCAAGAAGTTCCCATATTCTTCACTACCTTCATCAGGCCAGTACTGGTCACATTTTCTCTGTTAGAAAGAAATTTTCTTTGTTAGAAAATGTCTCAATAAATAATAGACAAAAAGCCCCTTAAAATGTCCAACTAGTAAGCTGAAATGTTCAAATTTAAGAGCAGATTAAAGCACAAAACTGTATTGGGACTGTCAATATACCCAGTTTATAATAGACATGATCTTCTGTGCAGGAGAACAGATAACAATTATTTTGTGCTGTGCACAAAATGCTGTTTACTTGGAAAACTCAAAAAAAAGGGGATTAAATCACACTATCAGAGTTAAAAGGGTCTAATATTGTGGAATTTTCTATTCCATAGACACTCTACAAACTAAAGAAGATAACATGATCTACAGTAAGACAGGAATACATACAAGTCAGTAGAGTTGTATGTGGCTTCTGATTAGTTTACAGTATAGGCAGAGTACATTTATATCTGGTAGCGAGGGTAAGAGTGAGCCTGTGTATGGCTCGAATATACAGGAGAGAGCTGTGATATGACCAGCCTTTTGGTTGGGTAGTCATATAACCTTCTCCAAGAGTATTAGAAGAGTGCCTGTTTATAGCATGTTGTTGCAAATGAAGTGGTATTTCCAGTGCAGCCCTCATCTGCAAGTGTTGTCTGTATCATCTGAGAGATGCTTTATAGGTTGTATGATAAGATGTACATTCATTTTAGGAATTGCTGCTAGTGTGGCAAGTGTGATGCAGTGTGTCCTCACGTGACCCCAGGGTACAGGTATAATCCCATCACATAATCAGAGAAACACACACCCTGTGATGGGATTTGACCTCATTTTGTCTTACTGCACAGATGTGTGTCTAGTCATGTCATAGGAAAGGAACTGTGAGTACCATGGGATGATAACAAGGAGCAGACAGCGAATATCCAGAGAAGTTCAGTTGGACTATGTTCTTCTCCTTTCCAGGGTCCAAGGCAACCCTGACAAAGTGCATGATGGCAAGCAAAGCCATAAGCAGATTGGTAGCAGAATGTGGCACAAGACCTACAGTCTGTTCATTCATATTATATACAAGAAGTCTTTTTTTCAGTATAAGATTTTTTTTGGTGGTTAGAATATGGTATTTTCAAGATTTATTGAATATTTTCTTTAGTTTCATGCTACAAATCCTCAACTGGATGCTTCTGTAGCCAATCCAGGTACAAGCAACTACTAAAAACTATTGCTTTTTGCTCAATAATTGACTAAACCAGATTTTAAAAAGAAAGACAGGAGTTTACTACAGGTAGATCTACCAACATCAGAGAAATAAAACAATAGACAACAACGATACTCATACCCTTCCTTTCTCAATGAGATTAGTTATCATCACAATAACTTCCACATTATGTTCCCATATCATTCTCCAGAAATCTTCTGCGGTTGATTTTAGTGGCCCTTGAGCTGCAATGTAGGCTTTTGGCTTGTTGTAGCCCTAAATTGAAATATAAGAAATGACACTTGTCAAATCTCTGTCTATGAGCAAAAGGAGTTTTGGAGGTGTACATGACATTTTATGTATTTATTTTTAAAAACTCTGAAAAGCTTTTAAGTGCTTTTAAATTCTTAACTATCGAAATTGCAGAAACCCTGTGGTATCAGATGACATATGAATACAACTGTTGCCTGCTTACCATTCCAACAAATAGGATATGTATGTTCAAATGCCAGTATTTAGGCAGAACATTGACAAATAGTAATTATGAGACACATACATGTGTTGCAAATGTGGTTTAAAAAATGAATCATGATCATTCACATGTAAGTAATTACGTTATGAAAACTGGTAATGGTATCTTGGTGAGGCTCTGAGCCAAATGGCATCTTTCTCTCATGAGATTATCTCAGATGGGAGAATTAGCCATTCAGACGAGATATACTTCTAAAATGACTCAGATGTGACAGGACACTTTTTCTTTAAAAATGCCCCTCATTTAACTGCAGCTGCTACAATATCAAGATGGATTCAATAAAGAATTGGCATTTTACCTTTGCTTTAAGTTTGTAAGCCTAACTTAGATTTTAACTTAGAATTTTTTAACTTAGAATTTTTTTGAATTAAATTTATTCATCTCCATACATAATTGTTTTACAGAAAAGGCTGACAGAAAAATAGGCTAATGGATAGAAAAAGGCACTTACATCGACGTAGTTGGCATTAATGTAATCAGTCAGTTTTCCATCCTTTTCAGCAAGCTGTGCTAATTTAACCCTAGTATGATCATCTGCAGTAAAACAAGGGAGAAAATAAGCAATTTTTGGTAAGAATTCTATCATTTCTCATAAAAATAATGAAATATATTTTTACAATATGTAAGGCAAATACAGTAACAATCACATATGCAAATATTCTTTTCTTAGGTATGAATCAGATTAAAAATTCGAATTTGCAGAATAATAAAGAAATTAATCCAAAGTTGGAAGGGATTCAGAATCTAGTGGCCTGAACAGCAGCACCTGGGGTCATTTTAGCCACTGTGACATACTTCCCCTGTGGCCTCTAGCTGCTGATTTTAAAGGTGTCTTCAGTAAGTCCTGTTTCCTGACAGCCAAGTCTGCTCAGTGGGATGTCTCAAAATGGCAGTAGGCACCAGTGTTGAGGAACTTTAATTCCAAGTTAGAAGAGTGGACTCTGGAGAGCAATGGGACTTTGAAAACGCTGGTCATCCGAAGAGTCAGCAGTGACTGCATCAGGGTGAGCTGAAGTGTTCTGTAGCCTGCACTGATTGTAAGAACTACACTTGAGTCATTTATAGAGGACAATTCTTGCTACTTCAGCTGCTCTGAGCTGCTTCTGCACTGCTCTTTAATAAAACAACCCCTGGGCTAGCACCTTTTGTATGATCAGGTACAAACACAGTGGCAGAGGAAAATCCCTGAGTTTTTGTCCCTTTAGAGACATCTTTAGCGAGGGAGATTGGCATTTCTTGTTGCTGGTTTACATTGTCTTCTGCCAGACAGCTGACTCTGTCACCTTTTTCTAGTAAGCTTTAGTGACACTGAATGCTGAAGACATGTTTAATTTTGAGCTTTCTTGTAATCAGAACAAAGTTGACATGCTATAGGGAGTTAAAAAAAAGTATTGAGCCACCAAATGATCGAAAACGCAGAGACAATAGCTTAATAGAGATGAATAAAACTGAATAGATGTGTTTCAGCGAAGAAAAATCTGGGGGAGAGATGCAATGGGAAAACAAGTGTACTGGCTAATGAAGCTGCTGTATTACGTTGTTGCCAGGCATAATACAACATAAAACCAGAACGCTTATGTTTATATATGACAGTAAATGTATCCAGGGATTTTGAAGCTCATAGAGACAATAAATCACCATTATTCTAAATCAAAGATGGATTAATTTTGACAATCAAAGCTTCTTTGGCTTTCTAATGGCATTATAATGAAATCTCCCAACTCCCTCTGGGTCATTGCAGAAGACACAAATATATCTTGCTAACACATGCTCACCTAAGCAGCAGAATGCCAGAGGACTAACTTGAAGAAATATGAAATCTGATGCTAACTCCTCTCCAAGGAGCACTTTTCTGAACAGTAGCTGGAGGTTTCAATGTAGAAATATTTTTGCCCCTGCTAACAACATATAAATCTATACTTGTTTATAATTTTTTCTCACCCAAAACAAATGATACCTTTACTTACAAGCAACAATGTTTATGTATCGATTCTTATTCTTGTTCTCAGGGTGATTAGAGCTGTCTGATGTAATACCTAGATCTACAGTACAGCTCTGGATTTCCTGAAAAAAAAGTATGTCACACTTTAGTAATTTTTAAGATACATAAAATGTCTTTAAATACAGTAAGCAAGCATGAAAAGAACCACAACCTTATACCCAATTATCTATGATATTTTACAACTACTTCATTGCTAAAAAAAATGCAGTGAAATAATTCCTTACCTGATAAAACTCTTTCAGTGTCTAATGAGGGAATGAATGCAAAAAAAGTAAAAAAAATCAAATTCCACAGCACAGAACAAATGGATAAGTGTTTATATAAATTACGATTACTATATGGAAGACAGTTATGGTCATGCAATATATCCATAATAACAACAAAACCGAATATTTTGACATAACTCCTAAAGGAAACGAGGCAATTTTCCCAGTTAAAATGCTGGCATTTCTTTTCCTATCTTAATCTTTAATGTTAGATATTAGGCCAATGAAAGCTTGCACATATGAGCAACATCACAGACTTTAGCCAGATTATCTATATATTTAACCGTTCACTGGAATTTTTTGTGTTCTTATAAATGCATTAGTTTCTCTGGGGAATGCATTTGCTCTCTTTGCATTCAGCTGCAAAACCTCCACTGAAGCAGGACTGTGTGCAGTTCTCACAGCACTCTGGGGAAAGAAAGAGTTACAGCCCTCACTCAGGCTGCCAGGGGTTTCACAGCAAAGTCAACAATTCTATAAAGAGAGAGACAGACTTGACAAGACGGGCACAAAGTCTGTAAGACTCTCAAAATTAATTCATTTTACTGATTACTTTAGCTGGCAGGAAACTCAAGCATTTATAAGGTCCACACTTTTAAATAGCAAACACATTGCCATCACTAAAAGTACTAATGTTTCCCAACACCCTTTATAATTAATTTTAATGTCAATCACCTNCCCTTCCCCCCAAAAATCCAAACCACCCTTGTACTCTTCAAATATATGCTAACTCTGCAAAGACAATTACTATTTTTCAGTTTTTCCCAGTCTTCTAAGGTCCCTATCTGTAAAGAAAAGAACTTAACACTATTTCTGGGGTAGTCCATAAAGCAAAAAATGATCTCCAAGAAATGATGAGGACACTGATATTTTTTTTTTTAGTAATAGTTAAAACCAGCATGAAATATTTTAGATGGTGCAGCTGTAGATCAGTGACATGCACTATATTTGGTCTTTAGATCATTGCTCCAATTTAGGAAAAATTAATTGTAGGAAAAGATAAATTTAGAATGAACAATCTGATTTCTGTATTGCTGTACTCACTAATGGTAAAAGAACTTTGTATCCATTGTATTTACATGCAGTCCTTCAACATCTGCTGTTATTAATAGCTATTCAAGCTGGAGTCCAGTTCCATCAGTGCATACACACATGTGTAATACATATGAATATATACTGGACATTCACAAGTATTTACGAACTTGGTCCCACAATCAAATGGATATTCTGAATGTTAAATGAACTGAAGAAGAAATGCTGATGAATAAGGTTATCTGAAGGACATGGAATTTTTGGTCCACTAGATCACAATACTGGCTGGGGAAACAAAAGCAAAACCTTAAGATGCAAAACTGAATTTTTGCTTTCATTATTGTTTTTGCAACAAGAATACTACGATTGTATTTTAAATTAATATAGATCTGTTAAAATACTTGTTTCCACCCCAACAGACTGATTTTATTAGAAATCTTTTGTAAAAATTGCTAATGGCGCAGCTTTATTTACAGTATTTGGGGTTTAAATGTTTATGTGAATTAAATTATAATATATTCTTATTTAAATTGATTGCAATACATGAGTGTGAAAAACAATGAAGATCATTAGTTACCTATGATGATAGTAACATTATATGATTAGAGTATACATTTCAACATTTTGAAATACCTCTTATAAACCATATACTTTAGGAAAGGAACTGTAAAACTTTCACTACCACATATGAAGACTACATTAGCTCCCCTGTTAATCAGAAGTCTTGCCACGTGTACTCATTATTACTTCCATTTTATTTTCTCTGTAAATGGAACAAGCAAATGTGGGTAGCTTCTGCAAAATTCAATTGTCATTAGTATTTGAAAAGCTTTAGATCTATCACTGTATCTGATAAACCACATACATTGCACTACCTTTGCATAGTTTATTCACACAGTTATTCAGTATTTTATCACAATAATAAACATTCCCATTTGTATTCCAGTCCTGTTAGCTTTTAGGAATCTCGCTAGGCTTTATGCAGAAACTCCATACTGGGCTCAAAGCACTCACATGCATTCATGAAATTGGTGCTCAAGTCAAAATCCAATGCCCCAATTTTTGTTTGCAGGCATTTAAACTTAACATTATTTGTATGTGCTAATAAAAAGATGACATAGAGCCATACCTCAAATTCTTCAGAAAAACCATTACTTGCATGTAAATCTGCAACATGTTTGGGAAAATGCTTTATTGGAATTGCTCCAACATCATCTTAGGGGTGGGAAAAGACAAAAAATATATTTATGTAGAATAAAAAGCCAGTGACATACAATGAAGTTCATATGTAGGCAATCCACAAAACATCCTGAAATAAAATTCTTGTCATGAACTTTGGATATGCAACTCCCCAAAAAATACAACATTCTTTGATGCCATTAACATTCCTAAAATAGTTATCTAACACTTGTATGTTTCTAAATTATTATTTGGAAAGAAGAGAATGAAAATGCCTTCCTAGGTCTTGCTCTATCTGTAAGCCCCCCAAAAGAAGGTGCTGATTCTGCAAGATGCTGAGCTTGTCTGTAAATAGAAGAAAGCACAAAATTCCCAGTGAAGTCAAGGAGATATAGAAGGGTTAGCTCTTTCCTACAAGATGTTCAAAAGGAGAGAGCAGAGCTCTGAATAATACTGATACAGTAGGAGTGATTAGGCAGAGTTGTCTGGATGCTCCACGCTGATTAGTGTTGCACTGGAACTTGGATCCAGTATATGGATGAACCACGTAGTCCCAAGCCTACTAAATTAAAGCAGCATTATGCCAGTATTTTCATATTAACTGACAGTTGCATGTTTGCATTGGTGTCCAAAAGAAACAGGAATTAATTTTCATCTTTTACTGCATTAGTGACTACCTTCCATACAGAGTTTTCTCCCAGCTCTCCTTGTGCTTCTATGATAACCTATTGATAATAATCTTATGTCTGATCATGGCAGTCCTGACCACAGATTTTCGCATCAGGCTTCGTACTTCAAGGTTTAAATTAAAGATTTATGTTTAAGACTTTCTGGCTACCCACCAAGAAAAAAATCTACAGAAAAAATCTTGAGGAATAAATGTGATTAATGTAACACCTCCATTTTACTTTAGACAAATAAAAAAAAACCACTTGCGTAAAATATGCATCAGGAACTACATCAACAACCTTTGGGACTTTTAATCTTCTCTTTACTGCAAATATGCTGTGTAAACAAAGTCATCTGTTTGCTAATTATCCGCTAAAGGATGACATTATTTCACTTAATTTTGGTTCTTAATTTTGTTCGGTTTTTTAAAAACATTTCATGGTTTAAAAATATGTTTATTTCACAATCTGTAATTTCATCACCATTTCATATGTGAATAAAACACCAGAAACATCGAACAAGGACCTGTTATTCACATCAACAGATGTTCAGTATTTAGCCCATCTAATAATTTTAGCTTTCAGTTACCAAGAATTTGTTGGTTTGTACTAAGGTCCATCTGGTCTTCCACTTATATGACTGGATCTGAATACAAAAAGTGAATTTATCCAGTAAAGCCTAAGAGAAGCTGAACAAATGTGTAACACAATCTTCACACTTTGGAGATGAAACCTGGCATGAAGTGTTTATCCTAATTATATGAAAACACAAAAACCAGAAGAGAAGGTAAATGACCCAAAGAGTGATTACAATAATGGAGAAATAGATCTTGGATTTTGTTTCCTTGACTGTGGAAATCTCCCAGTTCAACCATTTCTGAACCCAGGATTGTATTTTATATCTGGATGGCAGGATCACTTCAAACTACTTAGAGTTTGATAGTGGATCTGAATCCTACTTTGTAATTCATTACTATTTGAATGCATCTTTAAATTGCGCTGTGAAGAGCCATTGCATTTTCTGTGAATAACTGCAGATCTCCTATCTCTGCCAATGAAAGGAAGGAAAAGCTAATATGTAATTCTATGGAAGGAAAACTTAATACGTAATGAGATCTGCGGAGTGTGCTTTTGGTCACAGCCATAAGAATTAAACTTAGCAGCTGCAAAATACTCTTCCTGCCTTACACTCTTTTCCAGTATTTAGTAATTAGATACAATTGTAAAATTACATTGCTGAAACACTTGTGCAAGAGAAAACAAAATAACTCTTCATTTGACATCTGTTGCATGCAAAATAAAACTATTTCCTCAATGCTTTCAGCTTTTTCCATAAAATATTTTGTGTATCTTCAGTCATGCAGAAAAAAATTTCTCTTTAATATTTATCACCATTTCAGAAGGCAAACCTCTAGCTTCAAAACAAGCATTTTAGGCACTCAGAATAACTGTAAGTGCAATTATGACACAGGAAAACATTTTCCCACTGAGGTGACCTGGTTAGGAAAAATGGTAAGAAAATTATACAGTTATGGTGCAATATAGTTAATGATGGAGAATTAAAGCAGAGATTTTCTGTAATGATTGCTGCTTGTCATTCTTACATAATCATGTTTTCTGAAATCAAGCCATAGATCTGATTTTTAACCCTTTAGTAAAAGGTTATGCATCTCTTAACAGCGGCAATCCGTACAAGATGCATTTGAAGACGTCTACAACTCAGTTACAATGGAAGCCCAATGTTTGGGATTTATTTAATTAAATGTGTTTACTGGTTATTCCCAAAAGGGCTGATTTTCTTCCTTTAGTAATTCCATGCAAATCCAGCTCCTTGTATAATAGCACAGTTTGCAAAAACATTACTTGTGGAACAAGATAACCTTGTCTCATAGGCAAGAATGTGGCTTAGTATTTGATTTGGAATTAATCTATTTTTGGTTAAAATAGATGAATGAAATTAATCTTTTTCATTCTATACTGAAAAAGCTGAAAGGCGGCACACACTTCTCTGATGCACTTTGAGGAAAGAAAGGAAACAGTTTCTCCAAATAAATGCCGTGGATATAGAATCAGAAGATGCTAATAATATTCTGAACTTCTGTATTATTTTCATGAGAGGTTCATTTAACTTTACTGTAGTAACTATGCTAGTAAAATATGTAAGTATAAGAACATGCTGTAGTTACAAATGAAATGCAGACATCTGAAGCACATCCTCATCCTACTGCTAAAAAGAATAGGACATGTTCTATACACAGGTGACAAATCCAATTAAAGGCAGAAATACAACAGAATAAGTTGCTGGTGTAATCCTCTAGAGCTATTTAGTGTAGCTCAGATGGCTACATGAGCAGCCACTCTAATGAGGTTACACTTAAAATGGCTTACAAAGCACCGAGTATCCTTGAGGCAACCCTGTAAGCTGAAGATATTTCTCTTCTATGTTACCTACAGAAGAGACTATTAATAACACAAGTCTGCCAATATCAAGTGTACCTGTTTACACAGATTTGTACGAGAGGTTACAAATCTCTGGTTTACAGGTGTTATAGTATATGAAGAATTCATATTGACACATATAAAGTAGCATCTTCCAACAGTTAACACCAATCCACACAACAGTTGCCAGAAATACCTGAGACTGGGAAGATTTGAGCTGGGGGAGCAGAAATCACTCGAGGTGATGTATTATCTTCTAAATAAAAATGAGCAGTCTGGAAACATTTCCTAGAGAGGAATAAAAATACAAAAATATTGAAAAAAAAAGGGAAGGAAAAATAAATCAACAAAATCCCACCAAAACATTATCTGAGATGATTTGGAATTCTGGCATTATTGAGTCAGAAAGAAAAATCATTGTTATGAAAACCAATTTTCATGGAGTGTCAAATACTACTGTTACAATATAAATATTCCCCCAGCACATCACCAAATTATGTATATAACAGGAAGATACTACATTACCTCAGCATAATACATAGTTCATGCATCTTTACCTATACCAGAGGCAGAAGATAGAGGACACATCAGACATAGTGACAGCTGAAAGAGAAACTCTGCATCAGGAGCTACTGTAAGTGCTGCACAACTCCATGTACAAAAAACGCCACACTTCCTTACACATCCAAATTCGCTTAAATAATTACTGTTCCCTTTCATGTGATGATGCTAGCCTGAAGATGGAGCAGTGTTCGAGATCAGTTCTGCTAATTAATTGAAAGATGCTACTGCAGACACGGAAATGCAATAAAAGACAACATGCTATGTAACAGCTAAAACAGTGGCTCTAGAACTACTGTGACTGGGGCTAAGCAAATTTTCATAATGTAATCACAGCACTGAGGGACACCTTAACCAAGGAGGACTTCCCAAAGCTGACAGACAGAAACAGGGGAATTTCTAACTCCAGGAGAAGCCAGCTTTGTTGCAAAAACAAAGTATTCAAGTATGAACACAAATGGAACCAATCTTAACTATGAGCCACAATGTTATTTGTATCTGTGCTGTAATCCAGATGTGAAGATAATAGGAATAGCATCTGCTAAGAATCTAAGCTATTCAAAGGAATGAATAACCAACTGCTGCTGTAAGCATTGCAAAGCCTCTTTAATTAAAAAATCTCCATATGATTAGATATGCTAATAACAATCTTAACTTTGGGTCACTTAATCTCTCTGAAATACTATTCACAAATTATTAAATTTAAAAAGAAATATATGCATCATGAAAATACTAATCTCATTTTCTATTTACAAGATTCTGCTTCTTCAAACCTGTTAGCTGCCACTATTGTATGATTGTTTGTTACTTTGTGTAATCACTGTTATTTTAAATTCTGTACCTTTCCTGTATCATTGCAGTCATAAAAACCCTCATATAATTGCTATAAACAGAAACAAATTTTGAGGCTTCTTTGAGAAATAGATAGCGAATATGTGTCTGTTGCCATTCTTTCCAGAACCATTAATATAAATGATAAAGACTTCGGTAAGCTTATTTGAATTAAGCCTCTGGGAAACATGCCCATATTCTTGGAATGTGTTGGGAATTTTCTATCAGTGTACAATACAGATTCTCTTAAACCACAAGAAAAAGCAGACAGCTACCTAAAAGGGAAAACCGAGGCATGCAAAATAGTTCTGGTAATTCACATGACAATTAAATCTGAAGTCCAGCTAGAATTCTCTAAAAGCGTATTTGTGATGTTCACAGAGAAACCTTGGCTTTGCATGGGATATTTGGAGCAATACTATCTGTTATGTGGTTTTACTTAGAAGTGGGAATTTTGGATGCAGACCAAGCACAAAGTCAGGAGGTACCTGGGAATGCATTTCTAAATTTTGGAGTCTCTAGCATCAGAGTTAATGGCTGCTGAGGTGTGAGAGGCTGTCTCAATGCTAGCATAAAACTCAAGGGTTAGTATCACAACTGTGTGTGAAATATCTGTGAGATGCAGGCAAGTCCCCAAGTCTTCAATTCATTAAACACTTTGGAAAGTCTGGCCCTGTCTGCTGGGAAGAGCAAATGCTGTATTGTGTTTATTAAAAACTGAACCAACCAAACATGCCAAGCAGTCTGATGCTAAAGCTCCAAACTCAAAAAGTGTCCTTCCCCCAAATGTCTACTGCTTGTGAATAACCATCATATATAAGGTTTATGTCACGTTGTCACCTATTTGCTTGTGAAAAGATTGAGCTACAAAGAATTAGCGTAATGACTTTCACATCTAAAGCTGCACTTAAATTGTCCTCATATTATGCCATACACTCATTATGCTTCACTGAGCCAAGGAATTTTTAATCTTTAAAAAGTTAATTGTGGCTGAAAATAAATTATACCCTTACCACATTTGGGAGACAAATTCATAGCAGTTGACTTAACCTGCAATAAGACTCATAAATAGGCACTCCATCTGCTTCTGCATCAGAACTGGAAGCCTTAATGACTAAACCTAATGTTAATACTCACATCTTGTTAATTATCACTTGTTGTTAATGAAAAAAGTGATGACTATGTAAACCTTCCAGACAAAGGTCCCATCGCTCAATAACCTGATTATTTAATTTACACCTTTCATCACAGCACTTAGATCTCCAGCCTAAAACTGTAATTTGTAATTTAGACACTGCACTTGTTCAACCACACACTTTATATATGGGGCAGTGCTAAAGCATTGAATTAATTACAGTGTCTGTATCTGTACAGCAGCAGCAGCACTTCAGTCTGACAGGAGGGATACTAGATCTGAATGAATACTTCAATGGGAACTACTTGAGACTACAAGACTAAGCCTCTGACTGTGGGGGATATAGATTTTCTAGCATTTGAGTCCCTGGACCTTGGCTGAGAATGTGTGCTGACTTCTGTCCTGGGGCAGGGACTGCTCAGAACTTGGCTGGGATTGTCGCAGAGGCGGGCGAGGAGCACGGCACTCTGTGTGCATGGGTCTGTGCACGTGTGCAGAGTGCTCCTGCTCCAGGGACTCAGGAAGGGAGCTGAAATCTGCAAGTCAGAGGATGTGTTTGTGCTTCTGCTGCTTATGCAGAATGGTCTTAGAGGCATGATTGCTTCTTTACACGAAAACTTCAGTGTCTTTTGAGCTCACAGGACTATCTGCCAGTAGGTATTCTCAAACACTTGCTAGATTTTTTTAAAATGTTCAGATAATTTAAAGATCTGGTGAAGCCAAAGGAGCTATAAGTGGATCCCCAATGGATGCCAATTATTCAGTTTTTAAATAGCTGCAATTAATTTTTATCTGTTTGTCAACTGGAATTTTAATTGTCAGATTTTATTAAGACTTTTATTTGTGTCATAGCACACTGTCGAGAAGTTTTTCCTTTACGGAGGGATGAGTGTGGCCTCTGTATATTTAAATCTGGTTTAAGTGTTTCTGCATGTGCAAGTTTAACTAATGCATGTGCATTAGTTCAAATCGTGGCTAAGAAAATTAATGTTCTCTGGCAGGTATGTTTCAAATTATATAGGGTGGTAGAGGAAAATTAAAATTCAAATAACTTCTCAGGGTGTTGTCTGTCATCAGGTTGGTAATTTCTGAAGTGTTGCTATCACAAAATGTCTAACAGGCTGCATGATAGGCAGCTGATACTCAATATATCTACAGATGCAAATGGACCTGGGAGTGCATTAGCAGTTTGTGGTTCATGCCACTAGAGCTGGTCTTTTACTATAATTCACATATGTTTGTTGAAAAAGAATTTTGAATGGTACAACTCCCACTGATAACTCTTACCATGTTACTATTCTCCAAGCTCTTAAAATATATATAAGAGTTGATCTGCACAAACATGAATAATTAAGCAAAATGGTGATAATGAAGACATCAAGAAGAGATCAAGTACATTCAGGTATTCCTGCTGTATCTCTGCTACAAGAACTCAGAAAGTAGACAGATACTGAAAAAAATGGACAGACTCTAGATTTGGACAGGAAATTCTCTCTGAAGCTATTAAAAAAAGTCTATCTGGACAGCAAGGCCACTAAACAGGGCAAAGAATCTCCTTGTTTATTCCACTGTAATCTTAATCATACTGAAGAAATGAAAGGAAGATGACATTGCTTGAAAATTGCTTGAATTACAAAAGATACATAAAACCAGAGTATTTAAAAACTGTGTATTTTCCTACTGGTAATTATTCAAGCTTTAGCCAGTATTGCCATTAGAAGTTTTAATCCCTGTCAGAGAAAAAAATATCTATCAAAAAAAGATTGAAATTGTGCCTAATGAGATAGTGAAGAGATTGAGGAATTTCAAGTGCTGATTAAGAATTGCATTTAAAAAAAAACCCCAAAACCAAAACCCAAACAACAGATGGTACAGAATTATTTTTCTGATACAAATCATTAAAGTGAAGAAATAAATATTTTTTTGCCTTTCTTTAACCTTGAGAGACTGGAACTTGTTGCTCTTGGTAGTTATTTGGTTTTAAACCAAATAACATACCTTTTGCATATTCAAATAAGGAGCTAATAGGTGAAGCAACCCAAAGCACTATTTACTCAACTGACCAGCTGAGAGCGACCAATAGTTATTCTGGACTACCATTGTAAAAGAAATATAGAATAACTTCTTGTAAACCTAAATGTTTCTATGAACTTTAATAAGTCAAAATAACTGGCCCAAATTAAGTGAAAAAACGTGCATTATAAAAAGAAACATTAACATCTAAGAGCAATTATTTCAAAACAAACAAAACCTAACTATTAGAAAAATCTTACAGAGTTTCTACTATTTTCCAGCTTAATGAAATCTGCATAGCAATGAAGTGATTATTCTGATTTTTTTTCCTGTGTTTAAAAAGAGGTGAGTGTTTTGGCAACTTTGAAAGAGGGCTGTAAAGTCCTACCTATGATGCATAGTCTTTATGTTGCATTCCCCTGAAATAAGAAATAGTTACTGGTGTTACCACAATGCCAAAAGAATTTTGAGGATTAACAATAAAAGAGCTCCATATTTGATTTTGTAGTACACAAGAAATACAGAAAAGATTAGATCAAGGCAAGAAGATATTATTGCTAACAGGATTTTTGTTTTATTTTCAAAGACCTGTTTTACAGAATTGTTCATTCCCAGGGTAAGAATACAAAATGAACACAATGTTATTTGACAAAAACAAGCTTGTAACGTGTAGGATTACTAGAACTGCATTGTACAATCTGGGTCTTTAAACGCATGGCCTTCTTTGGCGAATAGAAGAGATTTCAAATACTGTTCAGCATCACGGATGAAACCCTTTGGAAGTTGAATATGAACAATCCTGTTGCATAACATGAGTAACAGGAAAAGATTCTCAGTGTGCAAGTGGTTAGCTGGAAATCCTGGGATGGAGAATAGAGTTATCCAACTAAGCATAAACTAAGAAATTTGTTTTGCAACTATTATGGCAATTAATTACTACTTTGAAAAGCAAAAGAAATCTTTCTCAAGGTTCATTGATCAAGTGACTTTAATCATGGCAAAGGCTGTCTGACTCACTAGCACACTTGCCTGGAAAAAAGGATGCTTGAACTCTGTTTTTCCAGCTTAGTCTGTTCAGGGATGGAATGAATTCTGTCCCCAAGGTGGACCACACCCTGATAGGCTGACAGAAAACCAGTGTCAGGAGACTAGAAGAAAAGTCAGTAAGCACAATCCTGACATCACAGCCTAGAGATTACAGCAGCCAGTAGACTGGAAAGGGCCAAAGTTATTGGTTGTCCACCAATATTTTTTTTCATCCTAGAATAAGCAGGATTATTTGGGATGAAGGAAGAAGAAACAAGCTGTGGAGGCATCTGAAAGAAGATGTTTGGGCCTGTCTTCCCACTACTTTGTACAGTCCCTCTGAGAGCAAGGTCCTGTTTCTGGCTGCTAGTTTATGTGTTAGCACAGCAGAAGCAGGATCAGGTTCCTGGCAATCACTGAAGTAAAAGTTTTTACAACTTATTTCCCCCTTCTGGCCCACCACAGAATTTCCTCCCTGACAACCTGCACACTTGAGAAAGTCTTAGGCTGTGCAAGGGTTTTGAGAGCTTAAGCAGACATGTCCCTAGGAAGACTGACTTTAACCAGAAACAAGGGAAGAGTGCCAAAGTCTTGAGCATTGCCACATACTGCCATGCGGCTGACAAGGCTCCTGGTACATTTTTAGTTCAGGCATAGTTCACACAATGCTTGACACAGTTTGGGGGTAGCACAGGGCAGAGGCCATCCCCAGCAAGCAATATCAATGCAGCCACTCTTTTTATCCTCTCTGAGAGAAGTCACTACAGCTGTATGGAAGAGATCTCTGCCATGCTAGCTGGTCTGTTTTATTTCACAGTGTGGATACAGTTTTTTTGCTCTTACTGATTTTGTTATAATGACTTCTAATAACCATCAATTCTCTTGATCCTATTTTTTTTTTACTGCCTTATCAATTTATCAAATCACAGAGAAACACATCCATGAGGAAACCTGAGCACATGTGCACACAAAACACATCCGTAGTTATTCACTAAAGCCTTGAAAGACCGGGGGGCTAATTTTACTTTGTCAGAATCATAAAGCAGAATGACTTTTTAATCACAGAACATCCTAAGAGCTACTCAGTAAGTGATTGTCAAACAGTTACACTATTATAGTATCATTAAACTATCCCCCTTCTGTCTTCCCCACAGCGTTGGCTACAGCACACTCCTACAGTATCATATGAATTTCTTATTTACATAGTCCTGTTGAGGACCATAGATTCTCATTCTAAATTGATAACTACCTTTTTTAAAGGGGTAAAGGACTGGAAAGATAGCAAACAATCCCATGCCACATTCATTTTTCTTCTCCCTCTTACTTTTCCCAATGATCTGTTACGTCACTTGCTTTCTAGACATCAATCACGAGTTATTGTTTACTAAGGTCTATCAATATGGGAATAAACTATTTGCAGTGGTTAAACCCTCTGCAAAAAACCCCAAAAAACTGCGGTTGAGTATTTTGGACAAAAACCACCTTATTTTGTCATCCTTATGGCACTGAGCAATATGAAGACAAGGTAAGAGACAAGATCCAGTTTCCCTCCTGTGAACCAGCTTAATAATGTAAATCACATTTTTCAAATCACAGCTATTTAGAACTGAAAAAAAATCAATGAAAAAACAACTTACCTCCAGTAAATGAGAATACCCACAAGAATCACTAGACAGATAAAAGTCAGGGCTGATACGACCACAAGTGGTATAACTGTCTTCTTCTCTGATTCCAGACTCTCAGCTAGACCAATACGAGACTCATGGCTAATATTACTTGCCTCTGCAGTCAGAGAAAATTGAAACAGTCCATGTTTAAATTCTGAGAAATGCACAACACAGGTGAATGTGTCTTATAATGAGCCTACTTAATATCACTTACCTCTATTTTTTACTATGTACTGCGCAAAGTTTATACATTTGCAAACCAGCTTACAGAAGATAAGCAGATAGAGGGTAAAGCAAAGTGTTCAAGCTTATGGGACTCAGCCTTCCAGCAGTGGAGACTTCTTTGTAAGAATAGCAGACTGTTGTTAAAATTCAGAAGAAAGTTTTTGTTTTTTTTTTTAAATCTGTTTTATTTGCTGAAAGCCAAATGAGTTAAGAAATCTGAATACGTAATAGTGGAATGCGCATTGGAATTTATATTAATCTGTCAGCCATATAACGCAAATCACTTCTCTGGCTAATAGGTTAACATGAAAATTATCTTGCAATAGTCTTTATGTGCTTGCTGTATCGCAGTTTAGCTTTCTGTATTTTTATCCATTGCTCATTCTGTAAATTGCCTTATAGATACACCCTTCTTTCTTTGAATCCAATTGCCTCTCTCAACTATATGGATCCACGACTAAATTTCTTTGCTCCATCTTTACAGGTGATCAAATTATTATTTAGATAATGCTTTGGTTTCATATTTCTGTGAGCCATACAATGTTGGATGACAGAAATCTTTGGACATATGAATCTGTATGAAGATTAGAACAATATATTTTATAATTCTATTAAAGAAGGAAACACAATGGTGAACAACACCAATACTTTATTTTTAGCTTTGGTCATACCTCAAGAAGTAAGTATTTTAAAGTTGTGACTTTGATGTAAAATAACCGACTTATTTCAATCTGTGCAGTTTACTGTGAGCATTATTTGAGTTAAACTGTAGAAATAAGCACTTCTGCACTTTTTAGAATTAAACCCCTAGAATGTTTTCTGCTTTTGCGAACAGCCCTAATTCAATGAATTTTCTGTGTAAGAGCAGAATTTTGCTGTACAGAAAACATCTGCACTCCATTGGCATTTCAAGAGACCAATTCTACATGAATGAAAAGCTTTTACACAAAAGGAAGAAAGAGTGGAGTTTAATCTGGAAAAACAAAAAAAAGGACAGCAAATTACATGCTCTAAATAGGATGTCAAAAACCAAATGGCTTCACACAGTACAGATTTCCAGGCAGCTCTATTTGCTTCCATTTTCTTGAGTTTAGAGGCTTTTGGGATTTTATGTGCAAAAAAGTCTAGGCTCTAATTTTACAGATGTCTTCTTGGTTTTAATTCAAAATACTCTTTAACACCCATATCAATCACTTCTCTTTAAATTCTGCAGCTCAATGGGCAAAGTAATTGAAGGCACGAAGTTGCTTCTGAAAAATCTCCAAGTGTCTGTTGAGTACTTCCTATTGATTTCAGACAAAAACTATGTGTATGCAACACAATCCCTTTGAAACAGTCAGACTTGCTTATCCAACTCTGGACTAACTCACAGCATAAAATCCAAACCTATCTGTGTGATGACAGGGTTCCTTCAAACTTCATATTCTATTGAATGACCATATTCTATTAAGGCTCCTCCTATGGGGAAGGAAGTGCAGGCTTCTCCTGTATCAGGAGGTTTCTTGCCTACTTGGCTATCACTCCAATGATGGCAACTGAAAAGGCAGTCTCAGCTACAGCAGATTTCTTTGATTTCTAATAACTGATGTGTTTGGATCCTTAGTATATTTCTTTCTATTAATTTGTCTTAGTTTTTCAACTAGAAGTTGAAAGGTTTAGGTAGCCAGAGGTCTTATGGAGAAAATCTTAGTTCAGAACATGCATAATTATGTATCAACTACAAGACTGGGAAAAGTTTAAGTGACAATTTTTTTCTGAAATGGTCACAACAAGAAGACATTTCACCAATTTCTGCAAAATCCACTGCAATGTATAAGTAAGTTCTCAGGTGAGAGATTCATTTTTGTGTTTGTTTCATTTCTTTATAATTTAATTAAGCAAATATGCCTTTTATTTACAGGAGACCATGTTAGATGTGCTGAAATTGAATGTTCAGTTTATTGAAAGCCAGCATTTGGCAACATGTGTTGGGAAAAAAGTAATGCGCATGAAATGATACTGTGGAGTGTCTTTCAATAATATCTGGAAGACAAACTAAGTCTGTTGTACTCCTCTTCCTCCAGCAGTGGATAATCCTTTTTGAGTTATTATAGCTAAAAATTCAAATTACACTCATTATGTAAACTCTAGTATCTTATGGCAACACTCTCTCATACCAATAACATAGGTTTTGAAATATTAACACTATTTTTGCTTATTTTTGAAAGAATGTTATGCATTTTACACAAAGTGGTAACTGCTTATCAGTGAACTAATTGACTTATTGATTCAGTATTGTAACACCGACCTTGTTAGGACTCACAGTAATTTCAATATTTTTTATTCTCTTAATTTTAATTTTCTATTTTTCACATTCTCCTAGCCCCAACCATATCGAGTGTCAATTTACCACCTTTTCATATTATTATTCTATTGCTCATGAGGAATACAACCTTATGAATTTCAACGGTATTTATGTTATTTATTTGTAGAATTGGGCTGAAACCTTCCCATGCTTTGTGAATTCCATTCCTTAATGGGTTTAGTTGAATGATACTGCCCTCTACAGATGCCGCAAGTACATACCAGAAGTTCACTTTATTTTCTAAAATACCAATTCGACCTTGCTTGTTGTTTGTTTTTTTTTCAAAGATAGACTATTTTTGGCTTGATTCTTTGATTTTCAATTCTCTAACATAAGAAGGAATGAAAATCATGTGTCTGAATACTTCAGATTTTCCACAGTGAATTTTTAAATACAAAGGAAATGTGTTAGGAGTTTTGACTTCTGACTTTATCCTTGAAATCATGGGTTGCAAATACTCTCGCTGAATTTAAGAGGAATAAATAAGAAAACAGCATTAAATACAAACAGCTAGAGGAGAATCTGACTCTACTTTGGGAATATGCAAATCTGGCACAAAAACTGTATCTCACTGACATCTGAAAGTGGCATAAACAGATTAAAAGTGAATGCTTTTATGAGTTCAGATGAATCAGAATAAAACAAGCATCTTCCTTGTTCAATTTCTCAGGAAACACAAAAAAAATGTGCTGGTGTAAGTTTAAAAGAGAATATCAGAGGTATGTTTCCTCTGGCAGAGGCATGCTTTCCTCTGGTGGTATTTCCATAAGGGCGTAACCTAAGTCCCTCTCAAACCTTTAAAACTAAAAGCAACAATTAGCACTGAAACAATTCCTGTTTCAAATTTTGCACGACTCAACTTCTGCTGTCAGTATGTCTCTATCCAAAAGCAGAGCATCAATCACCTTACTGAAGAATATTTCAGGTGCAGTTTTAAGTAGCCAGAAGTAGCATTCACAAGACAGCCAGCTCAGTACAAACCCCTGTTCCCCAATGCTTCCTAATCACACCCATTTGCACTGTTATGTTCTCCCTTTATTATTTGTAGATAAACATCATTCTCCATGGCACAAAAGTATCCCCTCACAGCTTCCCATGGTATTCATTAGACTTATCCATAACTAACCTGCCTCAGAGATGTTGAATACTGATGAGTGATCACTAGTAACAGATGAGGCTGATGACTGTGATGATCCAGGAGTTAAGTCTGAGTTACCTGCTTCAACTGCCCCTTCAGTGTCTCTCTCATTATGGTCAGGAAAACTAAAATCTGTCGAAGTTTCATTATCATTAAGGCTATCTGAGGTACCTTGGCCAGAACCACTTTCTTCATCACTTGTCAAAATAGCCCAAGACTTAGATTCTGATGTGTTTTGCAACTGGACACTAGAAGTCTGAATGTGGTTCTCCAAAATTTTCAGGTTGTTGTGCTTCTCAGGAATCACATTTGCTGTCAAAGTTGGTATGGATGTATAATTACGTCTGTCCGTGGCATGGTTTATCTGACTGTTAGACGCAGCAGTAGAAAACTTCTCTTCTTCAGGTTTCTCAGAATGTGAACTTATAATTAGGTTACTTTGATCCTTGTTAATATTAACCTTTGTATTTTCATCCTCTACTACCATATCCTGATCTTCTCTATGGGAAGTGCATGAGATGCAGTTACTTACTGGGAAGCCATCATCATATTCATCGTAGTCATCCTCAACTACAGAAGACCACAAATCGGTACTGGACACGATACTAGGAGACAACCCAGAGGATTCTCTAGAAGGAACCAGTAACCTATTCAAAGTTACAGGGATCTCACTTTCGGAAGAAACAGCTGTAACTGAAATAAGTATATTTGGTAAAGGAAGAGTGTGATGAATGGACACATCAGAATCAGAAAAAACTGCAGGCATATGAACAGGATCAAAACCAAGTGTGGAACTTGAAGAGACACTGTCAGCCTCATTTCTTTCAAAAACACTTGAAGAGATACGGCTGTCTGTAGGAGTAGCTACATGTGATGATGTGTCACCTGTTAGGAAGGGAGTTGTTACAGCATTCTCTGCCTGGGATGGAAAGGCATTTGTATTTTCTAAACTGGTCAGCTGGAATGAAACATCACTACTGCACAATGAAGGCATAACCTTCTGAACATCTTCATTGTTAAATAAACTGGAAGAAATGTATTTCTCACTTGCATAAGAAAAAGATAAACCTTGAAGTGACGCTGTGGGCTTACTAAAAGTGTTTGACATCATATCAGCAACAGAAGGTGCAGATGTAGAATGCAGCTTGCTTTCAGTTGTAGCAGAACCTGGTGCCATTTGATGCAATATTTGGTCAAATGTAGAACTATCTTTTTGAACCCTTGAGCTTTCAGCCAATATTGGATCACTAGGCACAACTGCAACTGTGTTAAGCAGAGTGCCATCGCCAGAAAATTGGAAGGAGGACTGCAGTAATGCTTCGTTATTTAATGCAGCTGAGGTCTCATAGAAGTGCAGCTGAGTCGAGGATAACGTTTTGCTATAAGCAGGGACAGAGAGAGCTTGATCTGAGCTTGCACTAAGCATAGGTTTAAGCAAAGTGTCATCAAAGGCTGGAGTTGTAACATGCAAAGGCTGAACAGAAAGGAACTTTTCTGTAAGTTTACTAATATCATGATCAAATATCTTAGCAGTGGGAAAAGCAAGAGAGACTGGAAGGATTCCCTTTGTGCTAGAAACAGGAAGTGGGCCTTCTTGCAGAGACATATTCTGCTCAATTACAACATTATTAGAAACAGATGTAGAAAGTTCATGTATCACTTTACTTTCAGCACTGGAAGCCATTTCACTTAAAGAGGAGGAAATTTTCACTTCTCTCTTATCTCCATTTATAACATCACCTTTTTGAAGCATATTAACATCACTAAACCCAGATGATTCATATGGAATCTCATCAACAAAATCAGAGGAAGAAACATTAAGTACTGTCAGAGGATCTGTATCAGGCAAAAGGGACTCACTACCAGAGTATGCTTCAGACCAATCCGTGTCACTAGATAGAGAGTGTGTAGGCTGCAGCAAAGCATCAGCTCGTGATATTACAGAAGAAGGTTTATGCACCAGTACATTGTTATAGCTGCTAAATAAAGGATCTCGATGAAATATATCAACAGAATCATGCACAAATTCTGTAGAGTCATAGGAAACAGTAAAGCTTTGGAGGGAGCCCACATTACCAGACAAAGCATAAGGAAGTTCAGACATTGTAGATAGTACATGCATATTTAAATCACTGCCGGATGGTTCGACTTGAGAAAACATGTGAGCTCTGTTATGACCAAGTATCAGTGTCTCCGAAGCAGCATGAGTGGTCTGATGTGACACCACATCAGCAAATTGAGCAAGGCTTGGCTGTATTAATGCATCACCCTCTGCCAACGTCAAAGAAGCATGCAGGGACACCTTATCGCTTGCAACAGCTGGAGTAGCACTTTGTGGAAACATTTGAGAAACTGTATACAAACGGTGAAACATTTTACTACTGGAGGAAGCAGAGGAAAATTTAAGCAAAGGTACATCATCATAGGAAGACAGGGTGGGTTCAAATGACACATCAACACTGGGAAATACAGGTGTAGCATGCAAGGTCACATCACTATCTGATGTAGCAGGGGTAGTGTCGAGCATCTGAGAGTCAAACAATAAAGGGGTGACTAGAGGAAACACTTCACTACTGTAGGAAGGTTGAAGAGGTATCTCACCATTATAGACTGGCAGAGTTGTCTGAGAGAGTACCTCACTGGCAGCAGAAGCAGAACCATATTCTCCAGAGCTTGAAGAGATAGAGTGAGGTGATAATTCAGCAGAGGAGAAAGCAAAGGTAGAATAATGTGGCAATTCTAAATCCGCATCTGAAGTGTCTTGTGGAACCACCGGGCTGCTTGCATAGGGCACTGTGGTTGGCTTTAATCCCTCCATATAAGCATCAGTGTAACTGGTCTGAGACAATGGCCCACTAGGCGATATATCAACAGATTGAGTTGTTCGATCTGTAGTGTTACGAAACCATAAATTTCCATCAGTGGAAGTATGCTTTGGAGGCTCAACGGAGCTTGAGGGTGCAATGACTTCTGAAACATATTTAATGGAGCCTTGGGAAAGAACATCATGCACACTTATATCTGGACTTCCTGAAGGAAGGGTATCTTCTTGGGAGGTCTCCTCTGTGATCAGCTGTGATGAAGAAGTAGTAGGAACTGAGCTCCAAAAGTCATCAGATTCCTGATGAGATTTAAAAGAAGGCAATAAAAAATCTTCGTCACTGTGACCAGTGGTGGTTGTTGTTGGCTCGGTGCCTGAAGAAAGATATATAAACTCTTCTTCTCCGCCTTTGGTGGAGTCAATGAGTTGAGGAGGAATTCCAGTTATTGTTTGGGATTCCAAAAAGAGATCTTCCTCTTCAGAAATTTCACCAATAGGTGGAGAAGTAGGATAATAAACTGCTTTGAAAACATTATCCTTACCATGCAATTCTTCTCTTGTTAAGTATCTATTTGTTTTAGCTTCACTGGGTTTTGTTCCCGTTTTTTCTTGACTGTAGCTGGATGTAATCACCTGAAAATCTCTCCTCACTTGGTTCATTGTACTGTCAGTGCTAGGAACCACTGCAGTTTCTTCATCCACCTTTGTTTCCTTTTCATCAACTTCATCCTTTGAAAAAAATATCATAGCCAAAGACAATTAAAAATGTTTAGAGACTCTGAACATGAATGGAAACTAAAACTGTAATAAAACATTTTCCTGGATCAATAAAGCAAGAGGGGTAAAGCAAAACAGCACTTGAGAAGACTGTTGGTCTTAAACTGAAAGTATTAACTGCAAGAACAGGTATCCTCTTTTATCTTGAAAAATATTACTTATTTGCAATAAAAACAGAAAAATGCTTTGTCCCAACAACTTCTTCAAAATTGCATTACTTAAATTGTGTTTGAGAGGCAAAAATCACTCACAGTGTTTATTTACTTTATTAAAAAAACTCTAACTCTTTCCTAATAAAATGCAATTGTATATGCAATATATAGCATATATTGTATACACAGCAATGAAAAAATGGTTTTGCTATCAGAATGCATTAGAGGTTTGCACTAATATCCTGATGGTAATTAAACTTTAATAATAACAACAGAATTTGTAAAATATATTTATGACCTCAATTCTTCTGAATCATCAGTTTTCTGGAAAAGAAGATTTCACAATCCTCAGCATGACTGTCAGAGTATCACAAGTGTTGTGAGTCCTATCCCCTAGTCCTGCTATGACCCTTTGTTTCTGAACATGAATGATGGGGAATAAAAATACTTTGTTCAAAATCTGGGTTAGTTTTGTGTTTTAAGGACATATCCAAAAGGAAAAAAAAAAAGTCTGAATGCTATCAGGACTTAGGCAATGCTTGAGGATCTAAGGTCAAATCTTTTCATTCCTTCTCCAGTTTTCCCTGCACCAAATCAAAACACATGACATCAAAGCACCTAACTCACTCAGTAAGCATTTTTGTTTTGATTTAGACACAGCAGTCCCTGCAGTTCTGTTCTGTGCCCCCATCTAGAGCAGCACCAGAATCAAACCTGTCCCAGCCCAACTCTGCAATCTAGATTGAGGTACATCTTCANAGCTCCCTAGGTGTCTCTGTCCACACAGTTTCTGAAGGGATTTTATTTGATGGCCACACATAGCCCTAAGAGACAGAGCAGCACAGNTGGTTTGGTTCTTTGTTTGCTTGGTTTTTGGGTTTTTGTTTGTTTGTTTGTTTTTGAAAGATCTGGCTTGGTGATGTGGTGGAAATGCCACTGGTTTTTATTCAAAAGCATAATGCTGGGAGAAAACATCCAGTAGACAAGAGATAGGCACAGTTATCAATCTAACAACTTAACAACTCCTCAGTTTCCACTATAGTTTAGGTTGAGTAGATCTCCCAATTCCCACACTGAACAGGGCACAGCAGGGAGAATGATGTAAAAAATCAACAGCCTTTGAAAGAACATGCCCAAGATAAAGAGCTGCTGAGTACATTTTTGACTGAGGCACTCAGCAAACAGGAGTTGCGAGCTTTTACCCAGTCTCACAAGAGCAAGGGCTTTATCCACCAGGCTAGAGCTGGCTTCACATTGTAGTCCCTCTTTGAACCAGGACCCCGTAATGCATTCACACAACATAAGGTACCTCAGACATGACTGTCAGGTCTGGATTTCATTCTAAGGACTAAATACCTAAAATGTAGGGACAGCAGCACCAAGAATGATTGTCTTCAAACCTGGGCTGGCCAAGCCCTTTGTTCTAAAGATCTGCTTTATGTGAGGCAATGTATGCAATTTTAAACTTTCTTGGTTCAAATAAAAATCAGTTGATGTTTACTGACACCTAACAAATGCAATATGATGATCTACAGACATAGCTTACAACAACAGAAAAATGACTGTATTACTGGTTATTCAGTGTCCACAAATGCAAGGGAGGGTAAATAGATAGGCTGTCTATTTAACTAAAAGGACTTGTCATGCAGTGAGAATATTGTGGTCATAGACTGAAACCATAAATTAAAAATTCTGAGGGATTCTTGATATTACTTGATAATATCAAGTACACCAGAAACCTAGTTACTTAATATGAAGCCTCCAAAGGTTACCTACCATAAGATCATCAAAAATTTTGTAAAACAGAGCTATTCTTTGAAGTCTAACTTGAGTTCAAGAAGCAAATGACCCTCCAAGAATTTTTGAGTAATGGTTAAACCAATAGCACACTGATAGCAGACACACTTGAATCTCACTCTTCAGCACAACTATTGTCCTCCCTTACTTTAATTTACTACATTATAAGACCACCACAAAGCAAGGACAAAGCAAACTTCTCTTTAACTGAAAAGCTTAACACTAAATGGCAGCTTTGATTCTGCTAAATGAACAATTCTGTCAGACTTCACAGAGGAGTGATTGTAAACTGATGCCTCATCGTAAAAATATTTGGGAATATTCTGTGATATCCTTTACTTCACCATGTATCTCCAGCCCCAGAGAAATACTGAGGTATTTCCAGTTATCTAGGGAGAAATATAGCTCAAAGGCAATATATGCACGTACATATATATATCTTTATACATAAATGCAGATAATACACTCAATTGGTGACATAGTTTTGTAAATTTTCACTGAATATAATTTCAATCTAGTTGGAATGTATTTATTTTAAATACTCTCTTAAAAAACAAATGAATGCTATACCTCATATTCTCCAGCTTCACTCAGTTCAGGAATGAGGTCAGCCTCTATAAAACAAAAATATACACTGTATCAACCACAATTTTAAGTAGACTGATTTAAATTCAGAATTCTGGATTCTGCAAGGACTCAACTGATTAATTAGTATGGTTATTGAGACCACGTCTAAGATTTTTTGCAGGATTGTGTTTGGAGAAGTGGCCAACCCCCTGGATTGTGGACTAAGGGTAGCAATGCTCACTCATCTAGACAGGACACATTCATTCAGCCACAACAGTTTTATCTGGCTCTATTTTGATACCATTTGATTTGCACTTTTGGAGAAACCACATGTTGACTGGGGAAAGCCAAGTTTACAAGAATGTTTTCAATGAGAAACAGTTTAATGCAGAAATACAGAAGAGAGAAAAAGAGTAACTCTGGGGATCAATTATTTCTCTACATTAGATCTGGAAGCTCTGAAGATATTCTTGTAAAATTATCTGTTCTGTAATTTTCATATAGAAAATCCCTTATTTGTGCACCCAGGCTTGGACTTAGGTACCAGAGCAACAGCAATGCCATCGTAGTCAGTATGCAGCAGGCTGCATGCTTCCAGTAAGGCAGACCAAAGAGACCTATCCTTCCCAGCTCTTAGAGCCTTTTTCAAACTCCCACCCTACTTGATTTAATGTAAAGACATTAAGCCAGCTGAATCCCATCCCAGAAAAAGTCCCTAATAAACAGGTACTGCAAGCTCTGTGAAGAACTACTCTAGAGGCTTTTGAGGCATTCCCTATTTTCAAAAATAAAAACCAGTTGAAACAGGTTGAAGAAATTAATTTCCTACAACCCAGCTGAAAATCCATCTCTCCAAATTTAGAGGTAGTCTCTTGCTTTCTTTCTCTCTTTTTGGCCAAATCCAATGTTATACTTCTGATGGTGGTCAGAAACAGAGGCTTCAAAGCAGGTCAAAAGAAACATCCACCTCTCTGGTAGGAACTGGCACAGGTCTTCAGTGAGGAAATCTAACACTCCTTCAGGAGCACTAATGCACCTTATTGCTCCTTTGGTCCACAGAAAGGCCCATGTCCAATCCCAGTCTTTCTAAGACTTTCTCCTAAGCCATGTTATAGCACTCAAGCGCTAACACATATTCTGAGGGCTGATTTACCCTAGGTGAAAATGCCAAATCCCTTAGCCTGGAGAGCAATTCTAACAATACCATCACACACAGCTCCACAGTCTGCATTTCCTCCAGTTCCCAAATGTAGTTTGTTCCATACACTAGGATAAAGATGCCATCTCTGTATTTCTCATTTCTGCAAAGTCAGATGGGGATCTATGACTTAATCTGTATTCTATTTGGACTACCCATATGTACCTTTCAAAACAAATTGAGATGTGCTATATGCAACATACACTAGATGAAGTTTATCAAACTAATAATCTCATACAGTATTATTTATAGGTTATAGCATGCAAACAAATTTTGACTAAGCAATGCTGCATAAAATCTTCACAAATTGTCCTTTAGTAACAAACCCCCATAAATTACCAAGTATGGAATTGACCTTTCTTTAGCTAGATAGATAAAAAATTATCTTACCTCTGACTCCTGAGGCCCAGGAGGCTCTGGGACAGGGTGGGGAGGGGAGTGGAGGGGAGGAAGGGGTGGACGAGATAATGATATTCCCTGGCTTCTCAATGATACAAACCAAATATGGACACTAGTCTGAATGCCTTCCCATAATAGACCCATAGCATGTACTAGGTATTCAACAGACTTCTCTTAAACATGTTTTTAGTACTGAAGAGTTCTATCCATTCTTTTTGTTGCCACTATTCTTCAGTTGAGCTTTAATCAGACTCAGTCAGAAAAACAAACTGTACTGATTGTGCTAGAGTTTATATATTATATATATATATATAAAAACCTGTTTATTAACAAAAATGAAAACAAAAACAAAAACAAAAACAAACACAAACAAACAAACAAACAAAAAAACCAAAACAAACAAACAAAAATCTCCAGGAACTTTATAAAGAATATTTATATATAGATGGTTATAGAAAACTTACTTCTCAAAAGTATTAGAGACACACACTTACAGAAGTTCTGTAAATCCTGTTCTGAGCTTTTGATTTGATAGGAGATTACAGTAATATAATAATATCCCCCATCCAAGGTGAAGAGCCACACCCTCCAAAAAACAACCCATTGATATAGGTTGATGAACAAGCTTGTTTATTTTTTTCTGGAACCACATATTGATTATTCTATAGTACACATTTTAAAACAAAATAATTAAATAATTAGAGTTCTCTAGAGGAATTTTCATAGTCCATTTTAATGACAGAGGAAGAAATGATAGAACAAATACAGAAAAGGTAACTATTTCCCTACATTTTTTCAATGGAAATATTAAAAAAAATCTTTAAACAATGTGATTTATAATCATAGAATAAAGCACAGAACATAAACTCTTTTAATTTCTCTGCTGACTTATGTAATAAATGGCATGGCAAGAACAAAAGTAAAGCCTGTTGCTTTTGATTAAATTAGTTTTCAGAATTCTACTTTTATCACTACAAAACTAGAAAAAAAAACATCCCCTGAATCAGACATTTAATATATGCTTAGTGCTTTTTAGGACAAAACTCACAAAGATGAGTTACAAAGAATTTGCATAGTTAGTCCCTCACAAAGCATTGCTGACAGCATGAGCTGCCAGGCAGGAGACGGCATTTGAGAGCTATATCCCAGCATGTTGGGGTTTTTTTTGACAAACACCAACGGAAGTCTACACAAAGGAATAGGAGTGGGGAGTTATATTATTATTTTTCCTTCCCTGTGCCAGCAAAAGCATGTAAGTACCACCAGTATTAGCTACACAATAAACTAATGCACAACCTTCAGTTCTGTACAGATGTTATCTAGAGAGTCAAAGTACACATTTACATCGTTATTCAAAATCCAATTCTAGTGACAAATTAAAAACTTGCAAGTAAAGGTTGGATTTTATCAAAGCTGATTAAAATACTCTGTACACGATTCCCTAAATTTTCAATGGAAATTTTGTAGCTACATCAAGTAGTGCATTTGTTGGCTTTTATTAAGTGGAGACTAGCTGGCAAAGAATTTTAACCTGCACACACAGTATATTGCAAGGTGAAGGGCTGCAATTCTGAAGAGTTCAGGAAAAACCCAAAGAGCAGAGGTCTCCACTATGGTGGCATGCCCAATGTCATTACATTACAGCTCCTGAGGCTTCCACAAACTGAAGCAGAGACTGTGGCCCCAAAGAGGTCCTTCATCTTTTACAAAGCATTGCTGAGAACAACAGCCTTGGATCTGTGGATTGCCAGAGCCTGCAGAGCCCTCACCAACCATATGAGAGGCACCAGACTGGGTGGGGAGAAGGCATGAGAAACACTCTCTTGCAAGTATCTCAAAAAATGAAAGTCTAAAACAACAGTCTTGAGCTTTTTGAATACCAGATTTCATTAGAAGTGGCCACTCCAAGGATAGAATTCTTCCCGGAAAAGGGCCCATCTAATGGCTCCACATGACTCATGCCTTGCTTTAGGTCTTAACAGGAAGACTAATTGATCTGTAGGTGGCTGTAGTGAATTTCATCTTAATTAAACTGGATTACTCAAAGTAATTCTTGAAAATTAAAGATTTAATTTATGCTTTATGTGTGTCAACTTTATTTCATGTCTTCACAGTGAAGATAACTTTTCTCTCATAAATTCCCAAGCAGGAGGTCCAAGAAATCCCCTTTTGCCTCAAGATCTATAAAGCAGATCACAAAACCAATTTGATGTTATAATTGTAATCAGCAAGGTGCTCTGAAGAAATCTTTCTTATTAGATATCTACATTCTCATATGTCTGTTGTCTAATATTAGGTATATTAGATAATAATTACATGCGAAAATATTTGAAATATTTGCATCAGTCAATTCAGATGTAAATAATTAGTAAAAGTAATTATGCAAATAAACATTAATGTTAGAAATTAACAGAAGTTTTTTTCATATTTTAAAATTATATCCAGAATTGACACAGCACGTAAACAACTTATTTACAGAGCAATGTGCACCTTTAGAAATCATACTAATTACATAAGAGGAATTTTTCCCTGGATTTTCTTCATCCAACACTTTCAGAAGTACCACTGTGGAAGTGCCAAAATAAAATAACCAAATTAAATTTAATAACTTTGTGTCCATTTCAGATAGGAAGCATGCCAATGAAACTTTTGTTTGTTTGTTTTTAATAGGCAAATATTAATTTCAGTACTCAATTCTTATTTAAAAGCTTCACTCTCTTTTTATTCATATTGTTTAAAATTTAAAATATCAAAGTAGAAATTAATGATTTGCCAGTGTAAAAAGGCTTGAGAGTATCAAACATTCAGTCTGATACATAACATTTATTATAACAAATATAACACAATCTGAAATATAGCATTTATTGTACCAAATTCTCTTGTCTGCATACAAATCTCAGAGAAATTTCTGCTGATAGTGGAAAGTGAAGTCAATTTTCCAGCACATATTTCCCTCACTCTTCCTTCTACCAGAATAAATGCAAAACCCCTGTTTTGCATGACTTCAGCAAAAGTGCAGCAGGGATCCTGTGCTGGGTGGCTGGACCTGCACTGCTGACCAGCCACAGGCTGCCCAATGCCTCATCATCCCCTTGCTGAGCCTGTTCCCCAGCAGCATCTGCTCATGCCACAGGTGCACTGACAGTGCTTGCCCAGCCCCAGGGCTCCTGTCCCTCTCCCTGCCTCTGCACCCATATCTCCTTCCACAGGGAGTCATGGAACACAGGGGATGGTATGTAACTGATCCTTACAGCAGGGATACAGCAGTAGAAGGAGGAGGGAAGTTTATCCTCTGGATATCAGCTATACTGGACTTTGTTTTGCAATATATATATCCAGAGGTTTTACATCTGTGATGGCAGCACTGTACTGACTTGGTATGTTGAACTGTTGCTAAATGATGATAACGCTATGCTGCTTATTTGTCATTCCATGGAGAAATGGATGTGGAGTATGAAGATGAACTCTCATCTGAGAAAACTCTCCAAACACAAACCCAGCAAATTCTGGAAAGTAAGTGGAAGAATATACTATCTAAGAAATGGATAAAAGATAGACAGAAAAGTGAAATGTCAGGCAAAATGTCACAACCTTATTGTGGACTTTTTAGAAAACTAAAGAGAAATAGGAAAATTCTGGTAGATATTAACCTAAGACCCCAAAATACATTATTCTTAATATATTGTGTTTGAAAGACAAGTTAAATCTTTATTAAAAATGTGTATGTACTATACCTGATGCTGTGTCCTCCTCCTACAGACAAACTCACAGTATTACAAGCCTATTACCCTTATTAGTCCAGAATTCATGTGGCAGAGATTGCTGAGAATCACATTGTCTCACACTGTAAAGGAATGTGGCTCCCTTGAAATGAAAAACTGGCCTGTTTTCCCAAGTGCACCACAACATTTTTCACTAATGACTTTGCTGTAGCTAAACAGACATACAGAAGCATAAAACTGAATTTACAGGATACATAAACAAACAAAAAATCCAGGCCCTTAGATAAAAAAATAGTTCCGAACATGATCAAAAAGCATTTTACTTTTTTCTATGATTAATGACAGTGTTCCTAATTAAAAACATAGCTCTCACTCACTTTCATAAGAACTGAATGTGATGCTAAAACTTAAGGAATTATTAAGGACAAGATCAAGCTTCATGCTATAGTTCCAAGTTATTTCATATTTACCAGCAGGCAAAAGAAGCAAATCTGGCTGTGAAGTCATTAAGATTTGTTTGTTAGCGTTTTGATCTTTTTGCGAGGCAGCATTAAGAAGCAAGAGAACTCCATCATCACAAGTCTTTTGAAATCAAGCTCCAAGTATAAGAAATCAAATTTCAAAATCATTAATATAGACTTATAAATCATATATTGGGGTTGTATTGCTTGATTCCTTAATACTCTGGCTGTGTGGATTAATTTTGAGAGGATGCTTGAACCACAGAGAAATAATACCAAACATGGTTTTATTTCCCTACATTTCTAAAAGATACATTTGTGAGATTTGAAATCAAGTAAGTGCTTTTCAGAATATTCTAAGAATTAAAAAAATTAACATGCAGTTTTTTATAGGTAATGCTTACAAGGAATTATGTAACGCAAAATATCATTAGCAAGAGACATAGTGAATGTTAACTGCAGCGATTTTGAAATTTTCAAAATTTTTTGAAATTTTTCATTTTGGCATAATTTTGAAGTGACACATTTTAACTGGTTTGCAAACAAACTACTTCTTCAAATACAGATTTTTTCAGCTAAAAGGGATCACTAAACTCAAAAGACCACTTACCTGAGTCCTCTAAAGGCATATCGACAATGACTTGGTCACTGTATTTTCCATACAGACCATTAGAGCAAACAGCAACTATCTGAAGAACATAACTTGTATTGGGCAGCAGATTATTTAGAATAGCCCCCTAAAAGAAAAAACACATTTAATCATTTACTTGCATATAAGTATCAAGTATTTGAAAACATTAATTTTTCTATAACACATTTTTCTTATGGAACATAAAACTCCTTTCTTCTAGTATTATAATGTGTGCTTTTAATATTTTATTGTCACAAATAGTTTTCAGTCAAATTAAAAAAAAAAAACAGACTTGTGACTTTTTACATGGAGGATACCAAATCAAATAACTATTTAGCATTGAACACAAGTTTAGGTAACATTATGTCTGATGAGTCTTTGAAGAGGGTTAGAGAAAAAGATCTCATTAGCAAAATACCATGAAGCTGTAACCAGTAACTTAGTATTTATAGCAGTATAATTGAATTGAATCTCATTAGTTGCTTGTGTGGGTCATTCTTTCACACCTATGAGCAATGAAATACCAATTATTATTAATTGCAATGGGGTTTATGGCTAAGGAGCTCTGTCATTGACATGGTCATGGCAAGTATATGAAGTCAAAGCAGCAATCTGTAGAGTTTTTCCCTGTTCTATACAAGAGAAGCGTTTTCTTTTGTTTTAAATTGTCTTTGTGGCTTTACTGCCAAATATGAGAAAATTTCTCTTCAATCAGCTCCCAGCTACAGTTTAATCTGTCACAACAATTAACAGTGAGTTGTTACACCATCATCCCTTTCATGAAACTTGAAGAGTTTACAGTTACCAAGTCCTGATACCCATCTGTCAGAAACTCGTGCTTAGTCTGGTCTTCTCCATCCAGCTGTTGATAAAAGACAGCAAATCTCTCAATTGTGGTGTCGTATACCACACGAGGCCTTTCCCATGTAACAAGAAGACTAGTATAATTCTTTGGATCAGATTGAACATTTTCAGGTTCTGAACTGCAAACTGGAAGAAAGAAAAGAGAAAAGAATATGGTATTTTTAAATGGTACAAGTAACTCTACTAAAATCTTGAGATATCTCCTGAGAAAACTAATGAAAGTCTTTTTGTGTGCCTCAATTTTAGCTTTCTACTAAAATATTTGTAATGCCATACCATTATAAACAGAACCAGTATTTTAACACTAGATTTACAAAAGCAAGTGAAGTTGAGGACTGAGTCTCCTCTCCTTGCCTCTTGTACCAAATTTTGTGAAATAGTAGTATCCATTTCTCAAGAAATAAAATATAAATTATAAAACATAAAGATTCTTATATCTGTCCTGGGAATCAAAAAAATCTCAACCATTCTGTCTTTATGGCTCTATCAAAGTAGCACTAAAAGAGCTGGACACTTTTGCTCTAGTTATAATAGACTAATCTACACTAGATTGTTTTTAATGATTAAAGATAAACCTATCACCTGAATTTCCTCTCAAGGCTGCTTGAATCTTTTTATAGTATTTAAAGAAGAGAGAAAAGGCAAATAAGAAGTTCAGTATTACATTAGCAGTAGTCATTTAGTGTTATTATATTTTAAGTCTTGTTACTATATTTTCAGCTTGACTTTTGCCTAACAATTACACAGTCATTCCCTATTTGGAATAAATGAAGAAGCATTTTTTATATCTCATAATGTGCTTAAAGCAATACATGAGTATCTAGAAAAAGCAAGCAAAAAACCCTATTCATCTAACTAAGAAAACAAGTGCAGATCCTTTGGAGTGCTCTAAAAAGAAGCAAACATCAAGATGTCCCAACGCTTTGGGGGAGAATGCAGCATTTTGAGAGGTCCTTCAGCTTTGCATTTTGCCACTTGAACACAAGGGGGCACTCAAGCCCCGTCAAAATATTTCTCAAAAGACTCTCCGGTTCCCCAGGGAAGGTGAGCAGCTTCCGCCTGAGCTAGTCAATATATAAAATAAGCAGCAAGACTTTCTTAATTTTTGTGTTTGTGCGTGTCAGCTAATAGTAGAGGCAGCGTTAGTATGTGTAATTTAGGTGAATTCTGTTGCCAGGTTTTGAATCTACCGTGCTACATAACTGATACACCATTTTATTAATTACACTTAATTATTTTAATTGATGCAAAGGAAGAACAAATTTAAAAAAAAAATCTCATGTTGTGTCCATTCCATTCCATTCCATTCCATTCCATTCCATTCCATTCCATTCCATTCCATTCCATTCCATTCCATTCCATTCTTAAAATTTGTCATTCCTCCCTCTCCTCTTGGTATTTCCACCAGATAGCAAGGAGAAATCATTAGACCAGCAAAGATCATCTGCTTCTCAATTCTGAGCATTAAGACAGATGATTTAAACAGATTTCATTCTTTTTCAATGAATCTAAAGACTCCTCAGCTAATTCTCTTCAAAGGTGTTTAAAATTCTTGTCAAGATGCTTTTTTATAATGTAAACACCAAGCTTCTCTGTATTCCAAATTCTTATCTACAGTCCTTTTTCATGCCTTCATCTTTTTTGCTTATGAGTGAATTTGGTTCTGAAATCTGTCTGTATTCAGACTCAGAGCAGTATTATAAAACTTTTAAAGGCAGACTCAGAGCAGTATTATAAAACTTTTAAAGGTACAAGATTGGTGCTTCCAGGGTTACTTCTTTGTTTTCTTTTTTCCTTTTTTAGATGATTCTTCTATTTTTTCCCAAGAAAAAGTCTTCCCTTTTGTTCTCTTCCTTTTGATGTTCATCTCAGCAATGACTGACAATATTACCACATGACAATCATCTACATATTATTTCACCTCCATTTCTTCCCAAAATGTTTTCTCTTGCCCTTCTTCTGATGTCACTTCATAAATCATCCTGCCGATCCCTTTTCTTTACTACCAGTCAGTAATACAGAGGTACTTTACTGCCTTTTCCCATTTTCCTTCTCTAGAGACTAGAAAAAAAAGGAGACCACATAACTTACCTAATTAAGGACTTCTGCTGTGACACTGACTTTTAGAAAATCTGAGCAAAGAGACTGCAAGAAAGGGAGTTCTTGAGTCTGTTACTAGTCTGAAGCCACATATATTAAACTAGATTACAAGTCACAAGAAGAAAAATACAAAATAGCAAAAATTTCACATGAAGTCAGAGGTCTACTCAAACACATGCTAGACTTGAATCCAAGTCTCTGCTTCCTCCAGGTGAATACCTAGATTCTGGTATTGCGTATCACATTGTGTCGTGGTAATGTATCTATCTTTGCTTATTCTTCTGTAGAATAAAATGCTACCCGTTTTATTTTAAAGCTGAACTTAGGAAACTTAGTTGAACTTAGGTCCCACATAACTTAGGAAATTTTCATCTAAACTTAATTGCATCATGGGGAACCACTGGGGCACATCAGCCAAATCATTGCCAAAAGCTGCCAGGGCTATGTTTTTGACCAGAAGACCTTTATAAGCTGCCCAAATTTGGCTTTTTCTCCCCCACATTTGTTGTTTTCTTCTACTTTTAGTTAAATCTAATTCAGCTTTCTAATTCAGCTTCTCAATTGTTGAAGCCATGAAATCACTTCATTTACATTCAGATATTCCAGATATTTGTAGAGCCCCGACAGTGTGTGGCAAAAAGCAATTTTTTATATTCCACATCTACACTCTCTCTGTAATGGAGGAGAGGTGGAGCAGCATAGCAGATGTGTGCTGGGTTGACCTTGGCTGGCCACCAGGTGCCCACCCAGACATTTGCCCCCTCCCCGTCCTCAGCAGGGCAGAGGAAGAAAGTATGATGAAAAAGCTGATGGGTCAAGATAAAGACAGAGATTTCTTGCCAACCAACATCATGGGCAAAACAGATTTGACTTGGGGAAATATATCACCAATAAAAATAGAATAGGATAGTGAGGAACAAAACCAAAACTACCCACGCTTTCCTTCTTCCCAGGCTCAACTTCACTCCTGATTCTTCCACCTCCCCACTCCCAGTGGTACAGGGGAATATGGAATGGGAATTGTGGTCAGCTTATAACACTTTGCCGCTCCTTTCTCCTGCTGTTCCTCTGCTCCAGTGTGGGGTCCATCCACAGGATATAGTATTTTGTGAATTTTTCCAGCCTCTGTACAGTCTTTTGGGAACAGATTGCTACACTGTGGGTCCTCCCTAGGGTCAGAGACCTGACAGATCATCTGCTCCTACATGGGCTCCTCTCCACAAACCACAGCCAGGAGCCTGCTCCCGCATGAAGTCTCCACAGTCTGCCACAGGACAGGCTGCCTCACGATTATCTTTGCCATGGGCTGCAGGGGAATCTCTGCTCCGCTACTGGAGCACGCCCTCCCCTTCCTCCTTCTCTCACCTGGGTGTAACAGAGCCATTTCCCTCACTCCTCACTGCTGCGCAGCTTTGTTTTCACAGGGATGCCTCACCATGGCTCTCAGTGCCCTGAGATGGATGGGTGGGCTGGAACTGCTGGAACTGTCTGTGTCTGACTCAGGGCAGCCACAGGCTCTCTTCAGAGAGGCCCCCCTGTACTCACCACTGCCAGTGCCTGGGCACCTGCACCCCACACACTGCCAGTGAAAGCGTCCCACACACACGTCTGGCAATCCAAGAATCCGGGAATTCACAATGAAGCCATGTGGGCTGAGGAACGTGAAAGGGTAAATGCATGAGTCCTGACCCCATGCCTCACAAGAGAATTTAACTAAAACAGCCACTGAACTCTATGTGGTTGTATCTCTCATGGGAAAACAGGCTGACTAATACTTTTTATCAATGTGTATTGTCAGTCTTGAATTTTAAGAACCCACTATTTTTTATACCTTACTAAACCCAGGAAGAGAAACAAGAGTAGATTTCAGCCCTTATTCCCAGGGCCTTACCAGAAGAGTGGAGCAGATGGAAAGTCACCCAAAGTGCCCAGCAGCCACTACAATGGTTTTCAGGTTTACAGGAATAAAAAATGATTTTTATTATAAATGGATTTGCATGCCAGCTGAGGTTGGTGGAGATTAGGCAGTACAATTTCAAAACACTTTTCTTAGGTGAATCCTCAAGTATGGCTGTAAGGATTAGCTATTTTAATCTTCTTAAATTGCTACATACATACCACATAGGGAAATTACATATATCACTAGGCAGGCTTGGGAAATGAAGCATCCCCCATGCCCTTAGTAGGACCATGCTTGTACACCAAAAATATTGGGGATGGCACTGTGAGAAAATTCCCAAAAATATTTTGAAAATTCCTGAAATTACTTTGAGAATTCCTGAAATTACTTTGTAATGGAGTAGAAACATGCTTCTAGCTTTTCTAAGAAAATTTAGTTCTACTTTAGAAATGTCATTTCCTAATTGCAGCAATAAATCCAGCATTTAATCCTACTGCCTAATGAGAGTCTGCACTGAACACAACAGGAGAAAATTTGGATTCTAGGTTTCACAACACAAATAATTTTTCAGTTATCTACTTAGTAATAATCAGTCTTGGCATTTCTCATACATCCTCTAAAGGTATTATATAGATTAGTTTTTTCTGTTGACTACTATGCAATATTAAACATGACTAGGCCTATTGACTCTTAGAAACTTTGGGATTAATGTTATAGCTCTTATATCTGAACATTTAAGTTTAATGATTCCTAGGGTTTTAAAATTTGTCTTAAAATGGAGGCGAAAATATAAATTCTCTAATGCTCTACGTTAAACAGATCCTATAGTTGCATCTGTGTGTGTCTATATATATGTGTGATTACATAAATATTAAAAGTACATATATGACCACACTTCTAATCTAGAGAACACCTATAGCCTCTGTTTATGTAATCTGTTTATGTCTAATTAAACACAGTTCAGAGAAATTGACTCAAAGAATCTACAGGTATTCTCACCCAAGTAACAACATAGTGCTTCCAGTTTAGACATTTCCTATATATTCTTTTTATAGGAATCATTGACATATATTTAGTGCCAAATCTTGATGCCCATTACATAATGTACTATTTTGGTCACATAACCTTCACAAACTTCCCTGAAATTTTAGGTTTAGGCTGAGAACAGCATCTGGCTTCTGGAATTCTCTCCATCTATCACTTTCTAAGCAAACTACATGAAATTAATTTGGTGACTTCACTTCAGTCTCTGTTGAAAAAGCATCCACACTATATGATAAAGAACCAAATAGCTTTGTAAAAAAACTACTCTCGCGGTCTCTGAAAAGGCAGCTTTGTTGAAGCCTGAAACACATGAAAAGGGCAGTGTAAGAAAGCTTGAACTGATGTGATCTTCACTGAATGCTTGGTCAAGACAAGCATTTAATTTTCCACTCCATTTAATCTGACATGTTTTATGATTGCTGTTTTTTTTCTCCGAAGTGATAGATTTATGACTAGTAACACCGTGTGCTACTTTCTACACAATTTAAAATGAGTAACTTCATACTTGGATGAATCTTTTACTGAAAATTGTCTTTTAACTTGCGAAGAGGGGAATGACTATTAAGTAAGTACCTGCTTCATGAATTTCTTCTTGTCCAGTGTAAGAGGAAAAGACTTGCCCGAAGAACTTATATTGCTGTTCTCTGAAGTTGTTTTGCAGGTAGTCCATCAGCATAACATAGCCAGACTGCTGCATTGTAAGCACTTCACAGAATACAGCTAACTAGAAGATGAGAGGAAAAAAAGTTAGAAGTCATAAAAATTGACCAAATTCTGTTAAAACAAAACATTCTGGCAAAAACTGTGGGGAAAAGATGTTGGACAAAGCCTCACAGTTGAGTTATCCTGCATGGCACTTAACTTCTGTTCTTCTGTACTGTCAGTATATCTTATGGTTTACTCCACAAGTATTTTTCAACCACTCTGCTGTTGGAGCTATGCTCTGCTCAGCATCACTATGAGGCTGGGGGAACATCCAAAAATGTTTAGTACTCCTCTTTATCTGAGCTCCAAGTCCAGAGAGCTTGGAATATGTTCTTACCCTATTTTAAGACAAGAAATTACTCAGATTCTAGTACTAAATTATAAAAAAGGTAAAAGATAACACAATTAATATAGATGTTTTCTAATTTAATGGCTGCATGAAAAACTTCTAACTATATAAAAGAAAAGCTTTGTTGTTGGGCTGGCAGTGGATGCCATGAGCTTCTACCATATACATGGCAATTGCTTTTTCTTTGGTATTATGTATAGTTGTTTGGCTTTACTACACTAAACAAATTACCTGGTTTTCAGAAATACTTATGGTATCTTTAAACACAATCCATTCAACTGTTTCAGAGCATGGAGGAGCTGATAGAGACCCATTATAAGTGTAATATTTGTCTGTTGCATTTGGCAAGAGATTCAGCAAAATAAACGGTTCTAAGGCAGCCTGTTTTCCTGAAAAAAAAAAAAAAGAAAAATAGAGTTTCAAATTTTTTTTAAAAATTAAACTAATAGAGATAGTTAAAATACTGTAGAAGCAATTAATAAATACAAATCACACTCTCCAAAAGAACTACCATCACAGGAACATGCTTATTTAGAGGCTTTTCAAAATTCCATCTCCAGAGAGACTAGCAGACAAATAAATAATGCAGTATTCCATTTAGTTTGAAAGAGTATAGCTCAAACCCAACTTCATTTACTTGGGAAGGTGTAGTAAGTTACTTCAGTAAAAATTAGAGTAATTTTAGTATATTAGTTCACAAGAATTTTCTCATTGTAAGCTTAGATGCAAGGTGCCAAACCTTTGTCTTATTCTTGAATTTCAAAGAAAAAAAACTTGTTATATCTTTGTTCTAGGTCTCATGACGTGGCTTCAAACTCTTCCCAAATTTAATCAAGTTGTTGAGTTTTTTGCAGCATCCAGACTGCTGCACAAAATCACTGCCTGGGGAACTGTCACCATGTTAGACCTGAGGGTTAATATTACTCATGATTGCGGAAGCAGAGTTTCTGTGGATCAGGATTCTTTTTTAAATGGTGATAATATAGTGAAAAACTGTGACAGCTTTACACAAATCAGCAAACAATGCAAAGACCTCCTCCAGGAGAATATGTTCAGTGAAAATAATACCACATCTTTCAGACCAGCAGTTTGGTGGATACCTTGTCAGTTTGGAGTAAGCATGAAGGATTGCTGGAAGTCCATCCACAGAAAGCCAAGCATCTGCTGGTATGGCAGCAGGGTCCAGCAACAGAAATTTGACATAAATGGTAACAACTTCAGCAAGGCAGACTTTTCAGACTGTGACGATTATCTGCTTTACTGTCTGATGCATCCAAAATAATTCTGCTTTTCACACCTTGCAATAGTGTAGATCCTTATACAACTTATTTCAATCTAAAGTTACTAATTTCAAGTTCCTCCCGAATTGGTAAATATTTACTTCTGAATATCTAATGAATTTTCAGACTGTTAATTAACTCATGCTTTTACAGGTATGTTACTTCTTCAGCTCTGTGCATATTTCTGACCTGTCTTTGTCTTCATAGCTCCTTACAAATTTGGTGGGAGCAGCAAATTGCATTAACAGTTGACTACAAGGGCTTTATGCTTTTCTTCTCTGCAGTGACTTCTCTACTGAGTTAAGGTTTAAGAGCTGATTCGTCCCTGTAAGGGTCGGTCCGAAGTTTCCCTTGTCTTTGCCTCCCGACCGTCTCAAGGAGACTTCGAAGACCCCCACCCAGGCTGACTCTGAACAGTGGTTTCCTGGCCAAGGTGGATGCTTGTCAAGTGACTGTGTGCAGGTGTGTTGTGTTCACTGGACTGTGCTGTTGTGGCATCAACCAGAGATTGTGTTGTCCCAACTGGAGGCTGCGTGTACTGCATGATAGCACCTGTCTCCTAGAGCACCACACAATGGACCATAAATCTTTCCCACTTTTTGGCCAGAAGCCGCTCACCTTGGAAAAGGACTATAAAAGAGCAACCCTCTGAAGAAGACCCTTGAGTACTCCCCATGGATGAAGACCCGTCTATTGGCTGGACCACGAGGATGTCCATCTTGTCTTGTTGGTAGCTATTTTCCCATCCCCCCTCTTTTTCACTCTATACTTTGTTTCCTATATCTCTCCCCTCTATCGCAACTGAGTTGTTGGCATTAATAAAAATGCATTGCTGTTGTTGAATAAACTGATTTTGTCCCCTGCATTTTGCCTGTTTGCACCTCTGAGATCGAATGAACCATCACAATCCCCGCTCTGTATTAATAGCGGATTGTGACAGTCCCCTCTCTCTCATTCACATATTGTGAAGAGGGAACATTTAGCAGTGCCAAGAAAAGCACATCCTTCCATTTCTCCTGTCAAAATGCTAATCAGCCTTCAGACAGAAGCCATCATTGCTCTCTGGTATGTGTCTAATTAACATACTCTTCCCTCTGCAAAAATGAAGTCCATTTTATATAGATGGTTGGGGACATGAAACTTCTCATTCACAGCAAGAACCCTGCCATACAGTCTGAAACTTTGGATTTTAGAATAACCTTTAATGAGACTGACAGCTTAGATTCTCAAAATCAAACACCTACAAAGAATGATGAAAAACAGGAAGTTTGTCTAGAAGGAACAGGAGTGCTCCTCTGCAGAGCTTGAGAACTCAGCAACTACGATTTAAATAAGCACAATACAGATATGACTGACAAGGACAATTCATGTATATCACAGACAAGGAGAGATTGTGCTTTTCAGAAGAAACAACCTGATTTAGTCATGACCTGAATTTCCTGAGCTCATCTGCATTTTATTCAGGAAAATTTTATTCTAAGCATTGTTGAAGTGCCATGTAGAGGCTGTATCTTGAATCTTGCTGCTGATAGTTTTACAGCTCCTTCCAAGGCTGTAGGACAGCATCTGTCTTGATGTATTACTAGTTCTCCTTTTTGTTTCACAGAAGATGACACACAAAAGTAATGAATCTTAACTACTTTATATTTCCATCTCCTATGTCTTTCTAATTTATGAAAGGTGTTCCCTTTTAAATTTGTTGAATAGTGTTTGTTTTCCAGAGGAAAAAAAAATCTTGATCTTAGTGTAACAATTTTGAAGGCTTTTAAAACAGCTTTGTACATTCAAACACCATTAAATAAAGTAAAACTGAGACAAGGTTTTCTTAAAGCCATGGACATGATGTAAGAGTATATCCCTGCTCAAGACAGTGCTCATTCATACTTATTCTTCTGCAAAGACATGATGAAATTGAGTTAGAAACTTTTTCCTAAGGGGTCCTCTTCAGATTGTCAGTCCTGGTTTGTATATATAACCAGGATTATCCTTCCTCAGGAGCAGAATCTGGCACTTATGTTAGATTTCATGAGGTTGGTGATTGTCCAGTTCTCATCTATCCGGATGACTTCTGTAATTTCTAACAAAATAGACATGACTGAGCAATAGAGAACCATGGTCCTCAATGTCTTAAAGGTTTCATAATCACACTGAAGTGGAATTTAGTTAATGAGTAATCAATAAAACATGAAGGCAAACTTACCAAAACGACTAACACTATCTACTCCATTAATGATTGGATCATAATCTGTATTATCTTCTAGTCCAATCTGTTAAAAAGAAATTGTATATTTTAACAGTACAGGCTTCATGCAAAAAAATTGGAAGTTACAGTTTACCACCAAAATTATAGATGATTTAATGCCAAACAAGCTTATTTTGCCCATTTGCTTTTCTGCAAGAATAAATTGGAAAGATACATGCAATTTCTTAACTCAATGATCACACATTGGAGCCAGTTAAATTCAGTTTCAACATCTGTTGTGTTTCAAGGCTTATTAAATGACAGAAAGATATATTTTGTTTACCTCAAACAAAATTGATAAAGCTCTTAACTTTCCACTTCCTTTAACTGCCGCTTCAAAATCTGTAAACTGATCTGCATCATAGCAGTAGATTTGCATCTGCAATTAAAAATATACTCAAATGTTATATGTAAAAAAATTGTAAAAATTAAACAATACAATTATTGATATTCCCATTTTGAGGAAAAAAAAATCCAAACAAAAAATTTTAAACAAGTGTAGGGATTTTTTACCTATTTCGTTTGTGTTATCTGAGAATGCAGAAGGAATTCATCAACAATTAGCTGTGTAAAAACAACCTCTCCTGGAAAAGTATTAAGGATGCAGGAATTGCCTTTCCAAGGAGCACAGTGCTCTCCATGCATAATGCAGTAAGCTAACTGGACACCTGACCTAGAGTACTTAGTGAAATGAATCTTTACATCAGTGATAAAACATAAATGATATGTCAAGATGTCCCTACTGCATCTGCCTTGCAGTAAGTGTAGAAAAGCATTGGTAATATAAGATTCCCAGGCACTTTGAGCCCATATCTGACTGCTGTCATGAGCATTGGTTTTGTTGCACCCCTTTCTGGGTGACCAACATGTTCGGGGGAATGACCTGCTCCTACTAGATTTCTATGAGACAATGATGGAAGAGAGTATTCTCTGTGATGTCTTGTCAGGACAGATGGAGTGTGACTGGGAATTTTTAAGTGGTTAGAGAGGTAAAAGAAATGACACTGTCCAGGTACTGCTCCTGGCTTACCATTCTTCCCCATATATAGGCCAGCCCTGGCACCATTGCTTTGCTTTCACGTAGAAGTTCAAAATGCTTGGAATGAGGAACAGCACAGTTGCCTGCCACAACTGCCTCTTTTTAACTGGAAAATGATACAATGCCATGTTGAGGGAAGAGAGTTTGGCCTTTAGCATCCCAGGAAGAGCTGCTCCTCTCCTCCACCCCACTCCCATGCTGCTGGCAACCCATTCTGCCAAATCACGGGGACACTGGCCTGGCTGCCTATCAATGTGGCTGCACCCAGGACCTCCTCACATGGCTCTTGGCACACCACTGTCAGCTCTGTCCAGCCCAGCAACGTGGGCCACACTTTGTGTCTGTAAGGACCAGCATCTCCCACGGGCTCTCAGCAAAGCCCTGACTTTGAGAAGTCCATTTATAATTTAAACAATGAACTGACATGGAATATGATGGGTCAAATTCATAGGAGCTGAACATTTAGTGGGAACTTTGTCAGATTAGCAGAACTGAGATCTAATATCATCTTAGAAGATGGGAAAAAATGCAGTTTAGACATTCTCAACATGACACTAACACATTATACTGCCCTTCTAAAATGCATCATTTATTCTCAATTTGGATTTAAGTCTATATTTGCAAATAGACTTAAGAGATAAACAAAGGAATTTTGTAGAGTAGAAATATCACAGGAATGTCAGATTGTTGAAGTTATCAAAATCAATTCTATACTTTACCTCAAGAGGAAATTTTTGTCCTTCTAAACTATGTTCTGATCCATCTGATGACGCATTGCATTTTCCCCAGTGAAAAGTGATCTTGCTTGCTTTGAATATGGTGTCTAACCCACCTCCACTCACATAATAATCACTTGTCAGATTAATTTCCACTAAAAAATTGAGAAAGAGGGCAAAAAAAGGAGTATCAATATAAAAGCCAGCCAAGGCATCTATAACTCTCATATTTCAGTGTTAGGTGCTAGAAGTTAAATACGATATGCCTATTTCTCTGTATTTCATTAGCAATTCGACAGGAAATTGGTTACTTAAACTAAGTAACAAGTGTGGTAATTCACTATTAGCATGGATAATATGTTTCATTTCACACTGTAATTCATAAATAGTAATTTAACGAAGTGCACTTGATTTCCTGTTATCTGAAACTAGACACAGAACTACACTAAAAAGCTCAGAAAGCTGGTCTAGCCACCAACTGGCTGTCTAAGAAAATAAATTACTGAAGTACATACCTTCCTGCAAGGGTCTGTGTTTCTAACAAAAAGGAAAATACACACCTGCCCCTCATTTTTACCACAATTCTATATACCAATCATGAAGCAACATGACGAAGGAATATTTTAGCCAGTTCCTAGGAGGATTGTCTTGACATAAGACTCCTTAGCTGTGGAGCTGTCTCCCATGGAAAAAAGCAATGACAGATCTTCAGCTGGACATAAACTGTAGATGGGACAGAGTATTTGCCTTCTGGAGAGAATGAGCAGGATGGGATAGACTGAAGCCCCACATTTTGGCTTTCCCATCTCCAGCGAGTGTAAACTGCTTGATCTCTTGATAAAACAGCACCAATGGAGTTCATTTTCACTACATTCCTTTTCCCAAAACCTTGAAGAACATTTAAACAAACTTAGCAGTTCCTCATATAATATCCAGATTACTCTAGAGGAGAAACTCAGTTCACTTTTAAGGACTTTAAAGAACATTTTCTCAGGGGCATCTTGAAAATACAAAGGTATATTTATCTCAGCTAGTAGGGCAGGAGGGAAATAAGGGGTTTGTGTAGTGGTATGTAGGAAGCACATGACAGAAAGAACAGAATTTAGGAACAATGATGCTAAAGTGAACTGAACTCAACTGAACTAAACCAAAAAGGCTGATCTAGGGGTCCCACTGGAACTGGTAGAAGGTCAAAGTGAGTTGTTAGGAGATACCTTCCTCCACACTAATGCCCAAAATAAAGAACAGTACTTCTAACAAGCAGCTTTTAGTTACTGCTTTCCTGGATTTATAAGTGGTTGTAAAAAGATCTGTCTGACAACTTAGATGACACTGTAATTTTTTTTCATGGCTGGGAAAAATGGGCCCTTGTAGGTATAAATTACTTCTTTCTAAAATGTAATTCTAAGATTGGTAAGACAAATCAGAACACAAAAGCACCTATTTCTCTTCTTTGACTGTTAGAAGGTGTCTACGTGAGTAATTCAGATGAAAGTTTCTATATTATATGTGTCTATATGTGGGTGAGATGAATCTCAACCTGAATTTTTCTAACTGCAACTCATCCATGAAGTACTTTCAGATGAGTATGTAATTTATTAATACTTCTAAAAAATAATTTTTGCCTACCCATGACAGACTCTAGATATATAGTAATAATTACCATAATTTCACAGCAAATGCCAGTTTACTGTTTAGATTTAATGACGTGCCCACTATGTGATTGCTTTGGTTGTATCTGTCCACGCACATAATTTTTGTTTGTGTGATTTCTGTTTCATTTAGCTACTGTCATCGCAGTTGTTTTGTTTATTTATTTAATAGATAAATTCAGAGTGCACCAGCTAAGTGAAATGAAAATAATCCATTAAAAGTCCTTGGCTGGTTGTTCATCCTATATCACTTTTTAGACCTCTTAACTCCAAACATGAAATCTGACTTTTTTACCTGTTTTGCCAGTGTTGCGGATGAAAGTATCTTCCAAAGTTTCCTTTTCCCATCCGTGGAATTTAAGTTTCTTTAGATTCACATTAACTTGGGTAAGGTCTTCATCTATATTAATAGGTGATTGTTTGGCACCATTGCAGGCAGAATATTTCTTGCCCCAGTTATTTTGGTTCAAAGTTCCTAGAAATCAAAACATGTGGGGTAAACACATTTAAATCCAAACTGCCATCCATACATTTTTTATTGCGGTAATGTTAAAACACAGATTTCTATTTCAGATCAGAGTACCTGCTCTTCTTTTAGATTTTCTCTGTAGCAATATTTAGCACACCCACCACTGATTCCTACCTTCATCAGTTAAGTCATACTCTGAGCACTCTAGACATCAACACATGCATTCTTATGAATCTCTAAGGAAAGCATAAAACAACAACAAAAACCTCATTAACAATGTACATAAAACAAAAAAAAAGCTTCCAGATGAACAGAATCAGAATACAAAAAAAACATGGGAATTGCTGGAAAACTATCCTATCCAAATAACATTTAATCATACCAATGTTAATGTTCCTTTTGCCCAGTGATGTCATCTATCCAGTAAGGTTTTTAAATATAAAGAAGCAGTAAGATGTTTTAAGAATTTCTCACCCAGAGCGGAAAAGGTAAACTGATTTTACCCTGGAAAAGGAAAAAAGATGAGTAATGCTCTGTCTGGCTGTATGGCCCAGCTGGGCACTTCCACTCTAGTCATCTGTCTCCCTGTGCAGCTGCCCGGCAGAGAGAAGCTCCTGTGCTGCAGCAAGGGCTTTCTCCAGGGCACAGGGGCTGCATGCCATTGCACTGCGGCCAGTCCAGACACAAAACAGGAACACAGACAGCATGTCCTTCACCAAAGCCTTGATTATTTTCAAGAAATGTGTAAGTACTCCACAGATCAGTATGAGATGCAGTAGCAGCACCTCTGACATCTTTTGTTTATATAACATACTAATATAAATGGAAATATTTTGTGTATGTTAATGTGTTTGAAAACATATAGATATTTTTTTCTTGACAGGCAATTCTGGCAACACTTCAAAATGCTAATTAAAGCCAAGACTTAACAACACAGATGAAAAAAAATGGAATTACTTCAGTTAACTTCCCACTTACTAGTAGTTAAGAATTAATATTAGTGTATGCAGTGCATATATTTGAATTCTACTAGATTTGTCAAAATAAACCAATGCTAATTTACAGTCCAGTGTGCCACATCCAAGTCTGTCAGTGAAGATCTGCTATCTTGTATTCCAGGCAAGGACTGCTCTCATATTGCACTCAGAAAACTCATAGAGGGAGGAAGATATGCAGTCACTATTGTAACCATGACAATAGCAGTAATACAAGATGCTCACCTGGATAGCCAGCTAGAAACAAACCTGAACTAAATTACTGAACAAATACAAGTCAAGTGAGTTACCAGTATCACCTCCCTGCATCCGAATTACTGCAGATGGTATACAAACACATTTACTGCCTGCAAATAGCAACAGAAGAAACTGACAGGCACAACAGTCAAACAAGCTAAAGGGAGTTCAAGCCACAGGCTTACAAACATCAGCATCCTACAGGTGGGGACTTGAGCCCTGTACCAAGCAAGCACTGGTTCCATTGGAAATGTCACACTGGGTGAGCTTTCAGTGCCTCCTCCAGTCAGACTTGTCCCGGACTTCAGTTATCACTTATAATTTATCACCTGGTAAAATAATGCAATATCCTGATTTGTAATCACTTTCCCAAGAAAAGAGTGGCTAATATTTAATCTCTTTCAAAAGTGTCCCTTAAGAAATTCTGAGCTCAAGTCAACCAATGCTTGGATATTAATCTGCTCAGATCTTCTACATGAATTTTCCAACAAATATTGAAGGCTTTTAACATCAAGAAAGAATTTTTTAAAAAAATATAAATTAGATTAGCTAACTTTTAAACAAAGTTTAAAAGAAAATCCTCCAAACAGAGTGAGAAAGGACAGAAATAACAAGTCTTAGCCTGCCCTGTGCATCATTGCAAACAGGCTCCTGTTTCCAGGTCTGATTTCAGACAGCTCAGTGATTTTCCAAGCTGCAGGAAACTCTTTAAAGCTCTCTCTGCCACGTTTCTGCCAGTTTGGGTTGAGCTGGCTGCCTACAGCCATCCCTTGGAGTTAAGCTGCACTCCCTACTCCATGCTCTATTTCTTTTGCTCCTTTTGCCAAAGCCAAACACTTCCCCAGATTCCTGCAGTTTCCCCAAGGCAGTAGAAATCTCCATTCTCTTTCCACTGACATACCCAATCCCATAGACCACCTGCAGTCTCTCCTTCAGAACACTGTATACTTTTTTCCAGCATGCATTTCTGTTTTCTGCTCTTCCCATCACCGACATTAGAACTGACAAAAAACATGACTCTTCTTTTTCCCGCTATGGTGCTTTTGGGAAATTTCTTCCATGCTTCTTTTGATGAAAGACATTATTGCATTTTTCATCTTGTCTTTAAATTCTCTACTGTCTACAATTATGTTCAGTAAAAACAAATAAATTATAACTAGAGAAACTATAATCTCCTTCCAACTTCCACAATTTTGTATTTTGTGGTTTTGTATGTAGAACTTAAGCTCTTCAACTTGGTAGTCATTACTTGTGGCTCAGCGTGTAATAAAGTCCTAACATGCATCTTGTGATAAAATTTGCAATCTTTCCTCATCCCAGAAGACAGCGTGTAGCTGTAGCATTGATAAAAACCTATGGAATAAAATGTACAGGAACTCAACGGCAGGATCTGATCTGGGGCAGGAACAAGGGGAATCCCCTAAGGAATGGAGTCTGAGAAGGAATGGAGAACTGGAGTCTGGTCATGATGATCCGAATTAATTTGAGCAGCAAAATACATGTTTATGCATGAATTCTGCAAATGCTGGAGCAGGTATTGGGTGCGTATATTAGCAAATATTGCTGAGCAAATGAGTAGCAATATAAAGAGAAACAGTTGAGGATGAGGACCAGACGGCCATACCAGATGTTTTTCAGAAGCTTTTTACCTCAGTCTAGGTCTGGCTGGTCCCATGGGCTGAATGCCCATTGGCTGCTGAAGGGTGTAAGGTACTTGCCTGCGGGACAATTCCTGTTTGGTACCAGTTAAGATGAACCCATGCCACACACTGTGAGGCAAATCCATCTTGCAAACCAAAGCTTAGTAAGTGGGGTGCAGACAGAAGATTCAAAAGTCCACTCCTGATCTGAATTAAAATGTTAACGTAAATACATCTGGTGTAGGCAGCAGGTGGTGGAACTGCTGCAGTTTATATAACTTGCTGAGAGCCAAAGTAAAAGTGAAAGAATTGAATGTTTTTAAACAGGAGCAGATTGTTTTACTATAGGTGTTACAACGGAAATCATAAATTGTTGGAACTGAGCTTTGAAAATGAATTCTCCCAAACTGTGCTTTGGAAATCTGAGGAGAAAAAATTAGACACAATTTATCTTCAAGAGTGTGCAGAAGAAGAATGTTTGTCAAAGGTGTCAGATCTGAAAAAAGTAACTGGCAATTCACAAAGAATGGAAATAAAACTGAACAAAGTAGATTAAATGGAGGCCTGCCTATACCATAACCCTTATCACTTCTGTCCAGGGCAGAATGTCTGAAGAAAATTCTCCTAGCCTTTCTTTCTAGGAAATGATCATATCTAACTCTGATCCTCGACCTTAGTCTCAATGATTCCACTCCTAAAATGAGCATCGAGTTCTCCTTTTGGCTTCCACTTCAGCTCTCACTGAAAGAAAGAAAGAGAGGTGCTGTAGTGTCCCAAGAAGGGCAATAGAGCAGGTGAAGACTCTGGAGTCCAAATCTTATGAGGAGCAGCTGAGGGAGCTGGGGCTGTTTAGCATGGAGAAAAGGAGGCTCAGGGAAGACCTTTAATGAAATGGTTGTGAATCCTAGGGTTTATTTTATGGATGAAAGACAGCAGAAAAGACAGATGGATTCTTCACCTCATTTTCTTCCTCTCCATTTTTCATTAGCATTTTCTTACATGACATTAAAATTACTTCTATAAATATAGATTGCATGCTCATAAGAGATTAAAGATGACCCCTCTGTGTGGACTGTTAGTAATGGATTTGCTTTATCAAAAAATGCTACTGACTTATCACTTTGAAGTGTTAAGTATTTCAGTTATTTTCTTTTAGCAAACATGTTTTATCTAAGATATGAAAAACCAGAAATAAGACCACAAAGAGATATGCATACTTACACTAGGACAAAATTTAAATTTAGATGCCAAATCAATATTGCTCTGAACTTTAAAATATAGAGTTATTATACCGAAAGTTGCACAATGCACTCTCTAATCCTCCAAGGCAGAAGAATAATTTTAGTTCTCAATCTGGATGAGTGCACTACTAGCCCAAAGAGAGAAATTCTGCCAATATGGGTCTCTTGGGAATCTTACCACAGCTTGTATTCCAAAGGCTATAACATAAATTTTGCACTCTAGGGAAACATTATGGCCACCAAAAAATGGATGACTTAAGTTTCACACATTACTGAGTAGAAGGCAATACTTCTGTGTTATCTTGATCTTCACTGTAAGGGTTTTAGGGTTTTGTGGTTTTTTCCCCCAAAGGCCCCATCTACTCCCACAGCCTGATCACAATCAGCCTCGTAAGTTTACAAAAATTCTTAAGATTGGAAAATCCCTGAATTTAATGGATGAAATTACTTGTCCAGACAGGGTTGTAACTACAAAAAAGGAGTTTTGGCTTCCAGGTTCGGGCTTAGCCATTTATTATGCCTGTCTCAGTGATCCAGTTGCTTGGAGGTTTTCCAACACTGGATTTCTCGCCAACATCTAAGTCAAGTTTTCAAAAGTAAAATTGTACTGGTTTGGTTAAAGAAGAGTCAGCCCACAGAGTAAATCCAGAAAAATTTAGTAGCACTTAAACCCTCGAAGTTCAACACTAATAGAGTAACTTGCTTTTAAATGAGCAGAAGTCAATAATAAAGAAGTAAATAATATCTATCCTATGGACTTTTTCTGTCACTTGTACAGTGACAAAGAAATTAATTCAACACATTTTCTTACTGTGGGGTGTAAGATCTCAAATAAAGCAAACAGAATCAACAGAATTCTAGCTGCTTTGCAACCAGATGCATTCGTGCAAGCCAAATCATCTAATCTCTTATTCCATTTAGCACTTTGTCATTTTTGTATCTAAATATCAGCTTACCTAGACTGTATATTGTGCATTGTGTCTACGTCCACATAAACATGGATTATGGGAGAATACCCTGAAAGATGGCACAGCACTAACCTGTATTCAGCTGAACCCTATCATGTCAATCTTTCCTGGTCCTCATCTAAAACGTCCTACACCACTTACGTCCTATTAATATCTGTCATAGAGGATGTATCAGGAAAATACTGATGAAACATTTTGCTATCTTCAGACTGTGTCTCTTTCTTCAATTTTTGTTTGCTTATTTTTTGAACATAAACTATACACTTTCTTCATATCTAGTCATGAAGACATTGCTCAATAAAGGAGTCAAAAAACAACCAAGTAAGAAAAAACTTTTTTTTTTTCACTTTATCTCCAGATAGAATAAACTACAGTTGTTGAGATACAGTGGAAAATGAATCAGTTCTACTAACACAGAGGCTGTCTGGTATTTTTCTTCCTGGGACTCAGTCTGATGATTCATAGTCAGACTAAGTGAATTACTGAGCAAAATGCATAGGATGATGAATGCCAGTGGACAGCTTTCTTTCATAATAGCAACTGTTTGTTGTTCCTCTTCTTTCATTGCCTAAAAGATCTGGCCACTGCAGGTTAGTTATAAAATACAAAATCAAATACTTCTGTGCTAGAGAAATACAGATTATCATAGATGCTCCATTTGCAGGGCGCTCAACGGGACAGCTGTTCGGACTAGGAGAAGGATTATGGAAGAAATTCAGTCAACCTTTTAAGGTACCTGTTTTCTATTATTCTCATCTCATTGCTGCTGAATCTGCATATAACTGCAGCTAGAGAAGCATGTAGTTATATATAATGAAAACTTGCCACATCATTTTTTATGATTACTGTAGTGTTATGCTCTAAGCAATATTTTTCAACTAAGTATTAAGGAACTTTGGTACACTGCCAAATGAGAAAACGTCCAGTAAAAAGTAACACACTCTTCTTCCTGCGTTATTTAATTCTTGACAATATACGAAGCCCTAATTGGGCTTCATAACTTCTAACCTTGTTCCAAGGAATTCAGATTGTATCAGTTATCTCCTTTACTTTCAGTAATACATTGAAGCATGAAATTGAATACAACACTGTTGAATGGCAAGAATCAAGATCACAAATAACCAGAGCTGAAAAGAGAACTGGAATACATGGAACTGACTCACTTTTAGACTAAGAAATAAGCACCAAGAAACATAACCTATGGTTCATTTTCTTGTGACATACACATATTTTAATTAGCTGTCAATGTGTCATGGCAACATTTGGTCTCCCACATGAGAGTGTTTCATCTTCCACAGGAAGAGGACTCCCCACCTGTTTTTCAGCTGTTTCACATGCTGCTAGCAGGGAAGGAATAAAACGGGTCAATCACAGGCTTTTCCCCCTCAAGCTGCCCCAGATTTCCAACATAAAAGCAACATTTTTCAAACGTGGTGCAGCCCCATGAGCAGTTCATCTGTACTTCCTAGTAGAGCTTACTCCCAATGAGACTACTGTACATAGAACAAGTGGATGTTTATTGTCTTTCTGTTGGTGAACACGGGCATAAATGAAGCTTATGGTGGTATCTCCCTCTTCCCCATATCATGCAAGTACCATTTTATGAGAAATGGAATGACTGCATTTGAAAGAAATTGCATAGACGCAAAGGCTGCACCAATTTTAAACAGGCCTAAAAAATGCACCTTAAAGGACTCTCAGCTGGAGCAAAGAAAGAGGAAGCTATAATCTACTTCAAGCATAGCATTTAGCACCTATCTGATAAGTGATAGTTCATGCAATCCTAGGAGATGAGCACAACGAAACTCATCTTCAGCAGCAAGAAACTTTATTTTTGCTGGAGTACAGATCACCTTCTATGTCTAATGACTCGCATTATGGCACTATGTTAGTCTTCACTTTTCTCTCCTCATTACTAAAAAGTAGACTACACTGTATTTTAGAAATTATCTTGCGTGACAGAACCAGGCACTCTGTAAAGAAACAAAATGCAATGATAAATTTTAGAATAGAGTATATAATCTCCTTCTCAGCTCAGCAGATCTAACAATATTGGCTTTCACTGAGAAAATCGTGTCCTTTTGTCTTCTATTGTGGTATGACCTCCCTCCTGCCCCCTTTCTTCTTTCTTTCTCCTGCTTTCTTCCCTCTATTCTCCCTCCCTCTTGGACCATTAAATGCTAACAGGCAGTTCTGTTTAGCTCCATGAGAAGTCCTGTTGTGGTATAGCATAGGGGAACTTTTTCCTGCTATCAAACACATGCATTACTATGTCACTACCACCTAGAGAAATAACTTGGGTCAGCATAAGCCTATCTAGAAGAATAATACATTTCACAAAGGTCATAGTCATGAGTTCTGATCCAAAGCTTTGTGAATTATAAAAATAATCCACAAGTAGGTTCTCTGAGCTTTGAATCAGATAGGCTGTGAGTACATAAAACATCAGTATTGAACAACAGTAGTGGAACTGTGAATGCAAAAGTCTTACAAAGAGCCATCAAAAAGGTCAGCATTTAACTCTGAATAGCAAAAAGGCATTTATTTCAGCTGTAAAGAATAACACAAAGATTATAAAAAGAAAGGAATAGATGGATATAAACCAAATAAAGACAAATATAAGTATAAAAGACTATCAGATTACATCACAGGCCAGGGAGTCCCAGAGGCTGCCTGCAGATAAATTACCCTAATGTCAAAAAGGACATACCAGTAATTCTGGTTCTTTGCTCCCCAGGTTCTCATTTTCACAGAGTTTCAATTTTTATAAAATGAAGCTCCTAAATACCTCCAGAAGAACATAATACCATAGGAAATTTGGATTACTTTTAGAATATTTTAGGAGGATTTCGTATAACACTTCTATGGGAATTTCAATACACATTCTGTTTGCATAATAAAGATAAAATGAGGTGATGGGCAGAAATGTGTCATACAGTATTATACTGAGCTATATGGATTTCTTACACAGAGCCATAGCTTATGCATGCTTATCTACACAATTGCTTATCATATTTTATTTTCTACTTTAGAAAGACAATTCCAGTTCATAAAATGGCCTTTTTGGCAAGGATTTTTTACTACAATGACTAAAAACTTTAATTCTCTTTCTCTTATCTCTCCAAAATAAAAGAAAATCCTTCAAAAAATGTTAAAAAATCAACCCCTTTCCTAACATTACACAAAACATCCTTCACTAATGGCATTATTTTATTTGGACTAAATATAGTTTCAGCATTACCATTATGTTCATGTTTTGTTCAAAAACTTTGTCCAGACAGTTTCAGAACTGCCATAGCAATGTCAGTGGATGCACATAACTGTTTCTCTGAAAATCCATGTTGTTTAAATAATACTATTACCTGATTAAACTTTTTTGAGATTATCATATCCTCAAAAACACTCTTTATGAACTCTTCCACATCAATTTTACCCAGTATTGATGTGATAACAACATTATGCAAATTACACAGTAGATATTTCTTTCAAGTACTTTTTGCATAAACAAGTTGTACAGATCCCGGTTTTTCCTTCACAAATATATAAAAAATCCTAACCAGCCTATAAAACCTCTCAGTAGTAAGAACTCTCAAAGCCACTTTCAATGCTGAGTAGTTATTCTCAAGAGTGCAGAGCTAAAAGCTATTCAGCAGTAGCTGCAATCCACCTCAGATTTGGCACTTGCTGCCATTGACAGGATTTTCCTTCACAACTTTTCCATTCTCTTCTACAACGGGAAATATTTGAAATGAGGATGGAAGTAGCATCAGCTGGACAGAGGTACACAGCTCATGCATCTTTGGACAGTTGTGGTCTCACATCTATCTCAATCAGCCAGTAGGTTCTTGTACTTTCTTTAGCCTCATTGTGATAAAATTTGCCTAAAATGTCTTGCTGCTTTTAGGAGCACAGCTTTTTACTTCGTATTTTCTGAAATGAAGAATTCATTGCACTGCTTGTGTTGAGAAACAAATAAAAACTGTCAGCTACCTACTCCACCTAAGACAAAAATTCAGAGTGGGGAAGTTTTCATATGGATATTAATTTTAAATTCACTAAACTCTTAAACAGTTTGGTTGATGTTTGGTTATGTTTATAAATCCATGGCTAATACACAGAACTACACAATCTAATATACAATCTTCTTCCATGAAGATTGGTATAATTATTTTTCTTTGTCATTTCTCCATGGAGAAAGAAAATATTTTTTCATATACACACATGAGAAAGTAGAAGGGGATCTACATGAGAAGGTAGAAGGGGATCTGAAGATCATGTTTCTTATTTTTGTCACATTATTACCTAGGGATCAAATACATAAGGTACACTCTGTACACCTGCAAATATTACATTTTTACTTTTTACTAAATAAACCATTTAAGCAGGAGGAGATCTAGCATACTTTATCCCAGTGGTCTGTTTATCTATTTTAATCAAGAAGTTATTCTGGAAGGATCAAGAGTAACACATGGTACTCCCAACCCACTAACATCACCTAACTATCAAGTGTCTCCCCAGTGCAGAGCAGTAATTTTCTTCTGCACAGAATTATGCTATCACTCATGTGAAGGAAATTAGTGAGTCCTCAGAGGTGACTGAATACACACAAGTGACTTCAGCACCAAGTCATGCCCAGTATTGAAGAATCCAAACACTTCTTGATTTGTAGGGGCAAATTAAATATTAATGAAATTTTATCTTTGCTGCTTCTCCTTTAATTCTTGCTCTTGTTGGAAAACATCAATTTTCTACTCAGGAAAAAATTATACTAGCTGAAACATTTTGAATTTAAATATTTTGAAAACACACACATACTGAATTACTCCAGACTAAAAATTTTCAGACAAGAATCATGTCCATTCAGTTTGCAAAGAGTTGGACAGCCATAACTGAAACAGGTCTGTAAACTGTTAGGACAAAGTCTCTCCAGTAGATGTCTACTGTGCACGTAACTGAATTGCAGTTAATCAAGGTAAAGAGACCAAGCTACATTAGAGTTCATTGATACCCAAATTTTCACCAAAAGCTCCCCTAAATATTCTATCACTATTTGTGCCCTAAGATATTGTCGATTTGACTAAGCTGAGGAATCAAAATCAAAGCCAATTTTGGATACACAGTCATCATCCCTTGCTACAATCTCCCAAGGCACAGGCCCAGCTGGTATGGGCCTCGTGACCCTCAGAGTACATAGCCAACAGCACCAAGAGGTTGCAGCTGAGCCTCCTGCTCTCCAGGGACACTCAAGGCAATGCCCATTTTAATACAATATCCCAGCAGTTACAGCCAGGCAGTATATTTGGCACAATGTGATTATGCTCCTTAGCCAAAAGAAAATTATTCACCATCCATATCTGGCATTTCCTTGATAAGGCCTGAGAATAGTTAAAAGGGAAGGAGAATAAGTCATCTTCACTCATTCTGCCAGTGCTGCAGCATGGTGAGGCTAGAAATCCAAGCATCATTGGGCCTTAAAAAGATAAGGAGAGGAATGGCTGATTTTGTAGCCCAGCAGCTGGAGCATTTAGCAGGGAAAGAGCAGGGATGACATAAATGGGCTGAGGCAGGCACCTTTCTGCTAATTGATGTATTCTGAAGAAAATAACTCCCCCTCGTGCTATTTATGTGCCTAATGTAGGTGCCTAACTTTGAATTGTGAAGTTAAAGATATACCTTCCCCACCACCAATACTATTACAATGGGACCCAGTAAATCTTTGTGCTCTTGAGAAGTCTTCACAGAACTTACTGCAAAATTCCTCATGGAATTGCCTCACTGGCACACATAAACCCTAAACCAGAGTCTATTTCTTCTGTAGTAATTCTCTGGTGTTTGGTTCTCATTTGAATTAGGTCTCAGCCTCATAACCAGTTTGATGTGCACAGTCAGCTATTCTGGTCACAGAACGTACCGATGGCCACAAAACACCTTGTGGTGTCTGTTCATATCAATAAATCATATCTCTGTAGCAAAACAAACTCTAATTAGAGAAAGTAACCATTAAAAATTATTAAATATAATCAATTATTTGTTGATTTATAGTTCTTATTCCAGCTCAATGACTAGTGTATGCAATATGGCAACAAATAGCACTGCATGCATTTAGAGTTTTCTTACACAGTTCCAAAACTATTTAATCATAGAACCATAGAAGTCCAGGGTTGGAGGGATCCCAGTGATCATCTGGTTCAAACTTTCCTAGCAAAAGCACAGTGTAGAAAAGATGGCCCAGCACCCTGTCCAGCTGAATCTTACAAGTGTCCATGATGGGAAATCCACCACTTCCCTGGGGAGATTATTTCAATGTCTGACTGTTCTTAGAGTGCAAAATTTTCCTCTTGTGACCAAAGTCACCAAATCTCTATTGACTTAAATTTGCATCAAATTATGATGCCTAATTACTATATTCTAAAGCAAGAAGCTCAGATTGCATATTGTCATGATTTAACCACCAAGCAACAACTAAACACTGTGCAGATGTTTGCCCATTTCCCACATCCAAGTGAGATGGGAAAGAAAATCAGGAAAGAGTAAAACTCATGGGTTGACATACAAACTGTTTAATTGGAAATTACAGTAAATTACAATAGTAATGTTAATAATACTAATGACAACAGTAATAAAAAAGGAGAGAATGAGAGAGAGGAATAAAATCCAAGAGAAACAAGTAATGCACAATAAACTTGTCATCACCCACTGACCCCATTCCCCAATAGCAATTGGCTCCCACCCAGCCAACTCCCCTGAGTTTATAGACTGAGTCTGATGGTCTTTAGGGAATACCACTTTGGCCAGTCTGGGTCACCTGTTCTAGCTGAGCTCCCTTACAGGCGCACTTCCTCACTGGGAGAGCATGGGAAACTGAAAAACCCTTTACTTAAGGTAAGCACTACTTCTCAATAATTAAAACATCAGTGTGCTATTAACATTATTCTCATACTAAATTCAAAACACAGCACTGTAGCAGCTAAGAAGCAGAAAATTAACTGTATCCAAGGACACAAAACCAGGACACGTGAAAAATAATCATGGAAATTAGAGAAGAAACCTCACCTAGTTTATGAAAAGTATAAACCAAACACTTACTGGTTTGAAATATTATTTTTCTGTAAGAATTTATCTTTTGCTTACCATGTGTACTCTACACCACAATGTATCAGTCTCTCCTCTCTTCCTAATTCTTTGAGGACCTGTGTATGACTTCTCCCTAATTAGGGTAGCTGTGGATGACTAATGCAGGCATTGATTACAATTGAGGTGGAAAAAGTGGCAAAAGGTTATGATCATTAAAGAGAAGATACAAGACCTGAGTTTCTAGTTAAGGCATATCACACAGGCAAGACATAGCGAAGCCCAGTACTGAATCTTCATCTCTTGATATAGTATTGAAGATACAAAAAATGTTAATCTCATTCTTGAAGAACTTGCACAACATTTACACAGATATCTCAGTCTGAGGGACCAATGAAAAAATCCTATAGGTAAATTATATGATTCTTCTGCATAAATTCTAAAATAGTGAATAACGTATTACATTAGAAAAAGGTGGGAGCTTGGGGGTGGGAAAGCAAGGCAAAAGAACTATGCAAATGAAAGCTTCTGAGAAAATGCAGGGACAGATCCCTGCATATGTAATTGTGAAGTCTTTGAAAATAATTTCTCTATGCTGTAGGCAACAACAACTTTTCCCTTCATGAGAACAAGCTCTATCTTGGAATAATACCCAGAATCTTTTGTTTCCAGTACAGCCAACCTCCCTGTGATTGATGTGGTAACATCAAATCTAGAAGACTCAGAGAGTGGAGTTTCCATGGAATTGTTTCTGCAAAGAAAAGATGTTTTTGGCTTCACAGAAAATACTGCCAGTTTGTGACTGTGAGTCACAGGAGATCTGGTAAAAATGATTTTTTTTCTATATTGCCTGTACTTTTGCTCATATCCTGTCACACTGCAGTTCTGATAAATAGTTCTTTGACTCGTTGTATTTGAAACTCTTATTCTGTGGAGATTTACCATTGTATTGAGACTCACCTTTATCATCTCTTAGCTTGCCATGTTCTTTTATTTCCTTTCTTCTCTGGCTTCATAATGATCTTATTTTTGTGTCAGATTCTTACTTGGAATCACAGAACCGCAGAATGGTTGAGGGTGACATGGATCTCTGGGGCTCCTTGTACAACCCCTCTGCTCAGATTAGGTCATCTAAAGCCAGTTGCCTAGGACCATGTGCAGATGGCTTTTGAATATCTCCAGGCATGCAGATTCCACAATTCTGGACAACCTGAGTCAGTGCTCAGTTCCTGTCACAGGAAAAAATGTGTTTCCCAAAGTTTAAAGGGAACCTCCTATGTTTCAGATTCTGCCTGTTGTATTCACTGGACTTGGTCTAACCACAGAATCACAGAATCACAGAATGGGTTGGGTTAGAAGTGACCTCAGAATCAGATGATTCCAACCCCTCTGCCATTGGCTGGGGCACCTTTCACTAGACCACATTGCTCAGAGCACCATCAATACATCCAGGAATCCTGTACTAAGGAGTCCAGAGCAGTACTCCAGGTGTGGCCTCACCAGGGATGAATGCAGGGGAAGAATCACCTCACCCTTCCTGCTGGCATCACTCTACCTTATGCAGCCCAGTCAACATTAACCTTTTTTTTTTTTTTGCTGCAAGGACACATTGTTGTCTCATGACCACCAGGACTCCCAGGTCCTTTTCTACAAAGCTGCTTTCCAGCTGGTTGTCTCCCAGCATGTGTTGAGGATCTTCCTTCCCAGGTGCAGGACCTTGCACTTTCCTATGTTCAACTTCATGAGGTTCCTGTCAGCCTATTTCTCCAGTCTGATGAGGTCCCTCAGCACTCCTCAGAGTTGTATATCATCAGCAATCTAGCTGAGGGCCCACTCTACTCCATCATCCAAATCACTAACCAAGACAGACAGTATCACTCTTTTCCAGAATTACTCTTTTCCCATGAGGCTGGACCTTGTAAAGGAAAAAATAATATGAACTTGTTAAATTAAGCCAGAAAGAAAATGTCTTCACCAGAACTACATAAACTCTATCAGAGCTAAGAGCTCCTGAGGTATTGCAGGTACTCTGCATGGCCATCCTGGGCCACTCTCATTTGTGAGATGAGTACACTACTCCACAGCTTGGAAAATCCATGGGCACATTGGCAACATCAGTAGGCATAGCCTGAAGAGCACTGTTTTTGCTTCTGCACTGTCAACTTGTAATATTACTGCTATTCCACCAAACTGAAGTACTGAGGGACACTCTGAGGGTCTCATGATGCTGGCATTAAGTCTCTCATCGAGGAGGGATTTTTGTTGACAATTGTATCCTTGTCCAGCTTCTAAGCTGAGCAGAATTTAATTAAAACATGTCTCCTGAGAACACTTGATCACTGTTCAGATAATCCGCAGCTTCCAGACACAGAGCACTAAGGGAGCTTTACTCCCTGCCCTTGCCCACTCCACATTCCCATGTCCTTTGACTTGGCTGTAGCTGTATATCTGCATAAACTCACCCCTTCAGATTAGGTCTGACAACTCCCTCTTTGACAATAAGTGGAGCCCATTGAATGACTGTAAAGCCCGATCTTACCTTTAATTTGGTACATAATTTAATTTGATATTAGGACAAACTCTTGGTTTCATAAAATAAATATTGCCATTACACATATCACAATGGTTCCCTCGTTAATGATGCAGCTGCTGATTGCTAAAAATTTGGCAAATGTCCTTCTCCAGATGTGCTACTTAAATAGCCATTTAGGATAGAGAATTTCCAGTCCTCTGCTTTATAATTTTACAGTTCTCACCCCTGTACACACTGGGCATTTTTCAGAGCACAAATATGTAAGAATTCACTCCATTTTCATTGGCTTTGAAAACAAAATGTTTCTTTACAAATACTGCAGGAAACAAAGTGTCATTGGTAGTATACTGTTGCCTCTTCTGACTGAAATGGCAGTAGCTGACATGGAAACAAATTTGCCAATTTTCAGCTGCAGTGGTCTAATGAGTGCTTAAGGGATAACTCATGAGAGAGCTAAAGAAAAGGAGAACTTGTATTCAAGAAAGGTGATTAGTGTCGTGGGTTCCTGTGAAACATTAACTTGACAGCCATGTTCAAGTCAACAATATTTTTGTTCTCTCCTGCCTACTGAGAGTATTGTTTCAAAAAGGGTCATCAGTTTGCAAATCTGACATCGACTTACATTGTCTAAAAATCTCACAAGACTCCCATTAGAATAATGGGTTCTGACATATATTTCCTAATTTGCTGTATGATATAACTACTGTGGACAACTATAATCATACTCCAACTGCTGCTTTCAAAAGAGGTTTTTAAAAATTGCTCTATTGACCTGAGATGTAAACTGCATCTGTGATAGTATAAACAACATGTCTTGTGGGACGACAACATAAATATTTTATTACTAACTTCTTGCATAGCCTCCTACATGAGCTGTGGAATGTAAAAACAACCTTCATTGAAGCAGAGGAGGAAAAACAAAAAATGTGTATATAAATAACTTCTGAGAAATATTTAGTGATTTCAAGATTGCATAAGTTGCATTTCTGCTTAGGATATTGGCTTTTAAACTGCAGGTTTCCTGCCCTGCATAGAATTTTAAGGATGCTCATTGCCAAATCAAAACCTGGTCAGTCATTTTCAAGAAAACCAGATTACTTGGTTCGAAGGAGCACATCTGCTGTTTGACATCACATTGTCTATTTTTAGAGGATGCTTTCTCATGATCATCCATATGCCATTGTTTTACTCAAACAAAAAGAAGAAACTGAAGGGGAACATGGACAGAAGTTTCCGGCCATCTCTCTGCAGCAGTGCACAGGCTCAATGCAATATATCTAATGTGTCTGGTAAAACACACTGCGCAGCCAAAAGCAAAAGGACTTGAAGGGGAGAGCCAGTGTTCATAAACTTATTGCCTTTTTCTCTTCACTGGTTATATTGAAGGCAGGCACCTTTCAAAGGTCAGTCCAAAATGTTCAATCTATTTTCTCTTAATGGCAATGGGAATGATGGCCACAGATCATATTCCACTGAGTCTGCACTAGTGATAAGAGCACTGGATGAGGAAGCAGTGACTTGAGTTTTTGGATTTATTCTTCCTGAAAGAGTTATGCCAAGATATTGAGAAAAGGCCTAACCAGTAAAACAGAGAAGTGTACATCCTTTCCAAGAAGGCTGGGCTGAGACGTCTTCTGGGCAGCAAAAGACCTCGGTTCTCAAGCTGAAAAGAAGCCTGACTTCACCTTGTGTTTTCAGCATTTAGGGTAGGGGAAGGAGGACAAGAGAACAGTGTGAAGTTTTGTCTCTCCTTTTAGGTCTTGTTTTTGCCTTATACTCAGATAATATAATCTGAGAGATAGGGAAGCTTCATCTGGAACCTCAATTCCAGTGAGTTGTGCTAATTTGCAGGAAAATTGCACCATACTGTGGGAAGAAGAAAGGAGCTATACATGGCTAGATAAGACAAGTTTCAGTTCATGTAAGAGCTGGCAACTTTGTAGACTCCAAGGTGCAAATGTATGTGGAATGTGCAACATAGAGAGCACAAATATCTAAAAAGAAAACTGAATGTATCCCTGAGGGTCATTTCTAATGGAAAAGTTTTGCTTGATTTTGTATTTTATGTCACTTTAACTAATTAATAGCAGTGGATTCTTCACTTGAAAATAAAGAAGAGGACAAGTGATACTTCAGCCTGATGAACATAATGCCCTTATGCAGAGATAGACAGCCCTGCTCCTCATACACACCAGCACTTCTGTGCTCTGCAGCCAGAAAATACCCCAGTGATTTCTGACAACTACAATAGTCACTCCATGGGTTATAGAAACACATCAGAGGGAAGAATAAAGATGTTTTGGAAGTGACAGACACATTTTTTTCCTGACTGTGCCTCTGTCTTCCAATCAGCAAAGTGCATAGGCCTGTAAATTGCAGTGTCTTAAGTTTCCAGTAACCTCAAGGGACTGCATAGCTAGAATCAGGTCCTAAATGTGTATATAAATGTATCTTAGGCTAAAAGAGCATCTGCTTAAATGTACTCCTATAATGTACCAGTTTACAATAAAAACAGTTTACAATAAAAACATGCAAAAAATTTACAGTCACATCACCGGTCTGGGCTGCTCAGAAAACAGAGAGTAGTTTGTATTTTTAAAGAACATATACAAAAAGTTTGTGGGGATATGCGGATGCAAGCCTGACATTTCAAAAAGTGACTACAATTGTTTTTTTCTAGATCTGCTATTGTTGTGTTGGCTTTGTTTGTAACTATTCCATCTCTAGGCATAGGTTCTGGCTCTATTTTGCAGTGTCATTATGACACAAAAAAGAAGCTTAACATTATCCTCATAGGGACATGGATTCATCATACACCACAGTGCAACTACCTCTGGGAATATTATAAAGAATGTTTCAGCTAACCAGAAAGAAAAGGTGTGACATAAAAGAAAGTGATTCACCAACAACAAGTGTGTGAGCAACAGTGATGCACAGTGATACTGCTGAAGGAAGCTGTTGGAGGTGTTCTGAGGCAGCAGGCTGGAAAAGCTGATTTCTCATCTCATTAAGATAAAATGTGAGTGCTAGAACAAATACAAAGCAGCCACTAGAAACTGCTAGTTGAGTGAACCGGTGACTCAACTATTTGTGGGCTCTGTGGAATAGGGCCCTGCTAGTCACAGAGCACACAAACTCAGCCCTTGGGCTCCTCTGACAGTGAAATCAGTACATTCCAGCTGCTGACAGTCCAGATGATCTGAGCTGCTCAGTGGCAGAAGAAAGAAAACATTGCCTGCCTTCAGTGTCCTGACTGCAGGCTTGCAGTACTCCAAGAGATAGAAAAATAAATCAAATTAAATTAACTCAATTTAATCTCAGATTGTCTGCAACAAAATGTCCAAAGAAAAGCAAATTATTTTGGATTTCAGAAAAGCATCCAAAAGTTTTGGAAGAGTAAGTGATTGATAAAACCCACAAAAAGTTATCAACTTAGCATTACAAAAAATCTTTCAACATTAAATTTGAACTGTAGATGCAAATCAGGCAAGCCCCAGAAACAAGTCTGAGGGACTTAAGAATTTGTTTTTCTCAGACAGAATTTCTATCCTACTGGATTCTACTGCAATTCCATTCAAAATAATTACAGTAGTCTAAGTCACCCAGATAACATTAAATTGTTTCAACAAATATTTTATGTCAGGGCACGGTGTAAAGAGCTTGCCGCAGAAGCACTTGCCTTGAATCGAAACTGAGTTGATAAAATAAAAGCTACCTCATCCTTCCAGAATCCAGATCCAAATAAGGACATACCAGGCTTTCAGAGAAAATTTTGTGCTTTTTGTTTTTTCCCCAGAAGAGGGAACTTGCACATTTTTTTGTGTCTCCTTATAAAAAACCCCGTAATTTTGTCTGGAATACTCCATGTAGCCCTTCTTCCCACAGCCTCAAAATGTCAAAATTGAGGAAATCACCCTGCATAGAAAAATATTTTCTTAGACAAACATTCAATGATTAACAAAGTAGTGAAGGTCTGAAAATCTGGGTAATTTCAGGAATGGTTGGTAGTATTCTCTTTGTCTAAGCAATGACGTAGACACAAGGTGCTGTTTGAAAGATGATTAAATTGGGTCTTACATTGCCCCAAAGCATCACAGATGTGCAAGACTGAAAGGTCATCTGAGTCCTTTCCTTCATTACAGGATCAAGTATAATCAGATTTAATAATCTCTCACTAATGCTTGTCTTCCCCATTTTTCGGAAAGGACTTCAATAAGAGGGATTCCACAGCCTTCCTAAGCAACCTGAATGGAACTATTTCCACAGTCATATTTTCCTATTATTGCACCTAAGCGTTTTCATCTTCAGATTAAACTGATTCAACCTTGTCACTTCAGTGGAATTGGGAACAATTGACAACTTCTAAATATTTGAAAAATATTTTCCTAACCCCCTTTTCTACACTAACCTATTTCCTTCAGTTATCTCCCAAGGATTTTGGGCTTTCTTAGACACCAATCATTCTTTTTGGCTCTTCTCTGTGCCTTCTCCCAATTTGTCACTGTCTTTTCTACAAGTGTGCAGCCCAAGGATAAATACAGAAGTACAGCTGAGATATTCCTAGCAACAAGGAGAGCAGAAAAATTGCCTCCCATGCCTTATACATAATTTCTGTTAATTCACCTCAAAATGGGACTGCCTTTTCTTCAATGACAACATATTGTTGATCCAGGTGCAATTATGGCTAACTGCTGTACAACCACCTAACCAGCCAATACCCATTTTGCATCTACATGTTTGATTTTCTTTCCTGGTGGGAGTAATTTGTGCTTGCTGTTACCACTTTATTGACAAATTCTATTTGATTAATTTCAGAACATTTCTCAAGTACATTTTGAATTCTTACTATGTCACCCAAAATTCTTGCAACTTCCAGCATGGTGTCTTCCATGAATTAACAAATACCTTCCCTTCTGTTATCTGAGATACTAGTGAAAATAGTGAAGAAGATCACATCTGCGGGGATTTATTGCATATATCTTGAAAGGATTTATGAAACTATTTTTTATTCTCCCACTACCATAAATTTTGTAAAAATCTTCATAATTCTTGATTGTGTAGAAAAGGCTGTATTTGCATGCATTAATTTGAATCTCATACTATGATAGAATCAAATAATAGCTCTGGAAAGTATAAACTTAGCTGTTCATCTCAGAGAGGTACAAAATATGAAATTTCATGACAATTTAATATCAACATAAATTTTCACTGATGACTGACTTTGCAGAATAAAGCTAATATGCTTGTAATTTCTCTTTGAATGTAAAATAATGAGAAATCTGCATGGCAACACCTAATTGCCATTGGATGTTATGAAGTGATTCCTCACCTAATTGCCAAATACTCCTAGTTTTGCTATGATAATTTTTAAAGTAATTTGATAATTTTTACACACTGAAAGTAGAATAAATATTTGCACCCAATTTCTCAGTATTTTTCCTACCCACTCCATCATTGCTAAGATCCGCACATAAAATTTTGTTGAGAGACATACTCGACTGTTAATGTGATATAAGTTGGTCATAACTACAAGGTAGGACTGAATTGTAGTTTAATTTTATGTCAAGGGATATCTTTTTCACAGATCTTAGTTGGCTTTAGTTCAACCAGTAGCACTAAAGTTTGAAATCTGAGTGTAGGTAATTAGTAGCAGTTGTAAAATTGTGTGCATACTTAGCAATAATTTAAATGTTATTTACATAGGAATTTATAAAAGATTTTTCAGTGGGTGATAGAATAATAAAATTACTAACTGGATATTTAGTATTCATATAACCATTTATTTTTAGACTGTAAATCATTGCAATGTAGTTAAGCTTGAACAAGAAATAGACTTACAAGATAAGTGATATTTTACCTAAGATACAGAACATTTTACAAGCCAACTTCCTTATATTGACTCATGATCATAAAGGCAATGGAGCTGGAGTGATGTGCCTGTAGAGTTTGAATGAGAACACAGATGACTGTTCAGGTGACTTCAAAACTGAGATATTGCGGAAGAAAGAAAGGAAATAAAGAAAGGGAAGGAGGGAAGGAAGGAAGGAAGGAAAACTAAAAGTATCTGGAAAACCAGAAAATTTGCAATTCTTTAATTGTGTTGAATAGATCAGTAAATACACCAAATTGTTCCCACAGTATCTTGTTACTGTTATCACCCAGTACAAACAACTCAGTTTCTCAACTTTTGCTATGAGAAAAGAAGAAAAATAGTAAGCAGCAGCAGCAAATGGGAAACACTAGGTTGTGTGTGCACACAGGAAGCTCTGGGGATTCTCAGTTCTGCTAGTTTTTCACCTACTGATGATATGACATGTGAAAACACACCACCACAAGGAGGTCCAGTATAGCACATGGCAAAAACAGCTGACCTTGAGAAAAACAGTATTAGATATGGCATGAAATTCAGCAATCCAATTTGTAAAGAGATGCATTTAGAGAGCAGTGGGAGTTTTTGCTACTAGTAAGAATCTCAACATAGGAAAAATATGAGGGAGGAAGAGAATCAGACCATGTCTGACAGTCTCAGAGGGCTGTAAACAGTATGATGGAAAGGCAATGTGTACTGAAGCTCTAACCATGCAACTCCTAGTAAAGATAATGAAGTATTGATGTCTCTGCAAAAAGTCCTGGGGAGAGTTCATGTAGGATAAGTGCATGAAATTCTGGTTGAAGACCAAATAACTTTAGCTGAAACATAAGTGAGCAGGAAAAACTAGTGCAACAATCAAAGGGGGACAAGAGAACAGATTATTGCGGTTTAACTTAAAAACTAACAGGAAAGGGATATCAATGCAGGTAAATTTTGCCAATAGAAAGAAACTCCCCAAAGAACAGGCAAACAAAACAATCAGTTCTACCACAAGAACCAGATTATCTCAACGGTCCATGAATACTTGGATTTCCGAATCAGTTTGGCTGGATGGCCAAGTACAAAGAGTGGTGGTGAAAGGCAGCCAGTCACAAGTAGGGTTCCCTAGGGCTCAGTACTGGGGCAGATCTTAAAATTCCATTTTAAGATCTCAACCAATCATCTGAATGAAGGGCTCAAGTTCACCCTCAGTCAGTTTGCAGATGACACCAAGCTGGGCCAGACTACTGATCTGCTGAGGGGCAGGAAGACTCTGCAGAGGGATTTGGACAGGCTGGATCAATGGGCCGAGTGCAACCGGATGAGATTCAACAAGGCAAAGTGCCAAGTCCTGCCCTTGGGTCATAACAACCCCATTCAATGTTCTAGTCTGTGGCACAGTGGAAAAGGACCTGGGGATGTTGGTTGACAGCCATCTGAACATGATCCAGCATGCGCCCAGGTGGCCAGGAAGGGCAGTGGCATCATGGCCTGTATCAGAAATAGCGTGGCCAGGACCAAGAGAGGGAGTGGGCCCCTGTAGTGGGCACTGGAGAGGCTGCAGCTTGAATCCTGTCTCCAGTTTTGGCCCCTCACTACGAGAAAAACATTGAGGTGCTGGAGCACGTTCAGAGAAGGGCAATGAAGCTGCTGAATGGTCTGGACCACAAGTTTGATGAGAAGCAGTTGAGGGAGCTGGGTATGTTTATTCTGGAGAAAAGGAGGCTGAAGGTAGAACTCATCACTCTTCAAGTCCCTGAAAGGATTCTGTAGCCAGGTGGGGGCCAGTCTCTTCTCCAAGGTAACAAGTCACAAGACCTGTCATGATGAAATGGCCTCAAGTTGTATCAGGGGAGGTTCAGATTGGCTATTAGAAAAAGATTCTTCATCATATGGGTTATCCAGTACTGGAAAAGGCTATTCAGGGAGGTGGCTGTGTTACCATCCCTGGATGTATTTTAAAGATGTGTTGCTTAAGGGACATGGTTTAGTGGGGGACTTGGCAGTGTTAGGTTAGAAGCCGGTCTCAATGATCTTAAGGTCTTTTCCAATTGAAATTGATTCTGTGATTCTATGAAAAGTCAAGAATGGGTTTCTGAGATAGTCTTTCAGTGAAACTATGAAGCAAAATATTACACATATTTTTAAAACATATTTTAAAAATTTCAACTAATTTTATGAAAGAGTTAGATGGCATGATTGCCTGTAGCAGCAGTGTTGGAGTTGGGGAGTTCATATATGGTGCCAATAGCAAAAACCCTGAACATTCAATTAAAGGAGCTAATCACACTGGAAAATACCACTTCATTCAAAACAACTAAAGCTGAGCAACTGGGAGAAGAATATTTTGTCTCTAGAAAACATTTATCAAGGAGACAGATGAAAGTACACTGTAGTTCAGAGCTCTTCTTTTTTATGATCACTGAATCTCCTGAAAGGTGTTTCCAGTCTACCTAACCATTTGTTTAAGAGAATACGACCAACTTAACCTGAAACAAGTGACTGACTGGAACAAAACTTACTAGTAGTTTATTATTTGGAACAAAGGCACTTATTCATATTTGTGTTTGAAATCTGTTATTGAAGTAAGTGATATATTTTAGAAACAACAATGTGACTCAGTTGCATGGAATTTCAAATGAAACTTTAAAATCTGCTGTCATTTTAAAAAGGATTTTGTTATTTCAGCTACTAATCTATCTACAGATTGCTAGTCATAAACCTGAGGTTTAAAAAAATTGTGTTTTCCAATGGCTGGATGCAGGATGTACTTTATTTGCATTGATTTTCACATCAGGAAACCATATTGATGAAAATTTTCTTTTGCTAATAACAGTATTTCAGATTGAACAATAAATTATAAGGAAAAAGAAAACATCTTAAAATCTTTTTATAGAAGACAGTTAATGAATATAGCACAGTATAAATCTCACTGGTCTCCAGCAGCACTTACATTTATGACCTGTTGAGCTGGCAACTCACCAGCAGGTTTATGTAACTTGTAACACATCTATAGATGTACCACTACCCTCAGAAACAGAGTGACAAAGAGAATATCCTTAATTGATTGAATGGGTTTTATGCTACTAAACTGGAGCCAGTCTTACACAGAGTACACACCAAGAAGTACCTTTTGATTTGTTCTATTTAACTGTGACACAGCACATAAGAGGCTTCTCTCCTGGTATGTTCCTATGAAACGTGCAGTGAGTGTGCTGACTCTGTGAACCCTTGCAGGCAAGGCAGATGAAGGCACCATGGTAACCATGCTGGAGAGTGGCTCTGACATTTAGGAAAAGGCAGCTGGGAGAGACTGCAAGATAGTCATGGAAACACTCAGCCAGCTCTTTCACCATTAGTTACTCAGGAGGAAAGTTTTTCCTGGAAACACAGGAGATAAAGTGGCAAACTGACAGTTACTTCATGGAGCTATTGAGAATGTCATGGAGAAGTAGGCAACAAAACCTTACATGATTATCTGATAGTGGGAAAAAGGAGAATTTTGTAATGCAAAAGAGAAACAAGTGTGGCTGCAATCTAAGATAAGAAATAAAGCAATATGACAAAAATTGTAAAATTGAAAGGATAGGAAGATTTATTTTGAGAGTGGGATGAAGTGAGGAGACATGGGAAGTCATCCAGAAAAGCTCTTTTTAGCACATGCTTCACAGCTTCTCTAAGAATAAACCAAATTATTTCAAAGGGAACTTCAGCTGTGTGATCAAGCCACTGCAACAGAGTCTCATCAGTTGCTTTCACAGAGAGGAGAACAAGTACTGCTCTCATTTTGATCAGATACACATCACATTAGGACTGGCGGGTGTACAGATCTCACATTGGTGGCTAAGTGTGTTGGTAAAGATCAGCCATGATAATGTACTGCATCTGTGTGAAGTGGGTTTCGCTTACAGCTGAAAAAAATGAATGTCTGCCTTTTTAAAAGTATGTTCTTGCTCCTTAAGAATGTACATCACATATTGTCTACTGCCTGTTTGTGCTGGTCACTTTGCATCTGTTTTGGATACTTGAAAAGCAAGTGAGATACAGATTGAACAGGTAATGTGCTAGTGTTCTTCTGTTCACACACATCACAGCCCTACTGTGAAGCTAGCTTTCAAGAAATTATATTTGAATAATAATAATAATAATAATAAATCTTTTAGCTAGTAATTTTTCACTGACTAGAATGCCAGCCGTACAGGATTTGCTTTCCTGAAAAACAAGAGATTGATCATACTGTGTTGCATATATGCAAAGTGGTCAAAACATGTACAAGCAGGCAGAAAATCCACTCTGTTCTGAAACAGGAGAAAAGAATTTATTAGTCATTGACCCACTATTTGTAAATACTCCAGTGACAATATTTTTTTCAGTTTTTCCCCTTCAGTTACTCGTGCAGAGTAATAAAAAAATGGGTATTTGTCGTTGTAGGCTTGTTGATGCCACTAATGCAGTAAAACTAATTTCAAGCAGTCTATAGCCATGCACTCAAGCCCTGAATTGGCTCCTTACACAGCTAGGGAAATATCAGAAGTTGGGAAACAAATTTCCAAGTCCTTATATGTAAATGATTCTTTCTTTTTTCAAGCATTCAACACATTATCCCTCTCTTTGCTTTTACATTTTTAATATCTTAATTTTCTTAACTACCCTTTGAAAACATCTCTTGTTAACACAGTTTTCATCAGATAAAGTGCACTGACAGAGGAGCCACTGACAGAGGGAAAACAGCTTAGGTTTCAAATGCAGCATCTACGATAAAGCATGAAAGAAGACAAGTCAATTGTTTCTGTGGCTCCTAAAACAGGATCAATACCAGGCAATATCAGATCAAGTCACAGTTTACTCTCTTATAAAGAAAGCTCTTGGAACAGACCAGAAATAGGCCACCAAAGCTTGTATATGGAGTTTCTTTCAAGCGCAACTATTGAAGCATAGCAGGAACCAGCTAAATATGTATGCAGAGAGACTTGGCTTCTCACATAAAAGGACTTGTGCACTTTTCACAGCTGGAAGAGATGCTCAGAACTGAAATTCTGTGATTCTGGCATTCGAATGATTGAGGGAACAGTTCAACTGATAAATCTAGTGGCAAATGCTGATTATTCCAAGACAGAAATGCTGATGGGTTTCCCTAGTTCCTCAAATTAAAAAGTTTTGGAATTTTTTTTGTGGGAAAAGAAGTTATAACATTTGAATATGAAATTCCATAGTGCAGCACAAAATTTGAGTTAAGTTTGTTTACAGTAATTCGCAGTAATTTAACATTCAAAATTTAGAAACTGAAATAGCATGCCCTGTCCCTCCTATGCCTTTCTTAACTAAGTCAAGCGCACTTGCAACGTGCCAAGCTGACATCACACCCTGAAGCTGTGGAGGCTGTGGCTTCACAGAATCACAGAATATGCTGAGTTGGAAGGGACCCATCAGGATCATTGAGACCACCTCCTGTGCAGGACTGTGCAGGCACTGTGCAGGCACTGTGCAGGACACCTCAAGAATCACACCATGTGCCTGCGAGTGTTGTCCAGATGTTTCTTGAATTAAGACAGGCCTGGTGCTGTGACCACTTCCCTGAGGAGCCCGTTCCAGTCCTCAGGGGCACCTGAGCCTACAGGAAGGCTTTGTGCTGTCAAGAGAGAAGCCACACTCCACTGTCCCCTCCTGCTCAGGATCCTTTGTTGTATCCTTTATCTTCCTTCTCTCAGAGATTTGAGTAACCCTGCCCTTTTGGGGGATTGCTTTAACGCTTATGGGTTAAAGAATATTACATGGAAAATCTACCTAGAAGGGTTTGATATCTATTGAATTAATGAGATACAGCAAGATCAGGAATGGTTTCAAATTTTTGAGTAAATTGCATAGAATTATTTATTAGGTATTATCAAACTGTGCAGACTGAAATGATTGGGGTTTGAATTCACTAGGAAAAAATCTAAACTTGTTATAAATACAGCAGAATAGCCTTTGAGTAAAAACGTCAGTAAGGAAGTCCTAAATTAATTGGATAGAGCAGATAATTAAATATGGCCTTCTATAAACGTGAGCAATGTGAAAATTATTTGCTGGGCTCTAAACCTCACAAACCCACAGATCATTTTGATATGGAGGTGATGAACTCAAAGTAATCATTGTGCATTTGGTAAGCAAGTGGTCCTCACCTTCCTACTGCAGCATAGATTGAATGCACTTGTAAATGAGAAATAACTCAGTAGTATATGCATAAGGATCATTTTATGATCATTTTGAAGGGAAAAGAGGCTTAACCAGAGGCTGCAGTCTGCTATGAGATAGTCAAAATTTGGTTTTTCCATTTGAGTTTGGTATATTCCCAAAGACAGCACTCTTATAAAAACTTTTCATTTCCAAATGCATTAATTAATGGGAAGTTTCTGCATCTTTCTGACCTGTGAACAGACCTTGGCATAATAGCAGTGCCACCCTATGCAAATATCTCACAATTAAGACTTCTGTACTTCAGAAGCCAACCTTGCATTTGAAACATCTGGATGATGCTCAGATAAAGTTGCTGTGCACTTTGTGGAAATGGTTTTGTTTATAGCATTAAAGGACTGAAATGGAGGAAGGAACAGTCTTATCTGAGTTTCTAACCGGGAAACTTTGGAAAATTGATCACTTTAATATTAATTTAAATAAAAATGCTATAATTTAGCAGTGATGAGACAAATATGAATACCAACATGCAGTTTTTCACGCCTGTCCTACAGGCATCCAACTTTGAAAATTCCATGAATTTGGGGTCCAATTCTCTTACTTCCTCCCCCAAAAGCCCTTGGAAAGTTTTCCACTCGGTTTATCCTGGAAATATTACTGATTAAAAGCAAAATAAATTCCACTTTGCTGCTAATAACTTTCTACTGCTCAAAGATCAGCTTTCTTCACTGAAAAGAAAGCTTCTTGTATACAGACTTCTGAACCATATAATTTTCTATGAATTCAAAATCCACAAATATACTTCTACTTCTACAAACAGACACCTTCTTTGTGTTGAATAACATGCTTTGTACTGCAGTACACTCAGATATCTTAAAAGGAATTTCTTGATGACCAGAAATGCCAGCATGTGGCTTTTCACTTGAGGACACCTTGTCCCTTTGATGCAAACAAATGCATAACTACGTAATTTCTGATGTGGAATCATAAGCTTTCTAAAAACAGTAGCAGTGTAGTAGGCTTTTTAATTAGTGATCCTGTGAATTTAATGATGAAAGACTGGAAGCGCTAGTGGCTGTGTGATCTGGGGGTTATCAATACATGTAAAGAGCTGTCATGCGAGAAAAGGTATGACAGTCCCTGAAGCACAAGGTCTAATAAAAGAGAAAAGACTCTCTGCAGAACTATTTTTATGAGTTAATAAAAGAAAGTATGTTATTTTCATTTCTTATGCTGCACCCTTTATTGAAGGAACCCACACAGCCCAAGAGCATGGGATTTCTTTACTACCCACAACTGATACAGTACATCAGTTATGATTATACCTGGTGAATAGAAAGCACAAAATTATGTATTTGGCAGGAGGTCATAAAAAGTCTAGATCTTCTCATGAAGTTATGCCGATACTGCCATGGTAGTTACTTTGCAAGGAAAAAAACTTGAACTTAATTTGGTATGCACCATCTACCCAGAACACAGTTTTATCAGGCCACTGAAAGCAGAAGGTTTCATCAGCTCTTGGCCAGGGCTCTCTTGGAGATGTTTCAGTCTGGTCTGGCAGATCTGTCCATTAAAGCAGTCAGTTCAGCAGGCAGCTCCTGGATTCCACTTCCAGCAGGCTCCTGCTGGTGCATCCCACTCTCCCACACAGACTGACTGTCAGGATTTGGCTCACAAAATGGCTCATCTATCATGCTGCACCCTGGGAGGTGATGGCCCAGACCCAGACCCCTGCCCTTCCCTCCCAACTCCCTTTGCCCTGCAGCTGGAGCTGTCTCACAGGAGCATGCACCATGCCCATGCTCACATAAACTCATCAGCACAGCCTCTCAGCCACTATAGCTGCAGGGCAGGGAGCAGCACCTGCATGCCCGACCTTGTCCATGCTCCCAGCAGATGGCTGCTGAACAGAGACAAGGCGAGGATCAAATTTTCCACTGTACCTGGACTGAACTGGTGGGTAGCAGAAGCAGCAGGCATTTTACAGAATAAGCAGAGTTAGCTACCAGTGTTAAAATCATTCTGGTGAGCCACAGCTGAGATAGTGTAGATCCTTGCTCACTTTTAGGCTGAGTGAAAAGCAAAATACTCCCATGCACTGTTATGGATACAAGCAACAACATATTTTTCCATAAACTTAATGAAAAGTGACTTTGAAATGGACTCTCCTCAGTATTGAAATATGATAGAACATTTGAAATCAAAATATTAGCTCTTGTTTGGGCAAGAAAGAAAACTGCATTTTGCTAGTACCACTGAAAACAAAGGCCATTTTAATTTCTGAGCCAAACTACAGGCATGAAAATTTGAAACAATCACAGCACATTTATAAGACTTGAGGTGGCAAACCTCAAGGTGGCAAAACTCAGCCTTTCAAATAACAACTGAAGTTTTGTCCGTGTAGCAACAGTAATGGGAATGATAAACCAGGGAATATCTCCAGGAGGCTGCTGAATCAGACGCAAAAAGGTGACAATTCCAGGTTTACCAAGAAAACTAGTTCAATTAGTTCAACAGGGGAGCAAAACAAAGAAATCATTAAATTTAGGCATCATTGCTGAAGGAAGTATTAGTGCAAGTGCCAGAAGAGCACTATCACTATATGTTACTACTGAGAAACACCAGATTTAAAAAATTATCTGGAAATATCTTAATTAATAATCCTGATGAAATGAGTTGTGTGTGTGTCAGCAGTGTGCCTTTGCAGTCAGGAAGACAAACACCGTCCTGGGCTACTTTAGCAAGAGTGGAGCCAGCAGGATGAGGGAAGTGACTTTTTCCCTCTATTGCACACCAGTGAGGTGACATCGAGAATGCAGGGCTCAGTTTTAATTTCCTCCTGAACCCAATACAAGATGGATATTTACAAGCTAAGGGCCACTGAGATGATCTGGGGGCTGGAGTACATCATATATGAGGAGAGGCTGAGGGACCTGAATTTGCTGAAGCTTAAGCTGAGAGGGAACTTATCTGAAGTCTGCTACTTTGTAAAGGTAATCTACAGAGCAGTGCACAAGGAAGGGGTGAGAAGCAATAGCCGTAAGTTGCAATAAGACATATTCAAGCTGAGCTAAAGAGAAAAATATTTTCAAAATAACAATGGAACACATTGATCAAACTGCAGCATCTCCTTCTTTGGAGATTTTCAATACTTTTCCTGTTTCAGCTTTGAAGTTCATTCTGCTTTGAACTGAGGCTGGAATCACATGATCTCCAAGGGCCTCTTCAAACCTAAATTATACTGTGATTCTATGATTCATGATGCTTCTCCTTAGAGAAAAAAGAAATATTATTCAGATTCTGCTTGCAAATAGTAAAAATGTTCTTTGAATACAGGGAGACCAATCAGTTTATACCAAAATTACCCTTTCCACAAGATCACAGTTGCCAATATTTGTACGGCAATTGTGTAACAGTATGTCACATAATAAATAGCAGCACAGGCTGAACATAACACTCTTACATGGTAAGACAAAGAACCCTGATCTGATTATGGTATTCATTTGCATAGAAATTAAGTTTAAAAAAAACGTTTAAAACCCTTGGCTTTGCTAATTCCTGGAAGACTGTTTAGAATCTCTTGCTTTTAACAAATTTCAGCTGTGGTTTTTTTTCCCCTAAAGTACATAACTTGTTTGTTGTGAACAAGAACCAAAATCCCAAGAGAGAAACCCAACAGAAAGACATTTCACTGGGGAAAAAAATAAAATCTTTGTGGCATCACTTGCCAGTTTAACATTTAAACTTTTAGACTTGGACCTTTGATGGACTACTCTCAACCAACCGTGCTAAAAAAAACCCAAACATCAGAACCAGAAAACAGCATTATATTATTCCTTCTGTCAAAAACAATGCAGATAAGCAAAGCATCAAAAAAATTTAATCTTTCACCTCTATGACAGAAAGTAACTGAAGCTCATATTACTTGGTTTATGCTTTGAAGTAATATGTGAATGACTAAACTTAGTGGTACAGTTAAATATTGTCTAAATGACCTTTGCTTATCAATTAGTAAATAATTGATTTAAGGAAATCAAATTTTCACAGTACACTGGGTTTTTCTACAACAAAAAATGGTTGGGTTCACTTTTTGCCATATGACACCATTTTAAAATACTAATGATATTTTCTAAAATTTCTATGACTGTTTTAATGAAAAATACAATCAAAGGTTGTTAAAATAAAGTAATTTTTACAAATAGGCTAGCTTCAGGATCCCCTTATTCCAGAAAAAATTGGATGCATCTGTAACAAGAACTTGCACCTTCCAGTTCCTTCACACTGTATTTGTTTATGGAAATACATGCAAAGTCAGGACACAAAAGATTAAATTAATACTTGCAAATGCAGATTTTGTTCATGGCTTAAAACAGAGCTCTCCGAAGTATTACAAAATGTTTCCAGTAGCATTTATGACATCATTACTCAACATTTATCCAAGAGTCAAAACCTGATGATGAATCACATTGATTTCCAGCACATGAAATTGCTTTGTTATGAAACTTCACCTTCCGAAATTGGATGATTCTAGCAGGTAAAACTCTCTAGTTCTATTTTACTTTCACCTGACAGCACCATCCCAGCAAAGGAGTATATTGACCCACTGTGGCTAACGTATCCAAAATTTCTTATTTGATGTAGAGAATTACATTGCTCAAGCTCAGGTTAATTTACAAGTCAGTTGGATTTCTCTTACCCATGGTGGATTAGACTCTATGGACTCAGGATCCCCATGCCCATTCAAAACACTTCACTGGCACATTGGGTCTAATTTTTCACTTTCAATGAAATTTTTTACTTTCAATGAAATTTTTCACTTTCAGTCTTTCAGTGAGCAGGTTATAAAACAGTAGAATATAACTGGTGTCTGAGGAAAAAATGTACTGGCAAATTCATTCCAAAGTGTGCATGTTGGTCTGTGCCTCACAAGCATAATAAGCCTGTGCTTGGTACAGTGCTTATACATATAGTACCTAATATTGCTTGCCTCAAGAATAAAAGAATTTAAATTATTACAAATGAAGGAGATCAAAACCAATACACTTCATTCTCTAGACTTCTGTGCCTCCAAAGCACAATGTTAAAATCTGTAATTTTTTTTTTTCACATTCAGGAAAGCTGTCTTTTTATTAGTGAAAGCTGTGTTTGTGTATTCCACCTTATGCCATGAACCAATTACCTGGTATTTCAGCAAAGCAACCCATAATACTCAGCTTGCAAACAGTTGCTAGCCCCAAGATCTGAGTGCCTAATTTACATGCAGCCTTCCCCAAAAGCTTTGAATATCCATTTTTGAGCACAGCTGCAGTCAGCTGTTTAAGAATGCTGGGGGCACACAGAGCTTGTGCAGCAGAGGCCCAGGTGAGGCAGCAGGAGCAGGGCAGGATGCATCTTGAGCAGGTGGCTGCAGGAGCAGCAGGATGCTGGGCAGGGCTCACAGTGCTTAGCAGGGCTTCTGTACAGCTCTGAATGGGGAGAAAGGTTTTGCCAACTGGGCAGTCACTACAGCAAAGCATATGAATTGAGATGACTACACATAGGAATCTCACATGTTAAGGGAAAGAAACAATAGGTGTGGATCATCTGACATGCCAAGTCTGTGCTATTTTTCCACACAAAACATCCATTAAGGGTGACCTGTGCATGCTGCAGCCAGCTGCACAGTGCATGGGTGCTCTGTGCAGCCTAGGGAAGAGCTATATCCTCTGATATCCTAAACAAACCCCATTTGCTGTCCTTTAAAGATTGCCCTCTGGTCACCAGGAATCCAGGAGGTTTATCCTTCTAGTCCTGTAACTACAATATTAAAAAATGGATCGACTTTGAACATGAAAAACGGTATTGATTTATCTTATGCTTGAATTTTGCACTACAATCTCTGTAAGTGGGAGTTTTCATTATAAATCTCATTTGTAAGGGTTTATGACTAGCCTGTTTCAATTCTCTCTAGGCTTAAAACTTGTTAGATATGTTTTACACTAGAAGATAAAAGCTGTCTTGAAATTGAGAGTGAGAGAAATAAAAAGAATGTTGTAATTTTTCTTAACTACAAGAACGTATTTTGAATCAAATTTATGAAAGATTGAAATTTGACAGTCCTTATTTTTCATAGTTTGGTATTTTTGAAACAGTAACTTAAGCAATTTAAAATATAAGAGCCTACACACATCCATAAGAACTCACTTCCTACACGTTGGGCAAAAGACACCCGGGATAAAATTACCTTACTGAAAGCACTTGACTTGACAAGAACATAAGATGCTAATTGTGAATTTTCCATTGTTCTTCTTTAACGAGGCAATGGTCATGAAGAATTTCAGGGTCTGTCTTTCTTACTCATGCAAATGAGAGACGAAGTGACTGAGTTTTTAGGAGAGTCAGGGTGGGACATGGAAAGGATGCTCAGGTGCTCACAAGCACAGGGTAGAAGTTCATATGCAGTATACAGAGAGCTTCTTTTCCACATAATGTACTGTGCCTTGTTTCAGCCTTTCTGAATGCTTTTCAGATTTACTAGAACAATAATATTGAGATGATTAATGAGCACCTAACAATTTACTGGCCCAGCCTTCATCAAATAAGTCAGGTCTCAGGTTGAGGTTTTAAGGATGAGGACTTTCTCTTTCCAAAAATAACAGATGTAATCTATTACTAAGTAGATTAAAACACTAACCTAAATAGACGAAAATACTCTCCTATTGTAAAAGTTCCTGTATTTTTCAGATTCCATATCCTACACTTTAGCAATTGTTTAGGCACATGGCAAGTGGTATACAGACACATGAGGCTCTGAAAATTGTAACAATGAACATGTAAATATCAAAGCGAAATAAGTTATTCAGTAGACAGCTTTGCTTACCTGTATATGACCAATCAATCTCTTCAATCAATTTCCTCTGTTGTCTGTAGTACCCGTACAGCAAATCTGCAAAATAGTAACAATTTACAATATTAAAACCAGAAGCCTAACAGGACCTTGAAGTGCTGATAACATGCTCCCCCTCCAACAAGATAATAACTTTTTAAATTAAGGATGAATAATTTACTTTGTCCTAATCTTGGACCTCAAATGGTAAGTACTGGTTAAACAGAACCTAAATATAACTAACGTTGTAGCATATTAAGGACACAAGAAAAGCAAACAGAAAATTTCCCTTCCTTCCTTCCTTCCTTCCTTCCTTCCTTCCTTCCTTCCATCCTCTTTTAAAATAAATAAAACAACTATCCCACGAAGAAATCCTATTTTGTGATGTCCTTTGAAAGAACCATTCTAGATAACCAGGATGACAGTGACAGTTAAACTTTTGCTTCAGTGTGGTCATGACTTTACATGTTTTCTGTAACTTCGTACTAATGATACAAGATAAATGATAAATATAATGAATGAAATATTCTAAAATATCACTTCATTGTGTTCTATAATTACAGATAAACTATAACTTGTACATCCATAAATTTGATGGAGAAAGAAGGTTAGATACTAGTTACTTTTAAATTATATTATATTTTTCTAGAGAGAAATATCTAACTGTACAAATCCTCATTGACTTACTCTGACTACTGAATAACCTTCACTGTTATTCTCTTTATGCCGGTCCTAGGGCAATTCTAGCAACACAGTGATGTGGACAGATAGATGACTACGCCCCCTAATAATTACTAAAGCACGTAAATTGCAGATTCACGCTTTTTGAGATCGTCATTTCAAGAGCCATAATGGTAACCAACCTCATTACTGTTCTAGAGAAGTACAATGCAACTTATCTAAGAAATATTTGCCCTCAAGCATGTTGAAAACATATATGGATTGCTTCCTTGAGAAAATGCCACAGAATTCTGCTCATACTCTGCAATAAATAATTTAATGAAACAGCTTCACAACATTCATTTATTTTTCTTTCATGCAGAAATGTCGTACTGATTGCGGATGTTAAATCATAATTGTTATTTGCAAGTTTACATGGTTGTGTGTCTTACAGTGACTTTCTACTACTTATCTGAAGTCCATGTTTTATAAACTTCACCAGACTTCTGTCTCCTCCATGTGATGTGATTGTCCTTTAATATTTTTCTCTTCTCCTTCTCCCTCCCTGCCAAAATATACCAAACTACCTCTTGTAACAATTCACAACATTCACTCCTAACTGAGATCACACCTCACAGGTAAGGAAGGGTAGTGGAAAAGGATTTACATGCACCAAAGGTGTCTTTGAACCACATTTCCAAGTCAATGTGCATTGTGCCTGCTCCTTCAATTAATTATGGAAAAGAAAGCTGTGTAAGTTGTGATTCACAACTGTTATGTCTCCAGTTTCCTCCTTTGTCCCTTGTCCTCCCAGTTGTTACTTCCCGCAATCTGTTGAGCAGTCACATGCAAACTAAGCCAGAGCATGAGGGCTTCCTACTACTTCATAAATTTCACAGGGAGTTCTGATGAACAAAGAGTGATAGTTTCAATGAATAAGAAAATAAAAGGGCAAGGTTCACTTCGGTGCATTACACACTTATAGATCCAGGAAATGTTACAGGAAGTCTTTAAAGATTCCAGGAGGTGTCAGGAGTTGATACACCTTCTTTCCTCTGTTATTTGCCAGCTGTGTGTCCACAGTCCCTACACAGCACACTCACAGCCATGAACCTTCTTGCATCTGCAGGGACTCTCAGTGGTTTTGGTCTTGTCTCTTTACACTTTAAATATGTGGCAGAAACTGGGGAAGAAAAGCATATTTCATCTGGGAAATGACTGGAGATTCATAGCTAGCATGAGTGGTGGAGGAAGGTACTGTGTGAGTGTGAAGCTAAACCATGCAGCAATTGTTCCTTTGAGCTGCTGGTGTAAATTGCCTTGGGAAACACAACCATGCATTCAATTGCTGTTTAAACTGTCAGTGTTAAACAGCTGATGTGTACAGACCAGCTGGAAGGAAATGATTTTATTTTTTAGTTTTTTTTATTTAAAGTTAATCAATCAACATCCCTTTTGTTGATGATATATGACAGCAGGTACTTCTGTTTAAATATCATATTTAAATTCCTTGCATTTAGATTAAATGAAGACGGGAAGAATATCTTCACCAAAAAAAAAAAAAAAAAATATTTCAAAAAAAAAAAAAAAAAAAAAAAAGAAGGCAAAACTGATGTCAAGTTTGTGGTTTTATATGTAAATCTATGATACTGATTGAACTTGATCAGCTTGACAGTCTGCATGACTCCTGTAACACTGACTGTCTCCAGCCAGTGCCTAAAATAGTTTGAATTTCTTAGATGAGGTGCTGCTTTATGAAGAAAAAATGCTAAATATTCTTTTATGTTTCCAGGAAGTGATTGAACATGTTTCCATAAACTGTTGATTTATTCACAGAAACAGGGCAGCTTGGTTTTGGGATCATGTTTTAAACAGTTTTATGGGCATCTTTCTATGCCTGTTAAGGAGACATGCAAGATATCATTAAATGCTTTTTCCCCTCTCTTTCACTACTCTCCTTCAAAGTCAAATTTTTCTGTCTGATGCTGTAAGACTTGTTTCTTTTCATATTCTGTTGAAGCAGTATGTGCCCCAGTGTCCAAGGCCCATGAAATCAGAAGTAATGGTGGCAAACATTCCCCTGCTATTCATGGGTAGCAGGACTGACTGATTTGTGACTGACCCTGCCTCATGTTCAGTCACAAGGGCAAAGAGAGAACATGATCTCTGGTTAAAGCGTAGTGCTAGGAGTAATAAGATCTTGTATATACTTTTTCCTGTTTAAAAAGTAAAAGCAGATTTTCTTCTTTCTGACATTTCTTCTTTTGTACTTCCTGGCCTCAGTTGAGTTTCTTTAGATTTCATGCTGTGAATGAAACATTTTAATCCTCAATATGTTTATGCATATCTAAAGATGAAAAATTATTAGCTTTAATGATTAACAGAAAGAATTGTATGTGAGGGAGATCCTCATATACACGATTTGACACTCGTCCCAGAAAAAAGAGACATAGAAGAGGAAATGGGACCTTAAACCTCTGTTGGGGAATTCTGTTTGGGAAATTCCTCTCAGAGATGCTGAGGCAACAAGCTCCAAGTATCCACCAGAGATCCCTCTCCTAAGCCTTGGTGTAAAAGGGCTTTCTAAGGACAATGCTCGAGAGTCTGGGGATGCTGCACTCAAGGTGCTGCTTTGTTACAAAGGATACAAGCTCAGGCATAATCTGGGACTCATATTTATACCAGGATACTGTAATTTTACCCTTTATGTCCTTCGTGCCACATCAGTGTCAAGACATACCAGCTGCCAGACTCAAGAGGAAAAAGGGAAAACTTCCTTGTGGTTTTACCTCCACTCAGCCTGAACTTGTGAGTTCCACTTGCAGCGATGCTGGCATTTATGAGATTCTAGCACCAGAACAATTTATTTATGGGAACTGGGACACATTAAGTAATGTCAGCATTAGTGAGATCATCAAACAGGACACTGGTGTTCTGCACGAACAGGTAGACATTATGAGCTATGCATTTAGATTACAAATATGATTTCGTCATGGAATACATGGCCCATTCAATATTTTCCTCCTAAAATCTAATTTGAAAGAAAAGAAAAGAGGATAGATTCTAAAGTCATAAGCATTCATCTGGTATAAGTGGATAATGGCAATGCAGTATAGTATAGTATAGTAATGGAGATAAAGGCTTTGTTGGTATTAAAATTCCAATTTACATGGGGAAGATGCAATGCATGGTTCTTAGGCCAAGGAAGTGCACAGGAACTCTCGCAATACCAGCAAGGATGAGCAATCACTGAAAGCTGTGATAATCTTCTCTTTGAGAAACACAGAAGCTCTTGTTTCAAGCAGATTGTGTCTCATGAGAGCTCAGCTATGTACACTGGTATTACTGACAGCAGAAGTGGGAAGCTATGAATATCAGAGGATTACACAGTTTTGGAAATAATTTAAAAATCTGTGAAGAAGAAATCCAAAAACACTTCTTAAACACTTTTGGCTCACTAAGTCTGTTGATAAAATTGGGAGGATTACACTGGGAAATTCTCATTGCATATTTGCCCTCTTTTAATCCACTTGCCTTGCAGTTGGCATCAGTTATTTTCAGAGACAGGTTATCAGGCAAGTGGCTTACTTGCAGATTAAGACAGCATATCTTCACTGGAGAAGAATTAAGAATTGTACAACAAGCTGAAATGGTATGGTAATAGCAATGCTTATACAGAGTAGCTGAAAGAGAACCTGTGCATGGCTAGTGGCTAAGAAGTGGGACACCAGACAAAATTGCTGTAAAGAAGTCAAAGAGAGGAATAAAAACTGCAAAAATGGCATAAGAATAATTTTTTTAAAAAGAAGATACATGCAATTAACAAAAGAGATGTTCAGTGCTTGTCAAATATGAAAAGAATACCATTAAATAATTGCATAGAGTTTCATTATACAGGTTGATTCTGAGAATGTTAAACAGAGGTAAAACTGCAAAACCACATCTGATAATAAATTGATTGCTTCTTACACAATTTTAATTTACTTATTTTAGTCTCTTTCATTGACAGGAAGGTCACAGAATCCACTTCTATATCTTTCATCGATCTTATGATGGTGTAGCTTCATTGCCTCAACTGAAATAAGTGAATAATAAATGAAAAGATTCAGAGCAGAACCTGGTAACAGTCTTGATGTTTTAAGACAGTAGCTAACTATAAATCCCTTTAAATTATCTACATTTGCCTGAGTAAGGTCTCCCTCTTCTTATGAATGTATTTAATTCTGTAATGTCATCTGTAAAATTCTTAACACCACAGAAATACTTTAATAACCCACCTCTACAACATCATATATTCTTTTTCCTTGAATGTGAAAGTGTCTAAGTCTTCTGTCAAGACCTGCCTGAGAACTCTCACACCCTTAGTGAAATTTAAAAATCTTGTTTTTTACCCACAGTTTCTTCTGTGTAGGTTTATTTCAGGATTTGGTACATGACTCCCCTACATCATACTTGAGTGTAGGTTGCTCCTTCCATTCCACATTGACAAGTGAGACCTTTCCTGCACTAAATATAAAGCCAAAATAAAACTCTTAACAATTTGGCCATTGTTGTATTTATTTACTAACACAAATTGTGTTTAAGTTAAAAAAGTAGAAGAAAAATATTGACTGTTCTAATTTAAAAGCAGCTATTATTAAGCGCCAGAGAATTAATAGACACACTGCTTACTTCACCTGTCACAACTTTACAGTGAATAGTGCCACGAATTAAAAATAAAATACCTGTGGCATCAGCTAAGGTTTATAAACTACATTTAATCACGATTTTCCAACACATTTGTATATGCAAAGGTAACATGGGCTCTAGTTTGGCCAATTTAAGTTCTACTCCTCTGGAATTTTACATGCTGAGGTGGCCCTGAAATTCCTAAGCAGCCAGTGGAAATTGGGAGGGATACTCTAGGGTATGATTCAATATAGTTAAATTACGAGCTGCCACCTTCACTCTGACTACGGGCAAAGTAGTAGGAAATGTTAGATGTCTCCTTCCACTTGGGATCTTGTACACCGAAATGGTCTGATAGAATTCAGCCTCCCACACAGCCATTTCCCAACAGCTGAAGCATTATCTATAGCAAACTTTAAGGCTTCTCTGGTCACTGACATAGCCTTTAAGTGTCTGCTCACCGAGAGCAAGAGAACAGGACAGCTTTTGGATTAGAGAATGGTACTTACCAGTGTTTAAATTAAGTGCCTGTGAAACCCTTGGGCTAAACACAAAGATTTATCAATAATTTAAGGACCTGCAGAATGAGACAGCCTTGCAAAACTACAGGATTAGATTGGTGCTGAAGCACCTAAAAACATGTCCAAAGGCAAAACCAGGACAGATATAGAAAGACTGTAATTACCCAAAAATGTTACACCATTGTCCCATGTATGAACTGAAGCAAGGTGGTGTTTATGATAGAAATTGGAACTGATATTGAAAAAAAGCAGGTACCAAGGAGTGATTCCTAACACATACTCTTTTACAACTCTGTTGCTACCCAGATTCTTTTCCCCATACCTGGAGAGTCTTTTAATGCGATACATGCAAGATCATGGAATCATACAAATAAAAAATAAATCCAGACCAGACATGAACAAACAAGAAATTAATCAAGTCAGGGAAACCATAGATATTTGATTTCAAAATTAATTTAGCTCTCTTATAGCAATACCAGAGAAGTAAGAAAGAGGGAAAAACAACTGAACTTTGTTTAAATATAAATAGTAAAGGTAACATAATTTTATTTGCACAATGTTCTTCAACATTCTAGGTATTCCAATAACTTAAGTGATCCCAACTGCTAGCAAAATCATGCATCAAGAACTGTAACAAACATAATTAGGAATAAAGAATATGTGCTTTGTTTCTTGTGTTTCACACCTAAGTGTAAAAATATTCAAAAATTCCCTTTCCAGCAAACAAGAAACATTGTGATAAAAGTACAATGAAAAATAAAACAAATTTAACTCCTACATCCAAAATCCCACAGCTCACATCTAATCGGCTTTTGAAAAGTTGTGTTTTTTTAAAATTACTGTTTCTTCAACACCTCTCTGCCTGTTAATATTAGCAGCTACCAACCAGTAAAGCTCTAAATCTTTGGCAATATTTATCTAAAACTCTTGAGAGTAAACCTTATGCAAGTCACCTCAAAGGAGCATTTACTGAAATAAATACTTTTTTACTAAAGTAGGGATTGTAAAGTCAAGCTGTTAGAAACTTTGTCTTTTGTAAAATATTTCAATGGCTAAAATCATCTTGGGGACCTGAATGAATAGCCTTAGACTGGCTCCTTTGAAGATCTTGGTAGAGAAAAAGATATTCCTTACAGGAGGAAGTTTTTAATTATACATTTTCCTTTCCCATTTATTTGATGCTGAAATTGCAAATTCTACTCAACCATTATCCCTCCAGTCATATTAGACTCTCAATGAAATTATTTTTCAATAACCATGAGGAAAAGAGAGGTTGCTTGGGATGATTTGTGGCTATTAGGCCCAGGAAAACTTCTTCTGAGAATTTTTCCAGTCCAATTTTCTCAGGCTTACCTAGGGTTCGTTCCCAAAGCCAGCCATTTTTCTCTAATGTAAATATAAGAGAAGAATTGAAAACAAAGATAAACACCTGCTGGATACGTGAGAAAGGCCTGGGAAAGTGGTGTTTCTTTCTCTGGACCAATCAGCTGTATTCTGTCCCTGCAGTAGTGAGTGACTGTACTTAAGCAAGGTGTATTAGAATAAATTGTCTCCTTCCTGTCCTGAGGGATGACTGACACGGCAGCCTTGACCACTCACACCTGGCAAGCCTAGCTAGCTCCACTGGCTGCCGGTGTCAAGAGTGGGCTGTCTCCCAGCTTCCATGAAGCAGGAGTACAGCTAGGGCTCTCCACCCTTATCACGGCCATCTCCGTACCCGAGGGGAAATAAAGGATCGAGGAGGAGACCTTTCTAGGTTCTGGAACAAAGTTTATTGGGAGGGTGAGGCGAGACAACTCCACAGCGAGCGAAGCAACCCAGAAAAGCCGGGAGAACAGGCTTACAGCAACTTAAATATGGGACCTCCCCCATGGGAAGGCACAAAGCTTCAGCCAATGAGGGGCAACAAGGGGTGTAACATAAGGCTGGATTACAGTCTCACATAACCAATAGGGAGTAACTTAGGCGGGGATTCATACAAAATAACGAATAGTAAACCGAGGAGGGGATGATTGATATAGAATGTTCTGGAAGAATGGGCGGGGCCAGGAGGGATTGACAACTGTAAGGGCAGGGTTTAGGGTGAAGGACAGGGGTAAAGGCAGGAAAGGGAGAAACCATTTTATAACAACACAGGGGTACAACTGAGGGAAAAACCATTACAATAAGGGAACAATACAACTGAGTAACAACCAAATTAAACATAAACTGCAACAGATGACCATGTAGCTGTGTGTCTTATTTCCACCGCTCCAAGGGTTAATTCCCTTAACATACAGCCACATGATTTTCTTGTAAGTATTCAAACAAGTCTAGGGATTATGCCACATACCTTTTATGAAATAATACCAGCATCATTCTACTCCCTTGAGGAAACTACATACTGCAACATCAAGACTGAAAAATTCCAAATCTCATCATGAGAACCCAATAGCAACTGCATATCTCTAAAAATATCTATTTCATAGAAAATATACAAACATAATGAAAACAAAACAAAAACATGTAAACCAATATGCAACCTGCCATTTTTTTGACAAATCCTAACAATTATATTATATATGTGCATCACTATGTCCGCATAAATGTTCATCTATAAGGATTTGTCAAAAAGGAGTATATAAACACATACACACACATTGTTCTTCTTTATGATAACATTATATTTTAAATGTCATGTTTACTCTTTTCCTTTAGCCATTTTTCTTATTGCAACTCATCACAGAAACACATCATTTGTAAAAGAAAAGTGTCTCAGGATTGATAGGGACAACAGAGAAAAATGGGACAAACACTGGCACAGTAGAAACACAAATCAAAGACATGTAATTATGGGTTTGTGTTATGATTTTTTAAATAATTTTCTTTTTTTACTAGAATTCAGCAGATTTATTAATATAGTGGCATAAGGGAGATCACAGAGAAAATAATCAGAATAATGCAATTACTTTAAAATTTATTCATGATACTGTATTTAACAATACACTGAGTTGATACAAAATCTACGCTGCCTTTTACCCTACAGGTCCTCAGTTCCCCTCGCCCTGAGCAAAAGGCAGGACCTTCCCTCTGCCCCTGCAGACACCTTGTACTTGTCTTTTGGGTGCTCTTCAGGAGCAATTGCTCCATAGATTCACTTCTCCCCAGTCAGAGGAAGAAGAATCTGTCTCCAGATATTCATGGAGTTTTCAAGCCAGTAGGATGCAGTGAAAAGAATCAACGTCAGCAATAGCTTGCATGGAGTTAAACACTACAAATGTGTCTTTTAACCTATTCTGATAATGTTTAATTTTTAAAGGATGCCTGAAAAACCATTAATTTTTAAAATTAGAAATATGAGTTAGATATGAAAAAGACTCCAGGCTGCTCCCTGCTATCCAGACTAAGAAATTCTCAAAAGCAGAATTTTAAGCATTCAGGAGACTTTCAGGGAAAGAAGCGAAGTATCTGTAAAGTCAGGCATTTATTTCTCAGCATTTTCAGGACTTGGGTAACTTTGGACTTGGATGTCTGTCTTTTGCCTAAGTGTCACTTTTCAGTCTGACTCCTGCTGTATAAAATTACAAAAGCCTTTGGAAACTTATTGTTGAATAAGCTGAACCATACCTGCTGACTCTCAGTCCAAGTACTATCTCTAAGCGAGATTTCAACACAATATATTTTAAATATATATTGAATTTAACCTCTATGGCACAATCTAAACCAGAAAATTACTGGAAAAAAGAAGTACATGTCACATAGATCAGAAAAAAAAAATTTAGTGCACTCAGCCAGAATTTGTCCCAGATCTTTGAGCTTTGCTCATAGATGCTGGCAGTTGGAAGGGGCTGACTGATGATGGTTTGGTGCTGTTGGGTGGAGCTGAAGTTCCCATAATACTTGTCCAGATCTTACAGGTACCAAGGACACACAGTCACAAATTTAATTAGTACGATCTCTGCTTTTGGTGGGATATCAATTTATCATTTCACTTCAGCTATTCAGAAGTTCATTTCAAAAATTTAAAAGTCAATATGGACAGATTAAACGACATTGTTTTAGCTTCTTATTATTACTTTGGGAAGATACATAAGAGTACCAAAAAAAGGGGGATGGCTTGGAGTTCCAGATGATGGTCTGGACTTTCTTCTATGTTTTGCCAGCTCCTGCACCATGTAGGTAGAGTGCCACATCACTGCTGTATTTTCATACAATCCAGGCACTGAGAGTTCACACTAGACTTTTGCTGACCAGCATGTTTTACTTGTGTTTTAAAAAACAAATGTTCAGTATCTGGTCCCCTGCCTCATCAAACACACACAAATATGGTGTATTGTTCTACAGAACAATATTTTTACTTTCACAGATTGTTGAAAGCATCATGGTGTACTGATTGCTCCTGGATGTGATTTTTTTATTGTAGCTAACTACAGCAATATTGAGACTTGATTTTTTCTTTTCTGATACAGATTTAATTTTTTTTAAAAAAGGGGGGGGGCAGGATATCAAATAAAATAAGTTCAGGCAGGCCAATTTAAAATCTATTTTCTTCACACTTGCTTTCCTGACTTCATTTTTAATTCTCTTCAGTTACTTGTTATCTACTCTGTAGTGACCATTTGATATGGTTTTAGGGTCAAAGTCTGTCTCATGGTTTATATATGCCCAAGACAGTACCATGAAGGAAATAGGAATCTCATCCTAGTCCTGTACCAATCACCTACAAAACTGGAACTTCAAAGACAATTTTGGAATTCAGATACTAATCATATTTGGAAGTAGAGTGAGATGTTTAGATCAGATATTTTGCACGATCTATATAGTTATGTATCTTGCTCATTTGTATTTCATCAATAAGCTCTTCATCTTGGAGTGGGATGGTAGATCTTACTGGGAAGCAACATAACGCCCATGTGAATGCAGACAGAGCACAAAACCACTATACAGTGGCATACAACTATCACCTACCCATCTTCCTAATGCCTACTTTATGCACATTTTACATAACAGTAATAGAAGGCAATGCAGATTTGTGATTTCAGGGAAAAAAACCCTCACAACATTATTTTGTTAGTTCATATTCTTTCAGTTTTAATGCCAGTTGAATTCTGACAGAAGACATAAACTGAGTTAAGCAAGATTTGACCCAAAATGTGGAAATAATAGCCCCATAAGGCGATAGTAACATGGGTTGAAAAATCACTGTAAACATGAAATTTCACCTTCCTGCAATAACCATTTCCCATATAATCCAATCTTTCGCTAAGGCCATAAAAAATGTTTTCACAGGTCTCAGGTGGTGGTGGCACTCCATGAAAAGCCTTAATGTGTGCACTGAACCACAAAATGGAGGTTCTGACCTCTTGTTAACTTGCAATCCTACACTGAGTGTATAACACAGTTTGAACTGAGAATCCTATTACAGAACTCCTCCTAGGCTCCCATTAGCTCAACACAACTGAAAGTTCATACTTTGGCAGTTAGCTGTCAACACTCAATAACCGACTGCAAATCGACTGTGACTTTCTAATAGTGAGAAATGAAATCTTTGAAACGAAAATCTGGAAGCCTCGGAATGTCGCTGTGATTCATAGGCAAATTTGTATTACAAACTATACACTGAAACGTGAAGAAGTTAAATACAATGTGCCTAACTAGAAAAACATGAAATTACTCATGTACCAGGATTGAATTATTTTTATAGCCAATAAATAAATTAATTAATTGCTCCATTAATTAACAGAAACCAGAATCAGGAAAACATTACCTAAAAATGTATGGTACGCTAGTAGCATGGGCATACTTGAATCTTGTACTTAAGTTTCAATGCGCTAAAGAGGCTTGTGAATTTACACCAGGACTGATAACATCATTCCCTCACTGGGAATTCACCTGTCCAAACTCTTTGCTGGTTCAGATCAGCTTCCAACACAACTAACCGGCTCTTCAGTGATGAACTATTAGTACCAGAAGAGGATTTTAACACTGAACTCCCACTGCAGGCTCTTCAAATCCTCAAAGCCCTTGATAAACACAGTCTGTCCTTGGTTTAGGTGTAGAGCAATAACACCATGGGTAAAGGCATTAATTAGCAGCTTGTGAAGCATGTCTGCCTGTCTCCCTCTCTCTTATGAATATTTATATAAAGGTTTTATGGTATGGGGAAAAATTTCAATAGGCTGGATTCAGAGTGTCTGCTGTGAGTACTTGTTGGGCACATAATTAGGGTGCTTTGTCCTAGGGCCATTTAGACACTTCTGCCATTGTGCTAGGGAGAAAGCCTGACTTACATATCACGCCTAATAATGCAGAGTTACAAATAGGGAATGGCCTGAAAGTTTACCTCTAGCCTTAAAAGAAGCTCTCCCTTTCTGCTTGTTTTCTTATAAATGCTTCAATTGAAGGGTGCAGGCCCAAACAGACAAAATGAACAGAGTGCTAAAACTCACTTCTTTAAGTGAGCAAGGAAGGTTTAAACTTCTAGGCACTGGAGACTGCCTTGGGGGAAAAAAAACTGCTGAGAGAAGAGGAGCATGCAGCTGACTCTAAAAGAACAAGTCTGAGCCCTAATAAAAGATATACTATGTACATATATATAATATATAAAAGTGTAAACATATGTATTTTATATAAAAATATGTATATATGTGGCTGTGTCACAAAGGCTAGCAAAGAAAAGCAAACTGAATTCCAAAGGGGGAGCAGGATGAAATAATCAGCACAATGTAACAAACGAGTATGAATTCAACGGCCACATGTAAAATGGGTAAATGGCTCAGCAGGACAAAGCTTAGAGTAACACTGCTGGTGCAAATCTGAAAAGTACCTCTTGAACACAAATAAGCCAAAGCCTTTCTTCTAATATCCACAGTAGACAGGCTCCCCAGTGAACAGCAGATGAGTCATTAAAGAGTGATGATGGCACCATAATTCAAATTGATGTTCAAGGGACAACATGGGTGGCAAAATAGTACACTGACATCTACCTTAAGTAATTAAATGCACAAGCTTTTTAAAGAGTTCCCCAAAATAAAAATATTTCCAGCTTAAATAGGAATGCAACATTTCTTCAAAATGTCTACTAATTTTCCAGAAAGGGAAACGGTTATAAGATCCAAGAGGACATGGCAAAATGTGATGCACTGAGATTTCATTTAGTCATATTGGCTAAGACTATGTTTCAAGAAATTCAAAGAGCTTTAACAGGCAAGAAAAATGTGCAACAATTCCATGTGATGATTAGCTTTGACATAAGTAGCAGCAAAAAGTGATTGAACAAAAGCACTGACCAAAACCCTCCTTTAACTTTGTCAGATTTCTAATTAACTTTATCAGCTGATAGCACAGACCAGGGTACCCCTGTACAGCTAAATCAAGTTCTTCATTCAATGTATAGGTGGAGTCCAAGCATACATTTGGAAATATCTGAGAAATGTAGGAGAAAAAAATATTATTGCCCCTTAAAACAAATAATCAGGGTGCCTTCATCTGGAAAACTGCTTTCTGTACTGAACTTGCCTTATTGAAAATAACTAAGCACAATTAACGTGGGTGAGAGGGAACATTGGTGAAAGTGGCTATGGAAAAGTTCTAGATAAGGAAATGGAAAAAGTTAAGAATACTTGTTTTGGAAAGAAAATAAATATAAAGAATAATGAATGTTGCTAAGATGAAGACTGGGAATTTTTGTTCACATCTCTTTGGAAGAACAAGAACACCTGGGGCATTAACGAGGAGGCTGAAAGTAAGAAAAGCAGTAAAGGGATTCAGTTTATTCACATCTGTCTGGGCAATTGTCACTGCAAGAAAGTGCTCAAGATAACAGCTGAATGAAGACTGAAATAACTATAAAGATATACTTTGTCTTATCACAATACATTTTGAAAGGTACCTAGCATAGATGAGAAATATGAGAAAAGATTGGGGAGTATTTAACTTCTACCTACTGTATGATTTCACGCCCATTCTTCTGAAACATCTGCACTAGCCTCTGTCACACAATACTGAATTCAGGGATAACCCAACATGGCTAGTCCTACTATTTGCATACTGCACATGAATGATCCATGGTGTTTGAAACAGTGGCAGCATTATGCCTAGATGAAATACAACTACTATTTAAACTTAATTAATTGATGTACTGTTCTGTGATAGACAATTTACTTTTATACCCAGGTAAACAACAAAGTTAACTTTGAGAAGATGGCTGGAGAAAGTGATATGACTGACTCTTCCCTTGCTTCAATTCACAGGAATTTGTCCCTAGATGCTCTTCAGCAATGTGCCCCTTAGGTATCCGAAATTCCATCAGGGAAGCAAAACATGTGAAGTGACATACCTAATAAAAGGAAAAATCTCAGATCCATCAGTTGCAGCTGCCTTATAGAACTAGGATCACATGATGCTTACTTTGGTGTTGCAATCTTTGTTCAAAGAGCAAATGCTGGTTTTAGACAATACTGTCTTTCACTACCCTTGTAAGAGAATATGGTAGAGTGGATTTTGGCCTAACTATTGCTGCAGAGTACACCCTTTATGTCGTCGGAAGTAGCATTTTCAAATGCTCCAGTTCTGTGATTCCTCACTGTACAGTTCAACCCAATTACTGTACAAAGTTTTATTTAAGTGACTATTATTGTTAATATTGCTTTTTCCTTTGAACATTTTCTAGAAATTCTGCTTTATCCAACTGTGTGACATGAAGACCCAAGAGAATCTGGCCATTGATCCCTATTTCCTCTTTAAAAACATTCGAGATATTCCCTAACAGTATACCTCTGCCTGTGCTCTTTTGTTGCAACTTTTAAGGAAATCCTTGCTGCTATTGTCTGCTCCCATGGAGAAAGAAAACTTAAATTTCCAGTAAAAATTCCAGCCATTACAGTACTTAAGTGTTTTTCCTCTGCCTGGACGAGATATTTGTTACTAACATTGTGATTGTCCATCAGTGGTCTTCTCTCTTACACCCGGAGCAGCTACCATGTTTCCTGTTACAGTTTTAATGTCCAAACATCTCCACTGGCGGACACACACAGGTCACAGTAGTTCTTATGAAAATAATTCTGTGAATTTACAGCTCCTAAATTGGAATCAAGGCATGTATCAGGTGTCCTTGCTGCCTTAATTCAGAGCTCTGCATTGAAAGATCTGCCTTTTCCCACTGTTAAGCTGTTGGGTAATGCCATTTTCAAGGAAGGCAAATAAATGTAGTTACAATGCTGCTCTCAGGCAGCTTCATGCAACAATAAGGAAATATATTTAGCTAACATTGGTAACATGGAAAATGTTCAAACAGCACTTGATAGATACCGCAAAAAAAACTTGCATGAATAATAGATACTGAACTGTTTATTTTCTTACATTATTGTATTTTTACACTGTATATGACTATTTTGAACCTTGTTATCCTTCTCATCATCAAAAGCAAGCCATCTCTAATACAAATCTACCATTAATCTCTGGAAATATTCTGCAGCAGAATAATTAAGATATGGAGCAGAAGGATCTTTTACTTTCACTAGCTGAAACAGATGAAGCTGAGACAAGTATTATTCAATCTTGCAAATTAAATCTTGGCTCAACAGTCAAATAAAAATAGGTTGCCTAATGATACTTCTCCTAATATTTGTATTGTAATTTCATTTAAATGCAGGGAAAAAAAAGCCCAAATGTAACATGATTTCTTCTAGTAAAGACAAAGAGAAATATAGTTTCAATGTCTTTATTCTCACCAGGGCTGTAAGCTGTACCACACAAAACCATTTTGTCTAAGGTGGAGGACTAGACTTGTTATATACTCCGATGGATGATATATGACTCTGAATTCCCACATTTGCTCAAACCCCTCTGTCTTGCCTATCAGGTATGCTGGCCAGTCTTGCCCAGGCAAGACTCCCACCACAGCCAGGAAGTCAGCAAGGACAAGCACTGCTGAACTCCCATTCCTAAAGAAGCACAACGTGAATCCACTCAGTTGCCTGTGGCTGAAGGCAGGTAATGAGCCCGGATAGCTGTGGCATTTTCATGCTTCTACATGCCCAAGTAGAGATTCTAAATTACTGCAGGACTTTTTTTCTTTTGTTTCAGGGATGTATCCATTCTTCAGCTAACTGTTAAATTTTTATGCCCCTTGACAGATGAATGATGTATTTTGATTTTAGCAGGTGACCAGCATTCAGCTCTTTCAAAGAGAAACCCTTACAAAACAAAGTCCAGCTCTGATTAAGTTGACTATCTGAATTCAAAGCATGTCTTGACTGCTTTCCATGAAAACAACTGATCCTTTTCATGGGCTAAGGCCATTGTAACTTCCTCTACACATTGAACAGATTACCATGGACACAAATTCAGACTCCTTCCATTCACACAAGGTCCCTGAAAATTTACATAAGTCTGCAGAGAAAACAGGCAGCCAAGCTTTCAGTGACATGAATATTGTGATGAAAGTTTCAAACAATACATACTTTTTTCTCCTAAAACACAGTTTGCAGCAAAAAACCTGCAAATTAGTTAAACAGCTAGGAAAAAAATAGTCTGGGTAACTGTTTAAAATTATCTTTTAAAATAAAAAATCAACTACCTTAGACTAAGTAGCCACAAAATTTAAACAGTCTGGAAATGTCCTATGTACAATAAAAATGCTACTCTGTTATGCCATAATAGTGAACTTTTAATATCAAATAATTACTCTGCAAGTCGCAGCAGTACATCTGTCAGACATAAACCAAAATGAATATATAATACCTTCATTTGACCAATAAGGTGTCCTCAACTCAGTCTGGCTTGGCTGACCTTGCCATAACTAGACACACAAACATGCTGTTCTCCTCATACACTTTTTTGTTGTTGTTTTTGTTTAAAACACACAACTGAAATCAGTTTTGGTCTATAAGACATCACTGCAATTTTGCATCCCAGGACTCCGAAAGAGGAGAGGCCAGGAAAAGGTCTCCCAGATACTGGATTTGCTGTAAAGATGTTAATATATCGTTATTAGGAATTAATTTTTTCTAAAAGACATTGTGAGAGTCAAGACTTCCAAATTAAAATGCTCCTACTGTAGGATATTGTGCCCTTAAATGACATGAATCCTTTCCAAAATGTTTCCCTGAAAAGCAGCAATACACCTGCTGGTTCCACATACCTCTTGAGGAGAAAATCAGATCTTCATGAGGAATCTGGATTGGTCCTGTCGGGCTAACCTTCTGGTCAAGGGTATGTTATAACATGAAGGTCAGTGTTCTACCTGAACAATCTCTCACTCCAAAGGCACTGAGGAATGCACAGTGTGTCTAAGATGATTCCGTTTGTATTTCTGAGTTTATTATTGCCTAATCTTGAGTCTTCCATTCCTCTGAGTTCATCTAGGGCTAACTGACATCATGTCTTCCTTCCACAAAACCCTCTCTCTGCTAGTTTACAAACCTTCTTCATCAGCTTCTGCTCCTAAAGAACCTTTCCTATGACTCTGCTATGCACAAATGGAGGAATTTTCAATAATGAAATACACACTTGTGGCGTTTTTCCGAACAGAATCACATTGAGGTTTTAAGTTGAACAATATTTTCATAGTAAAGACTTTTCCATCTAACAGTACTCATGGGGTTTAATTAAATTAAATGCTTTTCTTTATCTGGAGCCTACCGTTTTAGAGCCCCTAAAGACAATTACAAACTGAAGAGATCTCTCTTTTATATTCAAGGATAGAAATTTTACAGAGTTCAGAGTTAATTGCTAGTTTCTTTGACAAGTCCTGAATACTTTTAAGTCAGACTACCATGTAAGTTTTAGTTGTAAAGCTCCTTCCTGTCTGCCTTACACACCCAAACCTCCACACAAGAAACCGTAGCTCCATGAAAAAAACAGGAACTGTTGCCGCATTTTGATGAGATCAAGTTCAGGTATAATCTGAGAGTACAAAAAATTAATTATCTAAAATTTCTTCAATTCAAATACCTTGAATACATATTCCACAAAGGAACTGAAAGAAATTTTTCTCTTACCCTATTCTCCTTTAAAGCAAAACACCTCTTAATGCTCTAAATTTTCTGCTTATCCCAATACATGGTAAAAGAATGATTTACAAACAATAAAATACATTTCTTAGTAAAGGAAAATAGGGAAATTAGTAAGAGGCATTGGTTATTAGGAGTAAATTGTTCAACCATTTATTCTGTGTGTGAGAATTCTAGAATTCTTAAAATGACATCAGTAGTCTGGGGTTTCAAGGGTAATCTTGAAGTTATACCTTAAGTTCTAGTCTGAAAATGAATCTGTAAAGAAATTGAGTATCTTGACACTTATCTGAAAAAGATGATCTTTCTTCAGTCCATAAATACCATATCACTAATAACAAAGATATTTCATATATCCACATAGCTTTCCTGCAATTCAGCATTCAATACTTCACACAACATTCTCTGGTACTATGTATCATTAACTTGTAACATCAGTTTTACCATCAGCTTCAAGGGACTTACATCAGAGTAAGTCTTTCCATAACAATAAAATAGCTTTTCTGTGAAAAAGCATTATATAAATTATATATGGTTTCCTTTATAGGAAATGCAAATTTTCCATGCTTGAAATGTTGATTATTTGAAGTTATATATAATTTGTGATGAACAGTACTGTCCCTTTCCAAAGCACAGATTCCTGCATAAATATACCAAAGCAAAATAAGAAAAGTATATGAGAAATTAAACTTTCCCCACCCACCACCCACTGTAAGAGACTGGCATATGAAAGAAGCAGGAAGTAAATTCTCTCTTTAGAAAAGTAAGGCGCATCTCTTGGGGGTGTGCTGGCTACATACAACTTGTGGAAACAGTGCCTTTTTAAAGTTTTCAGGAGGCATGTATTATAGGTAACTGAATTTAACAAGAAATAGATAACTGCATCAAAGTCTGCATTAGAAAAGAAGTTGTAATATTCATCCCAACGGAGCATCTTTGGTCCTTGAATGGTTAGAATATAGGCATGAGGATTAATTCTCCCCCTTCTTGTACTCTGAGGCACAACAGGAGAAAGGGCCCATAGCAGCATCAATCAAACACATCTTATAGCTGAGATTAGAAAGAAAAAAAACTAAGAATGGTCTAGCCTACTGTAAATTCCAAATTTTATGAAAATGTATCTTGGCTTTCATAGGGGATTGTAGCATTATGAAAGGATTGTGGCTTTTTATAAATACCTGAACCAATTCGCTTTTGAGGCCGACATGCAGAAGACCAGATTGTGTATCTGCCCATTTTTATTTCTTCACTGGTAAAACTTACTTCTGGGCTGAAGATCAAAACAGAATCATCATATCTTTCCAAAACAGGACACGAGTGTTTCATCTCTCGTTCCAGAAAAAATTGAATCAAAACTATAGCATGTATGTGAAGCTTAAAGTACAAAAAACCCCCAGAGTTTTTGGAAAAAAAACCTCAGACAACTTCTCAAAGAAGTTCTTTGTTAATTCAGAATAGGACCCAAAGTTCACTCTGCTGTCTTCTAGTTTATTTTCTTTCTTCTTTCCTTTCTTTCCTTCCTAATTTTTCCTGTTAATTTTGCTTTATTTTGCAGCTTGAAAGTTTAAGATGTCCATTTAACCTTCCTGCCAAATTTTACTTCATATGCATCCATTTCCAGATTACTAATATTTTAATTGCTCTTTATAAGCTGTTGCCATACACCTACCACACAAAGGCCAGCCTGGTGCAGGGGCCCATACCTTCACGTGCTGCTAGGGCAGGCTCCTGTGTCACTGATGAACCAATGCTGGCAGTGGCTGAGGGATGGCTCAGCTGTCAAAGCATTCAGATCCCCTTCCTGGGGCCATCTTGGGAGCTGACCAAGAGCTTCCTTAATGGCCACATTGCTTTCTCTGGTCCACTCTTGGTGACTCTCTCTGTCCCAGAGTGGCAAACACCTATCTGTGTGCATGCTGGGTGTCAGGTGAGCGCAAAAAACCTGATTGTGGTAGGAATAAGCTTCTCAGCTCCTATAAAAATGACAGCTAAGGGCAGGTGGTTGCCATCAAATTAACTCCCCAGGGAAAGTAAGCTGTCAGCAGTTAACTGAGTGATGGATGGATTGTTCTCTGAGGCCACATATAACTTACAGATCATTTCTCAAACATTTCCATTTTCTTGTATCAAATCGAAGCTTCACTTTTCACCGATATGTTTGTGCCCACATCTCAGATTTGATTTACATAATTATCTTCCTAGTCCCCAGGGTCTCATTTAGATTTTGTAATTTAGCTTTATGGTTGTCTTTTCTCAGCATACTACTCTTATACTTGTGATTTATAGGCTGAGCCCTGTCATCATCAACAAAGCAAACACCCTCATATCTAACCCACTTTTTTATTAATTGTCACACACTTATTTTCTCAAGGCTTTCCATTATTAATTTTGTCATAATTAGATTAAGGGTGAAGGAATATCTTACCCATGCTGAATGCAACTGCAAAACAACACATAAAAAATAACAACATGACTAGGGATTTCTTTCAGTAAATAGAGGAAATCCTATCAGAATTAATTTTTCCTACTGTACAGATATGCAATAAAAGAGTTTGGAATATTAACACAGAGAAATCACATTCTGTACTCTGCCTAGTGCATGTTTCCTCATTTGAAGTCAACTAATTGCTAAATCAAGCAGTGAGGAAAGAGTTGCATTTTAATTTATCCAGCAGTGCCTGGCTTATTGCCAAAACAATCAGCTCACTACTCTTATACAGGCAATATACTAGTACATTTATATTAGCATCAAATTTTATTAGTTCACTAAAATATGTCTTCTTTCTCTTGAACTCTGAATTTGCACTGAAAGGAAAGGCAATGACAGAATATAACTGTAGGAAAAAAAGTTTTTTTTTGTTTTATTGCTATCTTAAATCTACTTCTATGTTTACAGTTCCTGAGGGGCTACACTAGTGTATGCTGAATAGGTTGTTCTCATGCAAACACTGACTACTCCACACTTTTGGCCAGGTTTTGGTTATTTTTCTACTCAAAGAAAGCAGATGATCATCTGTAATTGGAATCAATCCTCTTCTTAAATTTTAGCTTGCTATATGGTCATTTGCAGCAGTTAACTTTTTTCTAATTTCTTTCTGGGCATGCAAGTCACTTAAATGCAGGAGTAGCTCCCAGATACTTGTTCTTACCCTATGTCCTGGTTTCGGCTGGGTAGAGTTAATTTTCTTCACAGTGGCTGGTATGGGGCTGTGTTTTGGATTTGTGTTGAACACAGAGTTGATAATATAGAGGTTTTTGTTGTTGCTGGGCAGTGCTTGCACAGAGCCAAGGCCTCTTCTCCTATTTGTGCTGCCAGGCTTGTAAGGAAGTTGAGGGTACATGGGAAGCTGGGAGGAGGCACAGTCAGAGCAGGTGATCCCAGCTGACAAAAGAAATGTTCCAGAACCTATGACATCATGCTCAGTATACAAAGTGGAGGGAAGAAGAAAGAAAGGAGGAATGTTTGGAGTGATGGCATTTGTTTTCCCAAGCCACCATTATGTGTGAAGGAGCCCTGCTCTCCTGGGGATGGCTGAACATTTGCCAGCCCATGGGAAAGGTGGGAAAAATTGTTTAGTCTTGCTTGTGAGTGGGGCTTTTGCTTTCCTTATTAAACTGTCCTTATCTCAACCCATGAGTTTTCTCATTTTTATCCTTCTGATTCTCTCCATGATCCTGTTAATGAGGGAGTGAGCAAGTGGCTGCATGGGGATTAGTGCTGGCTGGGGTTAAACCACAACACTCCAAGATTACCCTGCTCTTAGAAACTTATTTGTTGTAAAATGTACATCAGAAAATAGTAACACCGAGTAGATGTACATCAAAAATATTATGGACACATCTTAGAACTGAGCAGAAGAATTTTTTTTATCAAGATTTGGACTAGTATGCCTTTTCTCCTGCCAATTTCTTTCTTTACTTAATTTTGTTTTTCCATAGGTAATTTACAGCTTGTTTCTCTTTTGATTTTTTTTCATGGAAAATTAAGATACTCATCACAGCCATCATGGAATTCTGGCATGGAGGAAAAAGAATGGAGATTTTCTCTTTAGAGCTGCAAGTAGAACATCAGTTTTATTTTATAGAGTGGATGCAACCCAGTCAAGTACATGTTCTTTCATGACTAGAGCCTTGGGTGGATTCTTAAAATAGTACTCATTATAGTTATTGCATCGAAAAGAATTTAGAGCTGTTTTCTCCAATTAAAATAATTGTGAAACTTACATGAAGCTTATTTCTAAATATTGTTTCCCTGAAAAAAACAAACTTCCAGAACTTACTGCCATGCCAGTCTGTCTGTTCCCTGTTGCACGCTGAAACTCTTCCCAATGTGGTCCTTACAAGTCCAAGCTTTTTACCTCCCCTTCAAATGTTTCTTCACTTCTTCACAAAGAGTTACTACAAAAGGTCTTGTAGTAACTCTTTGTGAAGAAACATTTTGGTAAAAATCAGCAGCCCCTGTTTAATCTGTAACACACACCTATGTCTTGTCCATAGAGGCAGCAGTGTGCCATGCTTAGGAGCAGTGAGTTTTACACTCAGATCCTGGGTTTGCATAATGTTCAAGGAGGCAGCATTCGTTTGGGATGTATTCATTATAAATTAAATGTATTATTCCAACCAAATTACCTTTCAGCCTAAGAACACACATTTCTCTTCTGAAAACGATAAAGCTTCTTGGAGGTTTTTAGGTTACAGTGGTCATTATAGCTTGAATAGCACTGCCAACACTTACATTTAACAACTATTATGATAATTTACTTGTAATATTGCCAACAAATACACAAAACTTGAGCTGCATTGAGACTGTACATTGTACAAATAGAATTTATATGATAATCTCAGATATGGATGCTCGCTAGAGGCAGCGAGTGACAATTACCCAGGATCTCCTTCGCAGTATTCCCTCCTACCCTCAGACAAGAATTGTTCATACTTCTAGAAGAGTAGGATTTTCTGAAGGGAATCTGGTTCACACAAGATGTAGGGCTGAGAAAGAGAAGGAGGGGAAGGGGAGTGCATATGGTTCCCTGTGAGAAGGGAGAAGAGAGGTGGGGCTGAAGGCCACCCTCAAAGGCCAAGGCAGTGTGAAAGTGTGGGTAAGCGGGCAGGGAGTGGTGTCTCTTCCTTCCCCAAACCCACGATTGTTCCTCCTTCTTTTCTCCCTCCCTTCTTCACTCCCTCCTTACTGTTTCTTCCTTTCCCTTTTTTTTTTTCTTTTGCTGTTCTTTTCTTTCATTTACTCTCTCAATCTCTCTGGGATTTCTACAAACTCTAGAGTAAAGACTCTTGAAACTACCATGCAGTCTCTTCTTCTTGTTAATAGGACCCATCACTTTTCTTAACTGTTTTTCCCCTCATAAGTTATCATTTGTCAGAAGACATCAAAAATAATTTTTTAACATATACTATTTTTTAAAAGAGAGAATGCAAAGAAATGTAGTTTTTTATCCACTGTACCTGTGCAATTTAGAACTTTTGTCCATGTCAGTACTTGGCCTTATGGTCACAACTTAGAAGTCAACATTTCTCTCTGAAGTACAAGTAACAAATGGATATAGAGCATCACCTCCCTGAAGTCAGAAATGCAGACAGGAATGTGTAATGACACTAGAATTACTTTGCTGTAACTGGAAGCAAACATGGAAGCATGCAGGGTGAGCCATGAAGAGGCAGTATGGAGGGATAAGAGTGAAAAGCTGTACCCATTCATTCAGCTCCAGGGATACCACCTAGAAAATATGTGTTTGCAAGACCCTGTGGAACTGAAATGGCAGCTAATGGAAAGCAGCTGCCAACAGCCCCTACCCCTATACCTGTGCTCACATGCTACCTTAGTAGCATGAAGAATGATACATGAAGAAAAATGACACAGGATAAACAGTATCATTATTTTTATTATCATCAAACATGGACCCAAGCTTTACTGACTGGTACACACGAGGAAAACACAACTTTTCAGTATGTTATGACTGTACTACCACACTTCATATGGACACTAAATTACAGCAATTAGATAAAATAACACCAGTGGTACCCCCATTCAGTATAATTGTTCCTTTTGTGAGATGTTAGAGTTTTGTTTCACACAGCAAATGCCTACCTGATACTCCTGCATTTCTCCATGCTGATATTCAGGGACCATGAGGCACGAGATCTTGTTGCAGTCCATAGTTTCTGGGTAGCAGTGGGTCACACAGGGTGAGAACCCCCATTAGATCAGAGACAATCCAGCACAAGATAAATGTTCAGATCATCTGTTTTGACTCATGTTTTCAGGTGTAAATGTTCATGCAGTCGTCCCTAAGTGAAGTCATACACCATTATGGAGGCTGTGCATAGGCTGAAATGGCTCTCTTTTTCACCCAAAGCAGCACACTTCAGCTGCTCACATGCCCGTTTGCCCACTGGGCTATGTCTGCACCTTGTATGTATGCAGTACTTTTGTTCCCGAACCAATGTAAGAAACTATGGGTATATCATCTCAGCTTTGCAAAAAGCAAACAAGAAAAGAAGGTAAAATGCCATGCTGGAGTTGGTACTTCCAGGATCAGTTCCAAGGTCTCATGATTTTCAGTTTACTATTGAACCATCAGGATACAATAAGTCTCCAGGTGAATGCTTCTCCTCACCTCCAAGTGTTGCCTGGGGCTGATAGAGCATGCAAGGGGCTGCACCAGGGACTCCAAGGAGCTGCAAACGGAGCTGCCTTCACACGTGCCTTGGGTCTGCAGAGGCTGCAAAGGCTCCCTGCACAACCTCCTCACAGTTGGGGCACTGCCCTATAACCTATGACTTTGAGCCAACCTTTTTACTCTTGAAAGAACTTCAGAAATGTGAACATACTCCTGTTCACACAAAATACCTTTGAGTAAAGTATTACTACCTCTACCTTACAGATGAAGAACTGAGACAGACCCCTTCAACACCTCTTTGAAAACTGGTACTCATAGGAACAGCTAGAAAAGATGACAAATTGCTGCTTCACCAACTCAACTGCTTTCTATGCTAATATATGACTTTTTCTTAGCAGTAACACCCATTTTCTCTGTTCTCTCAGCTTCTCTTTCTGTATGTTATTTTATTCCTAAATTCCTTAGAGCAGGTGTCATATTCCTGCTCTATGTCCATATGGTACCTTATGCGATGAAACTCTGGTCACTGACAGATGCATGTAAAGGTTATCAATACATAAATAATAAATGGTAGCAATTCCCTAATTATACAGCATCTCCACATGTCAGTTTAACCTGAGATCTCATTTTCGTATAAATATCCAACATATGTAAAAGCCCAGTTAAAGGATTCATGAAATAAATACATTGCACACAACGAAATTAAAACACTGTGTAGTTTAAATGGCTGTATTTGCAATAACCAGTCATAAATTTCCCAAATGTTTGTGAAATTTCTGAAGTATACTAGTACTGCATCAATAGGCACAGTGCAAACATTTGATCTCTCAGTGGAAATCTTACGAACAATTAGAGAGAGACCTTTTTGCCCTCATTTTAGTTGGATATAACTTTATTTTATTATGATATAAAACCTTTACAACAATATTTGCTCCTTCAAGAAGCAACTTGTAGCATTTTTCACTTAATCAAACAGCCACTAGGGAGAATTTATTATGCAATTAATCAAGGTAAGTAAAATGTTTCTGAAGATGCCTCCAACATATGCATATTATATGCAGGTGACAGCACTATAGTAGCTTAAAAAGACCCCATATATCCTTAAAAGCAGAGTCTTTTTAGAATGCATTTTTATTTTCTTAAAATGTTCTTATTTTCTCTCTTCTCTACATTAATAACTGAAAGTTATTTGAGGAAGAGTAAAAAGCTTACAAGCTAATACCAGACTGCTTTATACCTAAGAACCTTCTTAATTTTAATGATCTCATTAAAAATCGAGTAAGTTAGGGAAACAGCTTGGTGGATGGCATTGCTAAACCCACAACAAGCATTAGTCAAGCACAGAAGATAGCTTCACATGTTTTGCTCTCAGAAAACACCACAGCAAAAATGAAACTTCTGGACTGGAGCCAGTTAGTTTCTCTGCAAAGTATTCCTACTGCTGAACAGAAAACAACAGGCTTTCAGATATATTTAACACCTTTTTTTTAAAAATCACATTTAAGTGCCTGTGACAGAACAAGTCAGATTTTCATCAGGTTCACTTCTAGAGCTGTGTCAGAATGTAGCCTTGTAATTGCATAGGTATTAAAAAAAAAATGAACAAGACATGAAAGCAAAAATTCTTCAATTAAGTCTAATCTTCAGACTCTAAGCACATGTAACTGCAGACTTCCTAGGACTTTCACAGTCGTTTATGCAACACAGAAATACTTAAAGGACTTCAAATCGAGTTTTGGAAGGAGCAACAGCAAATCTTCCTCTGCCTCTCTGCCATTTCACTGTATTTCACAGTTTGCCGCTGTTCTGCCACTGTATCTCTCCAGTTTAAGTCATGCATTTATTTCCTGCTCTGGAGTGATCAAAGCTTTCCCATGTAAGACAGAACATTATAATTGCCAGTTTCAAAGGATTTTAGGAAGCTGTTCTGTAGATTTAAAGTTATTAGCAGCAGACTTCGGGCTCATCTAGTGAGATATCTTCTAAGTCTAACACAAGCATTAATTAATTAGAGGTTTGACTAAGCCTCTAAGGTTTTGACTGTACTGGTAGCAGTGTAACATGCTTCACCTCAGCTGAAAGCCTTGGAGATGTGGGGCTTTAGGGAAGCTCAGTGACTCACCAGGGAAATGCATCTGTTGTCTCTATGCCATATAAAGTATCTAATTTTCTACAAAGGGAGCACATGCTGTATTTTCTTCCAGGCAACTGCAGCAGTTGCTCATTCAGTTGCCATACCTGCCTGCGGCAGAAAACCTCATGCTATTCCAACAGGAGTGGTGCAAATGCAAACACACATTTCTTACACAGACTAATGATGCAGCTACACACTTTTCTGGGAGAGCTACAATGCACTTTTGTATCTAACTGGTTCACCTTCTGCAACACAACAAAATCAGCAACTGGTCCAAGACTGAAAGATGCAGAGACTTCATGGGTGCAGGGTAAGCAGGTGACTATTCAGAGATGCCCAGAAGACCTAGATAAGCACCAGACTGAGCACCTGACCAGGAGATACAGCAGCATTCTTCATCGGGTTTCAAAACTACAGAAGACAATATAAATCCTGCTGTTTTTTACATTGGATAGCAGCTTGATAAAAGACAGAAATATGACAGGGACTGGAATCCCGTGTATCACTCCTTTTATGACAGACATAACCCAGCATGTGCCAAGTGCTGACCCAAGGCTTTAAACCAATCTATAGAACATATTTTTTGGCCCACTTCCCATTGCAGACAGAGCGGCCCTTCCAGCAGTACAGGCTGCCAAAAGCATATTTGTGTCCATCCCAGTAGAGAGATCCCTACTGCAGCCACAGAGTGACAGTGTTGTGGGGTGTAGCAGGAGGAGATGGTATGATGAATCTCTTTTCCTACAGTAAACACATATAGCTGCAAAAGCTAATCGGATCATATAAGATTCACACATACTACTAATAACAGAGAATATCTGTTCCTGTTGTCATTTTTCAAAGTATCATAGAATCTTTAAGATTGGAAAAGACCTCTAAGCTGATCGAATCCAACCACGAGGCCTACCACTTTATCATATCCCCTAGTACCACCTTCACAAGATTTTTTTCAACACCTCCAGGAATAGTGACTCCATCACTACCTTGGGAAGCCTGTTTCAATGCCTGACCACCCTTTCAGTGAAGATATTTTTTCTAATATCTAATCTAATTCCCCATTTTCGTAAGTGCAGACACGGCTTAGATAAATCTTTAGAAGATTTTGTGTCACAGTCTTATCGCTTACACAAAAAGTTTGGAACTTCCCATACAGAGAGAGATGACTACTGCCACATGGAAACATACTTTGTCTGCTGATTCATGCATTACAAATTCCACAGAGGGTAGCAAAACCCAGAAATACTGAAAAATAAAATACTCAGATTAAAGGATATCTTTGCAAAATTCTCAGGAATTTTTAATGGATGTATTTTTCACTAACAGATTAAAAGAATAATTTCTAGTCTAAGTATTTCTGAATGAATTCTGTTGAATGTAATACTGTCTTGACCACTGGTCAAATACATATATAACTTCCAAACACAGAAATCTTTTCTGTCTCTCATCAAGACATACCAAAAAAACAACATTTGAAACTGATTAGGCAACAGTGCAGAAAATAAAACTCACAGAGAAACAAAATAAGGAATTTACATATTTTACCCAGTGTTTGGTTAGTTCTAATACATCTTGTTTTATGTTTGTTTGATTTTTTACCGTACAGAGAAAGCAGTAAGCAAAACACAAATCCCTTTTTCTTCATCCCAAATAAAGGAGGAGGAACAAACAGGGAACAAGAATTGCATCAGGTATGTAAGTATTACACTTTAAAAGGGGTGCAGAAACTAGTCAAGGAGAACCCTTACAAAGTTGCTGGAGTAATTTTACATGAGTAAACTACTCCATAACTGCCTGTGTCTTTGGAGAAACGTGCATGTAGTGTGAAATGGAGCTGACAGAAAGGCCAAACCATTTATAGGAGAATATGAGAGGTGGACGTGGAGAGGATCAATGAGGAATGGGCAGATGAGCCTGAGAATGCTCTCAGAATTCAGCCAGTGCAAAATTTGACACTGAAATAAAATGAATTGAAATCTCCTATAGTTTTATCAGGTGTGAGAGTGAGAACACTGCCAGTTCTCTAAGATTTTCAAATTTCTAGTATTTTAACTCTCCTGCTAGCCCCTGAAGTCATGCAACCACATGAACAATTTCAAATACTTTCCTTTGAAGGAGGTTTCTTACCTTATACTTCTACAAGTAATCTTATTTAAGATAGCAAATGGTTAACAGCCTCAAAACACAATAATCATGCTCAAAATGTAAATTTTTAAGTCTCATGACTGTATATAGTATTTATGATACATAGTCTCCTATTTATATTTTTCTTTCTTTACCTGTATGCACTTTGAAATGCTGAGAGGTACTTGAGACACTAAGTGAGCAGTCAGTCCTTAGTACCTCAGCTTACAAATGTACTAGTCCATCACAAGAAATGACTGGTTTATGTTGTTTTGGTGGGCAGCTGGCTGTCACAGCCAGATGCACGCTGCTCAGTTTTGTTATTTAGCACAGTTTGAAACTGTGCCATGCTACTCACTGACAGGAACTCCTACATCATTGACAGGGTTCTCTCCTGCTTCAGATGCCACAGGCCCTTATAAAAAACATAGTACTCTACAATTTAAAAACAAAACAAAAACAAACAAACAAACCCCCCAAAAAACCAACAACAAAAAACCCCCCAAAACAAACAAACAAAAAAAAAACACCAGAAAAAGCCCACCAGAAAAATAGGTTGGCTTTTTGCTCCCACATTAGAAACACTTTTCAGAATTCCACTGTTGTAATCACAGAATCAATAGGTTGGAAGAGACCTTCAAGACCATTGAGTCCAACACATGCCCTAACACCTCAACTAAACCATGGCACTGAGTGCCACATCCAGTCTTGTTTTAAACATATCCAGGGATGGTGACTCCATCACCTCCCCAGGCAGACAATTCCAGTACTTTATCACTCTTTCCATAAAACCCTTTTTCCTAATATCCAACCTATATTTCCCTTGGCATAGCTTAATACTGTGTCCTCTCATTCTGTCCATTGCTGCCTGGAGAAAGAGACTGACCCCCACCTGACTAACACCACCTTTCAGGGAGTTGTAGAGAGCGATAAGGTCACCCCTGAGCCTCCTTTTCTCCTGGCTAAACAACCCCAGCTCCTTCAGCCGTTCCTCACAGGGCTTGTGTTCCAAGCCCCTTACCAGCCTTGTTGCCTCCTCTGGATGTGCTCAAGCATCTCAATGTCCTTCCTAAACTGAGGGGACAGAACTGGACACAGCACTCAAGGTGCAGCCTCATCAGTGCTGAGTACAGGGGAAGAATGACCTCCCTGCTCCTGCTGGCCACACTATTCCTGGTACAGGCCAGGATGCCATTGGCCTCCTTGGCCACCAGGGCACACTGCTGGCTCATGTTCAGTCGGCTGTCAGCCATACTCCCAGGCCCCTTTCTGCCTGGGCACTGTCCAGCCACACTGTCCCCAGCCTATAATGTTGCAAGGGGTATTGTGGCCAAAATTCAGGACACTACACTTGGACTTATTAAACTTCATCTTATTGGACTTTGCCCGTCCATCCAAACATTCCAAGTCTCTCTGCAGAGCTCTCCTACCTTCCAAAATATCAACACATGCTCCCAGCTTAGTGTTGTCTGCAAATTTACTGATGAAAGACTCAATACCCTCATCCACATCGTCAATAAAAATATTGAACAGAACTGGCCCCAGCACAGATCCCTGAGGGATACCACTGGTGCCTGATCCCCAGCTGGATGCAGCACCGTTCACCACCACTCTCTGGGCCTGACCATCCAGCCAGTTCTTACCCCAGCAAAGAGTGCTCCTGTCCAAGCTCTGAGCTGAAGCTTTTCCAGGAGTGTGCTGTGAGAGACAGTGTCAAGGACCTTGCTGAAGTCCAACTAGACAACATCCACAGCCTCTCCAGCATCTACCAGGCAGGTCACCTGGTCATAAAAGGAGATCAGGTTGGTCAAATACAACCTATCCCTCCTAAACCCATGCTGGCTGGGTCTGATACCCTGGCCATCCTGTAAAGGCAGTGTGATGACACTCAGTATAAATTCCATAACCTTACCTAGTACTGAGGTCAGGCTAACCGGCCTATCCTACTAGGATCCTCCTTCCCAACCTTCTTATAAATGGGTGTCACACTGGCCAGCTTCCAGTCATCTGCAACCTCCCCAGTGAGCCAGGACTATTGGTAAATGACGGAGAGCAGCTTCACAAGCTCACCTGCCAGCTCCTTTATCACATTGGGATGGATCCCATCTGGTCCCATAGATTTATGAATATCTAAGCAGCTCAGCAATTCTCTGACTGACTCCTCCTACTCCCTGACACCATCTACAAGCTGTCTTCCCACTAAAGAATGAGGCAAAGAAGGTGTTAACCACTTCTGCCTTCTCCTTATCTGCAGTTACTAAGTTTCCTCCTGCATACAGTAGAGAACAAAGGTTGGTCTTACCCTTCCTTTTGTCATCAATATATTTTTAAAGACATTTTCTATTATCCTTTACAAAAGTTGCCAAATTAAGTTCGAACTGAGCTTTGGCCTCCCTATTTTTTTCCTACATGCCCTAGCTACTCCCTTAAATACTTCCTGAGAGACTGTTGCGGTTTGTTATTTTATTATTGTTTTCCCCTCGTATTAATGGTACGTTCCAATGTTGTTCCCCCCTGTTTGTTGTAATATCAGTTGCCTAAGTTTCCACCTCCTCCCTATCAATCTGCCCTTGTCCCATCCCCTCTTCCAGACTGTTCCCTATGAGTATCCCGACCCTCTCATGGTATTGTCAATCCTCTCTAGCCCCTCCCAAATTTCCAGAAACCTCCATGTCAGTTACACTTTCCTTAAGACATGATTTGCTGATGTATGTTGTTCCCCACCCACATTCTCCCTCATTGGTTGATTATGTATTCATCCCTGCCTCATGTTCCTCCCCTGGAATGCCCTGGTTGGTTGATGCGTTGTACCCTCCCTCGGGACCTCACGCATATTTAAGCTACTGCACACCAGCAATTTCTGCCTTTTGTTGGATCCTTGCCTTACTGCTTTCTCGCCCTGGACCCTACAGTAAACCTCTTCCCTGGATCAACATGAGGACTCTCTCTTTCATCCTTTATCTCTCCTGGACGTGGACGCTACCAGAAGGGCCTCACAGCCCTAGCTGCATTTCTGGGCCATTTGTATCTGGGAAGCAGCCCACTCTTGGGCCCGGTACCTGCCTGCAGGAGCTAGCTGGGTGGGCTGGAGGGCCAGGTGGTGGTTGCAGGTGGGCCATGTCAAGAGACCTGACCCTCCTTCCAAAGGTGATACATTCTCTTTTTACTCCTAAGTTCTTTCAAAACCTCATTGCCCATCCAGGCTGGATGTTTGCCTTGTTGACATTCGGCACACAGGGACAGTCTGCTCCTTTGCCCTCAAGATTTCTGTTTTGAAGCATGCCCACCTTTCCTGGACTCCTTTGTTTTTAAGGGCTGCTTCCCAAGAAACTCTCTGAACAAGTCTCCTAAATAGGCCAAAGTCTGCCTTCCGTAAGTCCTGTGTCTTATTGATGCTCCTTCTGATTTCACCAAATATGGAGAACTCTATTATTTCATGATTACTGTGCCCCAAGTGGCCTCCAACCACCACATCTCCCACCAGCCCGTCTCTATTTGCAAACGACAGGTCTAACATAGTCCCACCCCTGAGGTGGTGAGGGTGAGCTGGGCTCACCCACCAGCTGCAACAAAAAGTTGTCCTTCACACACTCTAAAAACTTCCTGGGCTGCCTCATTTCTGCTCTATTAAGTTCCCAGCACGTGTCTGGTAGGTTAAAGTCACCAACAAGAACAAGGGCTGATGATCCTGAAACATTCTCCAGCTGCTTATAGAGTAAGTTGTCCATCTCTTCTTCTTGGTTGGGTGGATGATAACAGACTCCCAGTAGGATGTCAGCCTCGTTAGCCTTGCCCTTAATTCTTACCATAGGCATTCAACTCCATCATCATTAGTTTCAATACCCATAGCATCAAAAGCCTCCCTAATATAAAGGGCTACCCCTCCACCTCTTCTCCCTTTCCTGTCTCTTCTGAAGAGCTTGTAGCCATCCAGTGCAGTGGTCCAGCTGTGTGAGTTATCCCACCACGTTTCCATGATGGTGACTACATCATAGCTCTGCTGTTGCACCATGGCTTCCAGCTCTTCTTGTTTATTACGCATGCTGTGTGCATTGGTATATATGCACCTCAGCTGGGCAACTGATTTCATCCCTAACTCAGGCTTACCACCCTTGGGTCTGCTTCCAGAGAGCACAGCTGCATCCCCCTCCCTCTTCAAACCTAGTTTCAAGCCCTCTCAATGAGTTCTGTTAGTTCATGTGTTAAAATAATTTTGCACTTAACAGAGAGATGGAGCCCATCCAGTTCCAGCAGGCCAGGTGCCAAAAAAGTTGCCCCATGATCAAAAGTTGCCCCATGATCATGCCCCAAAAGCCTGCTGATGACACCAACCCTTGAGCCACTTGTTGATAATGTGGGCTCTCCTATTCCTTTCATCATTTTTCTGTGTCACTTAAGGGACAGAGCAGAACACTACCTGAGCTCCTGCCCTATCAATGATTTGACCCAGTGCTGTAAAGCCCCTATTAATTGCCCTGACACTCCTCTTTTCAATCTCATCACTGCCAGCCTGGAGTATCAGCAGTGGGTAATAATCAGAGGGCTGAATCAGCCCAGGAAGTCTCTCAATGATGTCCCTTACCCAGGCCCCAGGGAGGCAGCACACCTCCCTGTGAGATGGGTCCAGTCCACATATGGGGCCCTCTGTTCCCCTCAGAAGGGAATCACCCACCACGACTACTCTTCTTTTCTTTTTAGTGTTAGAGGTGGTGATCTGTCTGATAGGAGAAGCATTATTGGGCCCAGATCATTTTCTTCTACACCATCTGGCTGACCCTCTGGGTCCAGGGCCTCATACCTATTCTGAAGCAGTGCCTGGCTAAGTGATGGGGGTCAGGATGAATTTTTATTACCTCTCTGAGTAGAGACCCATTTCCCTTCCCCTTCATCCACCAGGTGTCCTCTTATTGCCTGAGAGTGGGAGGCATGGGAGTCCTCTGACTCCTGGTGGGCCTCCCTCAAGGATGGAAGGGCAGAACTCCACCAATCTATTTCCCTTTCACTTTCCTTAATACTCCTTAATCTTTCAACTTCCTCCCTAAAATCAGCCACTAGTGAAAGGAGATCATTCATGTGTTCACACCACAGGCAGGCTTCCTCTGCAATGCCCCCAGGCACTACTCATAAGCTCAAACACTCCACACAGGAAGGGGTCTGGATAAACGCATCGTTTTTGGAGGGTTCTATTTGGTTACATACACATGTACTAACTGCAGTTTTTGATTATGTAAAAACCATTACTAACAAAAAACCCACAAAACCAACCAACCAACAAAAACACAGCAAACAACAAACTAAAAATGCCACTAGCAGGAGGAAACCTGCAACCCTGCCTGCTTGCCATGCCTGCACCAACTGCCACAGAAACACCCTCAGACACATGCCACGCTCCTGTGTGCCCACTCACATGATTAGGAACTTTCTTCAAATTTTCAGTATAAATTTGCACATTGCCAGTTTATAGTCATTTGGGTTTGTGTTAGTGCTACCCTAAAACTTACATAGATTTTCTGGAACTTTTTCTCCTTGCCTTTTTTTTTCTCTTTTTAAAACAAACTGAAAATGTGTTAGAAAAAAAAAACAACACAAAGTCAGTTTTTCTGCAACATTGCAGGATGCATGAAATGCAAAGGTAGTGACCAAAGCTCAAAGATATAAAGAAAGAGGTAGGCACAGATCACACAAGATTCTCCTCAAACTCTGTGCAAATGACAGGTGGATGGGTTGTGTGGGGAGAGCACCATTTGGAATAACATATCACAGACACATAACTGGAGTGCTCCAGGAAGCTGGAACAAGGCTCCTGGGCCTCCCAGGAAGTCCCAGCCTGACAAATTTGTTAGTTATCAGATTTAGATGTGCCTATCAAAATAAGACTTACAAAAGGTACTGACAGAAATATCTGGCACACACTTGAAACTAAATGGCTTTTCAAAATGGCTAGAAAGAGATCAAACACAGTTGGTCAGTTTGGGGATGGAGCCAGAAGAAAATTTTCCTGAAGTAATATTAGGTGCTTTTTATAGGGCCATCTGTTACTCTGATCATTAGCTATTTAGTCACAGCAAGCAGACGATTTTCTTTTTGGGAACTTCTCCTGAAATCATGGAGTTCAGCATATAAAGCAATTGAAGAATCAAGTCTTTTTTTTTAAATGCTGATTTTGAAGGCTTACTTTTTCCTCAAAATATTTGCTTTAGCTTTCAAAAAGCTTTCAGTTTCGTCGGTATATGCTGCCCCTGCAGAACATTACACATTTGTCTTTTTTAAGGATTTGACAGCTTTGAAAAATGGCATTCTTTTTGGAAAAAGTGTATTCTGAAGAATTATGATAAAAACCAGTCTAAATCTCAATGAATTAAATAAACCCTTCCACTTTCTTTAGGAAAATATTTCATTTGGTCTGGGTAGCTTATTTTAAAAAAAATCTGTTCTAATTAGAGAACTTATCATGACTTCCAAGAAAATTTTAAATGAGTCAGGAATTCTTTGTCACATTCTGTTACAGAATTTAAAAAACCATGTCTTTCACTAAGATACATTTGATGTGATTTATTTTTATGCAACATCCTTTATTTATAGTATTTTGAAGACCAATTTTTTGTAACCTGATTTTAACACAGTAAAAGTACTCTGGATGTCTCTTATTTTGCCCTTTCGATGTCACTGTTTAACCACCTCTTCCCTGCTTTACTCTTATCCTATCTCAGCAAACAAATAAATGAGGCAGTGACGATGGATAGCTTTTCAAATGTTGCCTACTTTGTATTTCAGCCTTCAGGTAATCCAATATTTAGCAGAAGTTTTTGGCAATGAGAATGACAATTCCCAGCCAAATTACTAAGGGATATAGTGCTCCCAAAATTTCCTAAAGAAATCTCTCACTAGTCAGGTGAGAAGTCTTACTAGCTTCATACAGAAATATAAATATAGTGAAACAGAAAGGAAAGTAAAAATCCCCAACCATGTTACCTTGTATGTCTAACTGCATGCAGTAAAAATCTAGACAAGGAAGTAGCACTTTTGACATGGCAAGTAGCCAAACGACATCTAGCCTATTTTTTAGCTGCTGAATCTGCAACTGTGGTGCAAAAGGTGCCTTCAATATATTTTTCTAAGCCTTGACTTAGAGAAAAATTTAAGTGCAAGATGGCTTTAGGAGAATTACCCACCTGCTGGGCAATAGCAGTAGTTTCCATGGCCTTGAAGTTGGGCTGCTCCATTGTCTTTGGGTGATCTAAGCAGCTGAGTGCAGCAAAAGCAAGTGGCTTGCCCAAATGGTACTCAGCTGACCAGACGGTTGATGTAAAATGCTGAGTTGGTGGAAAAATATTTAAGCTTTGCTTGTGCACCTTTGAGAGGTTAGTCTTTCAGAAGTGCAGCCTAGAGTTTGTTTCTTTAAATAAGTGTCTCGAGCTATTAAAGAGACAAGCAAAATCTGATCTTTTTTAGAGCACAACCAGAGAAAAGGCAGGGGTAGTGATTTATGCATTGTGTCCAGCAAGTAGACAATGAAATACTGAGTAGGACCAGGCATAAGAATTCATATTTCCTATCTTGCTGTAGCATCGTACTAATTCAGAATCCTTGCTTCAGAAGCCTGAAGTGGATGCTTAAGGAATAGTAAGAAAAAGGCAAACTTATAGGCTGTAAAATTTTCTCAGAAAAATTCCTTAAATAGATGTGGTTTCCAACTGCTTAGCACTCTTCTTTCAAGACTTTACCCAGAATCCTCTCAATTTATTTATTTATTTTTTTAATTTAAAAGAATAAGCTAAGTTGCTTCATATTACACAAGAAGTATGAAAAGTCTTCTCATTTGACAAAACCTAATGTTTGGAGACAGAAGATATAGATTCAAGTCCCTTTGTCTCAGATCAGGCCTTCTCTCTAGACTGTCTGGGTAAAAGGCTTCAGTGACTGGTCTACAACATGAGGAGGTTGTGAAGCCATCACCTTGTCCTTTATCTTGAAGAGAAGTAGCAGCAACCAGACCAAGACACCTGATTCTGTCAGCATATATTTAGGGAAGCCTTACTGACTTAAGGTTCAGGAAAGTAATCTCAAAGGATATTTGCATTTGGATCCAATGAAACTTTGGAGTCAAAGAGGCACTGAGATACACAATAAGGTCAGGTAAGGCACATGCAGGAGAGGAGCTATAGCTGCCTGAAAACTTCCCTGGAAGCCATCAAGGTATGAGCTGAGTCAGGGAACCTTTTGATTAAAATTTTGGCTTCAGACACTGAAGTTCCACAGGCATCCTACTTCCACTGCCGAATGTTCCTCATCAGATGTAGGATAGTGCTTTCATCATCCTTGCAACTTTCATCACAATAATGATTTCTGAAACTAACTAACTCAAACAATAGCTCCTGGGGTCTTCAAACAGTAATGAAAAATGCTGATTTGTAGGGTGAAATATACCTACTTCCAGTGGGTGAAAGAAGACCAAAGTCAAATATGGTCAAGATGTAGAAGGCAATAGGAGCTTTCAAGAGGCATGCCTCATCTAGAATAATCTGACACTTTTACACAGTGTCTGCTTTACTTAAAAAGTCTATTATTTCACCTCTGTCAGATGCGCCATAATTACCAGCCAGTGATGCAAATAAACCCTCACCTTGCTTCTAAAATTTCCAATTATTTCCAGTTTAGCCTCAAGACTGAATGGACGAACATCAGTAATTTGTATTCAACAAGCAACCTGCACCATACCTTCCTACAAAAGTATTCTGTCACCAACAGTTCCTCAACAACCCACAGGAGCCAAGATTCATTTATAGTCCTAGCCTCTTTGAAATATTTGCTATCTTCCATTTAGTGGATCTTGTTTATTTAATACTGTAAGTCCTTTTCTTCCTGTAGATTCATCTTTCTAATACAGAAGGCTTGACATGTATTCAAAAAGGTAACTTTTGTCTTTATGGGAAAAGAAGCTTATTGAATAGCCAAAGGATGTCTTGTACAGGAAAGCCACATAAATGGTGCAAGAAGCTGCGAGAACCAAGCTGTTAAATGGGAGCTAGGGGCTCCGGAACTGCCACAGACTTCCAGTCCCTACGGGGAATACTGAGAAGCACAGCACATTTGAAGAGGAATTGAAATTGTCAGGGAAAGAAGAGAATCTGTTCACCCTTAAATTCCTAATTAGAGATCTCATAGTGGGAAGTGGCCACTTAAATGATAAGCAGTGAAAATCTACGAAATAGCCTTCCTTAAGAAATGGGCAAGTGCCTATTTTCAAAAATTAACATCCTAATTTACAATACAGATTATAATGATAATATTTTCAAATTACCATCTTCTTTTTATATATATTTTAGTTTCTCTCCAGGAATCCAGATAGAAGGTTAAACTCAGAGATGAAGTAAGGCCAAATGCAATCGAGAAAACTCTCCTTATAAGTTGTATTGATTCAATGTTGAAAACTACATAACTATTTTAGATATGTCCTACAGACAGCTAGTGTGCTGAATAAATATTTGGCTACATTGACATTAATTTTTAAATGCCATTCATTTCGTCACTTTTCATGCCTGCCAGTATTTGAAGCTAAAATAAATCCATATTGTATATTTAGATTTTAATATATATAAATCTCTATAGTACAAAAATGCAAAACATATATATGGCCATAATATAGATTATTAAAGTAGAATATAACCATATTTACCAAATAACCAAATATTTAACCATAATATAGATGGTTATAATCAGTTCTAAAATTCTTATTTTCTGTTTTAGCTCTTATGTTTAAGATATGGCAGGATTAAATTTCTCCATAGGAGCTATGTATCATCATCCATAGGAACATATAATCTAGAGCATAAAATGTGCTAAAGCGTTAGAAGTAGTATACATTAATATTACCGTGCAATAATTAAGTTTGAAGTGTGCCAAATAACTGGCTTACAAAAATACTGTCAAAATAATAGGTCAGTGCAAAAAAAAAGGACTGTGGGATCAGATCCTTCAACAGTCTAAGGGCTTACTGAGTCTAAATATGTGGACAGGAGAATGAACATGAAGTGTGATTGGATTTAGGAAGCCAAAGGGGTGCTCCGCTTTAGATTGTCATAATTTTTAGTTGTGACCATCCAGTAAAGAACGCAGAGAAGTTGCTTTCATGTTGATAGTGAGGTGCATGCCTGACAGCTTGGAAATACTGTCCTGATGTCAGTTGTATAAGAAAAATAAGAATATTTAGGGAACTATTACCACCTTTGTGCAAATAAAGTCATGGCACAGGGATGCCAGAAACAAACTAAAAAATGAGAAATCTTTTCTAGATAGTGAGAAATTAAACTGAGACACAACTAATTAAGCAATTCATAGATTAATGAGTTGCTTTTCGAAAGGCAAAACCCTGGTTGAGGCCAGACAGTGACAGCAGTAGGATGCAGATTAGCAAATTCTAGAGACACTTTTTACTGTATTTGTGGAAACTACCCATATATTTTGCTAGTGAGAGCATGGAGTATTTTTAACTCTTGCCTAAATATTTACACTTCTTTGACTGAAATTTAACCCCAATTACAGTGTAATTTATAAAAATATATTCCTTTTTCTATGAACATTTTCTTGTTTACACAAATTCATAAATAGTCTACTTATTGAAAAGGCTCTAGATACTATTTCCTTAGGAACAATGTGACAAAAGGCACAAATAGGGCACACCTCATTGACTTTCAGGTTATCTGGAACACATCAGTAAGCCAGGGCAGTTTTTCTGCCCTGAAGAGTATCTGAAGAGTATCTTCAGTCTGAGATATATGAAGGTATATATTCATATTTTGAGTATTACATATTCATAAATTTCTCACTTAAAATAAAAATGTAAAAAAACAAGTGAATTGCCCATGTAGGGTTGGGGTTTTCTTCCCTTTAATCTCAAAAGAAAGAATTTAATAGGAAATCTCTAACCAAACAGTAGTGTTCACAAACAATTGCATAGGATTTCTTATGAGCTCCCACTTGTGACTGAATAGCATCTCTCTCCACAGGTTTCATTGAACTTCACTGAGTGGCACTCACTGAGAGTACTCAGATAATACCCTGCTCCATAATTACATCAGTACTTGATGTAATCAAGTTCCTTGGCTTCAGTCAGACTGTGAAGGAAGGTTCTGTTCATATCTCAGCAGGGATATTAGAATTAAGCTCCTAAGCATTTCTTCAGTAAAGCAAAGAATGAGCTGTCACTGTCTTGTCATTCCTAGAAGAACTTTTTGCCTCCATCTGCTCTAACAGTTTATTCCTCAGTGAGGCTGACTTGGCTGCCTTGTGTTTTTTGAACACATATCAGACAGATTTTCCTGATGAATCTCCCAGTGTCAACAGCAAATCTCCCAATCAGATTCCCTTGGAAGGACCACATATAATGCTCTGTACCAGACCAGCTAAGGACTCAACAACATTTTTTTGAATCTACAAGCAAATGAAGCTGGGATCTACATGTTGCCTAGCCTCACACTAATAAGCATAGGCTCCACAATGCAAAGGCAGAATTCCATACTCTCCAGCAATAATCCATTCAAGAGAGCCCTGAGTCTGGTTTCTTCTGCACCAGAAATATTTAATGGTAAGAGACAGACAGTCCCATCCCATTCTTCTCTCTCACCAAACCTTTGGAACCATACATTGGTGGTATGCAATAATTTATTTTATATTTTATGAAAAAAACTAAAAAAAAAAAACTCAAAAAAAAAAAAAAAGAAAAATACAAAAAACACAGAAGAAAATTATATCAGGATTCTAAATATTTGTTTCTATGAACTAATGCTATTAGATTATAGCATATTTGTTATGGAGGAACATATTCAAATCAAACAGGAACATATTCAAATGAAATCTGATTAAATCAATCTAAAAGCCTGTAGAGGGTATTCATTCTTGGAAACAATCATACTCTTGAACACACTGAGAAGTCTAGCTCGTGAGTCTTCAGAATGATGCACCACTGAGACCAAGTCACATCTAGAAAGGGGATCCACTCCAGGTCAGGTTTGAAAACAATAGTGTATCAGTCTAGGGAAACAAAAAGTAGCTGCACTTACATCTTATGCATGAGTAGAAAACCTTTTTCTATCCTGTCAGATCTTGTAAATTCATGAATATAACATACATATGCAAAGTGAGTACCTAAACATAACATTACATAAAACCAGTTTATTTCTAATAAGATGCTAGATAAAATTATTTAAAACAAACAAACAAAAAAAGGTTACAAATGTTATGTTTATGTCTTGCATTGCTTCCAGTGTGATAGGATCACCTGAATAGAGAATTTCTTTCCAAAATTTGAGTTGTATTACATCATGACCATATCATCATATATTTGATCTATTCTCAAATATTTTCATATACCTCCACACACATATAAAAGCACCTGCTAATTTTTTTCCCTTTAAACAGCCATGGGAGTACATCTGATTTTAGGAAACAGGTTGGCAATGTAAGAAAGACATTATTAAAACTTAACAAAAGTTTTTTAACAGGCCATTCTTTGCCATTGTATAAGAGAATTATTGGAAGGAAGAGAATTGGAGTAAGCACCCTGTTTTTAGGAATAGGTTAGTTTAAAAGTGACATTAAAATATTATTAATGCCCTTACAAAGATGATATATTTTAACTGAAGATCAGTTACATTCATCACATTTATAGTTGAATCATTCCACAGTATTTCCTGCAAAGGGGCAAAAATATTTTTCCCATAAAATAAAAGAGTAGTTTTTTCTAACTAGCAGAACTTGGTACAAAATTGCTTTCACTGAGAGTGAAACCTAACCCCGACCTTTGTTTATAGAGCTGTATGCTTTCAGAAGCAGCACCATCTATTGGGTGACAAATGTAGGTTAATGACTACTTTGTCACCGCAGACCTATTGTAAGACTGGTTTTGTACACAAGGAGGTGAAGCTCCCGAGTTCCTCATACTGAAATATAAGCAGCCAAGCGATATTTTCTAGTGATCTATTTGATAACAGCTTATAAATTCAAAACGACCATCTAACAGGATACAAACCCTACCACATAATCTGCTAGTATTTATTTGACCAAGTATTGAAGAGAGCACTTCTAACAGCATCGAGTGACTCATGCTGGTTTTAATAACCATTCTATCATGTAACAGGGAATGGCGTGATTTTTAGGATGCACTCCAGTAGCACAGGTCTGCATGAGCTGAAAATGAATTTGGTTATGTAAGCAGTCCTACTAACATCTATATATGAATCCATATTCTGTATGCGGGGCCGCACGTGAATGAACGACTCTTATTTTGCATGGTTTAGGGCAACCACTGACATTACTCGTTCATGGAGAACGAGTCCTTTTTTGAAGTGAAATTTTGCAACATCCCGTTCTCTTCGGAACCGTTCATGCGAGACCTTCAAGTAACATCTCACATCCCACGTCCCCAGAGAAGCTCGGTATCAGTCAGCATTGCTGGGCACGGATTTTCACTCTCCCCCAGTCACCGGCGCACCCCCAGTCCCTCCCCAGCGGGAGCCGGCAGCCCAGCGGGGCCGGACCCCTGGGAGGGCTCGGCGGGGCACGCTGGGGGAGCAGAGGCAAGGTGGGCTGGCGAGCCCCGCTCGGAGCAGCCCGCCAGTGCTGGTACCGCGCATCCTCGGAGCCGGCGGCTGAGGTAAAAGGGGTAGGAGAAACGCTCCCACCCATGGTGTTGACAGCGTGTTTTCGCTGTGTGGAACAGGAACGGACTGCGCCTGAATATCTAAGGAAAAGGGATCATAGAAACCAAAACCCACCAGAGCCCGGGGAGAAAAGTTGTTCCGAAGATGAATTCATGCAGAGATCACTCACCCACTCTGAGGATACAGATGAGCTGGATGCAGGCAACCAAGCGCCCGAGAATGAGCATGTCCAAATCTTCCCTCGCCTCCTTCCGACTGCCTGCCTGTCCGGCTGCCTTAGCCTGCTGTCCGCCCGCCGGCCTCCGCGGGCTGCTGCACCTCTCCCCCGCGGGAATCCGGCTCCGCGCCGCGACCGCGCCCGGCGGCCGCCCCCACGCCGCGGGCGGGCGGGATCAGCGGCGCTGGGAGCTGGCGGGGCCGCGGCTCCGCTCAGCGCATGGCAGGGACTGCGAGTGGCTGCGGGGGAGCGCGGTGTGTCCGGGCGGGTGCGTGTGTGTGCGTGGGTGTCCGTTTGATGTGTCTGTTGCGAGTGTGTGTGTGTTTGTCGTGTATTTCTGTGTGTGTGTGCCGCGTGTGTCTGTGCGTGCCGTGTATGTGTGCGCGGGGGGGCGGAGACCGCGCTCCACTGGGCGGGCGCGCACGTGTGCGCGCCTGTGAGAGTGCGTGTGTGTGAGAGAGAGAGAGTGTGTGTCTGTGTGTCTGTCTGTCTGTGTCTGTGAGAGTGGCTGCGTGTGTGCGTGGATGGGGGGTGCAGGGGTAGAGGATGCGTGTGCGGGGGTGTTGTACGCGGCGAGTGCGGTAGCGCGTACCCGCGGGAGGGAGGAACAGAATCCCCCCGCCCCTCCTAAAAAGCAGGAGGGAGGGAACGGGGACCTGGGGACCAAGAGGAGTTCACGCCGCCGCGGGCAGAGCGCGGCCCCGGGATTGAAGACCGGGAAACAGCTCCGGCGTTGGCGGGGGTAGAGCGGCCCCGCGCGGGAGCAGCCCCCGAGACACCTCCGGCCTCCCCTTGCCGTGGGAAGAAAAGTTTATTTCGAGGCGGAGATGGGGAGGTGGCTCTGGGGTTCTTGATGTCTCCGAGGGCAGCGAGGTGCGCGGCCGGTCAGTGCAGCCTGGGGCACGCGGAGCCCAGCGAAGGCAGGACCCTGTTTGGCAGCGATCGGCCCGGGCCGGGCCCGCCGTGGGTCGGGGCCGGCTGCGGACGCGCATCGCGGTGGGCAGCCGTGGGAACGGGCGCGGCACCGGCGGCGCTGGGAGCGGAGCTGCCTCTAAGGCAGTGCCGTTTGCCGGCTGCTGCCTGCCCCGGGAACCGGAGGGGTTGCGTGTTCCCTGGGAACTGGAGTGGCAGCGGGGGAAGGGGCTGGAGCCGCGGAATATCATTAGCCGAAGGAGAAGTGGGTCAGGGCGCAGGCACTGGCACCGTTTTTGCGGGAAGTCAAAACAAGACCAGAAGAAAAGAAAGCAAACCCCATTCAAACGAGAAGTGAAAAATGAAGGCAAACAACGCGTATCGGGGGAAGTGAGGGCCGGACACCGGGCCGGGGGGCAACACGCGTGGGCCTGGTGCGGGGCCACGGCTGAGTCCCCGTTGCCCTGCACGCACCCTGCCCTCTGGGTTGAGCCTGCCTTCCCACGGCCTTCCCCCGCCCAGCTGAGCCCTCATGGGAAAAGATAAGTGGGGCTGGAAACACGCCTGACAAACACAAGAGATTTTGGGAGCGTTAGATGGTACACACGGTCCTCGGCTTCATCCCAGGCTCGCCGAAGTGCAGCCCAGGAGCCGTGTGAATGGTTCCTGTGTTTGTGGTACTGTTTGCATCCGAGGGAAACGGTCTATTCTGCACGGATGTGATGCGACTTTTAATGGTGGGCAACTTAAGTGTAAAAACACTTGGTGCTTTATAGGTACCCTACTCTAACGGGCCTCGCAGTCCTCAGGCACCGGAGCTGCATTTGCCAGCTTGTCCTTCACAGAAAACTAAAATACCATCTCGCATGTTTCTCATTTCAATTTCCACCTGGCTTTTTGGGATGTTATGAGCTATCCTGACATTAAGCAAAGTAGAAATTTCAGAGTGAACAAAAGTTAGAGGAGAAAGTGCCAAGATGCTCAAGCAGTCAATTGTATTTGGAAAGCAGACTGCAGATGTGTCTTCTCATGCAAGGTCAGTATCTTTTAGGGTACTAAAGTGTAAATACAACAGAGGTCGGTTCATTAGGAGAAAACAACTTGAGCGACAGTTCTTGTTAAATGGACTTTTTGTGTAATGGGAAGGAACAAGCTTCATGTGCTGAGCTCCACCAATAAAAAACTATTTTAGGATTGTCCTAAGGGAAAATGTTAAAGATTTTAATCAGCTAATTTTCATGCTATTTAATGAACCTAAATGCCAGGAAAAAGCTATTGTGATTTCCAAACCCATACACAGACAAGCATGCACGGACGCACTGATGGAAGACAAGATACTGATACAAATAGTTAATATATTTGAGATAAATTCCAGCTCTAGTAGGAGTAAGAATAATACAATATTGCATAGAAGTATGTATAGGTATTATTGTAATATACAGAGGTATCATTGTAATGTACAGCAATGTACAGTATAAAGCCAGAGCCTGCAGTAATGCGTGCCTCACAGGCTATACCTGTGCTTGGCTTTTCTCTCAAGATGATAGGTAGATATAACTCAGTTGTGTTGCTTCTAAGTATGTGTGAACTTGCAGCAACTCCCATGTTCCTCCTCTATCCATGTCTGAACCAACTTTTGAGCAGTTTGATGACTTTTTAATCTCCAGGTGTTCAGCTGTGGCCAGCTGCTCCTTGGTTTGTGACTGTCTAACAAGACTAAAGGACCTCCTCTTAACAGCTGCTAACATGATTAATTGCCCAGGTATGTGCTGGAGAAGCTTTATATAGGTCAGTGTCTTCCTTTCTAACAGGATTTCTTTTTATTTGTGCCATGAGTAAGTTACCCACCATGAACACATCCACAATGAAGGTTAAGTACAGCATTCACAGAGGGCATTACTATTTCCTAGTTTTCCACAGTAAATTACTACACAGGGAGAATTTGGACTGACATGGTTGTTATGCTGATGGGTTTCCATGGTGGTAATAACACTGTAGCATTTTACAAGGTGAATGATAAACATTTAAGACAGATCACCAGTGAATGTGTTAGACTCTCCATAACTTCAAACCTTTACATCAAAATATAGTCTTAAAACATGACCGCAGATGCCTACACTAACCAACTCATCTGCAGTTTTATACCCTATAATACAGAGATAGTTAGGATGGATTAGAAGGTTCATCTCTGGCCTTTCAGTGTGTGTGCATAGCTGGTCAGAATAAGAATTAAATTATAATATCCTGTTGTGATAATACTTTACAGCTGCTTTGAATAGGTGTGAGAGGTTTAGAAAAGACACAGGACAGAGGCTAGTACTTCAATTCCCTTCTGGTTCTTGAAATGAGGAACACCTGTGGAGAAAGCTCTCTATGGTGTAGGAAGCACTTGGCTGTGATAGGGTGACACTTCGCATTTGTCTTTAGCTGTCAGTTCATGATGTTTTAGCTTGTACTGTGACAAGCCAAATTCACAGAAATTAATTTGGAAATAAACAAATGTGTAAAGAAAATAATTAACTAGCTCAAAACATAATTTCTATTACTGCTTCTTCTCTTTCTTGTATGAAGTATAAATAACTCAGAACATGTCACAGGAGCAAGCAGATATGAAATGGACTTGCAGCTAACATTACAGATTTCTGTTTCTTTAAGACTTACTATTCTCATTGATGACTTAGCAATGAAAATATTACTTATTTTCTTCACTATACTGTATAGTAGATATGTTGTGGATTTTCATAAAGCTTTTTTTAGTACACAATATTTCTACTTGTACTATTATGAAACAGCAAATCTTGATGAGAAACTGTTCCCTGTTTAGTTACTGTTTAAAACTTTTCTGCTTTTGAAAGGTCTTTCCTTTTGTTTTCGAATTTCTTTAATGTTCAGCTTTATTTTCCCAGCTGATGTTAAATACTTTCTTCAAATCTGCTCTTTTTATCAATTGCAACTTTTTTTTTATCAGGCTAAAGGAACTTTTTCTCCATGTTGATACTGTATTTTCCTTTGTTTATTTCCAGAGTGAGTCATTCCACAGTTCCTTCAGCTTTTAATATTGTTTTTCTAGCTTTGAGTACTTTATGGGTGTTTGTTCACGATAGTGTCAATTTCCTGTAGTATTTATCTTTTCTTGTTTCCATTTTCAGTAATGTCTTTGATACTTGTCAAATCATTTTTTGGGTTTTCCCTCTCCTCTCCTCTCCTCTCCTCTCCTCTCCTTCTCTACTGGTGTTGCACTATAACACCAGTATGTCTTGGTATGTATGGTACAGTAGGTTAACAAAGAATCTGGTGGACTTCCACCTTTAATTTCTAATTTGCTGGAGAAACCCACATGTAAATACAAAATATTTAAAAGGTGTGTTCAAAACATGTGTTGTCCTGGCAATGTCTGTCACTACCATCATTAGGAATATCATTCAGATACATGATACAAAACCAAACAAAAACTCTAATTCGTTAGGAGTCATGCTGAAATCAAATGTGTCAGATCTGTCAGGTTTTCTTCAGAGCATTTACTTACTGCCATGGGTGTTTAATACTGAATGCCCCTTTACATGGAGAAGTGTTAGCTTGGAATCTCAAACTTTTGTTTTGGTAATATTAAGATACGAAATGAAAGTGAACTGACTGTTTTTGTCTACTTCAATTTTGTTTGGCATGTTAGAGTTTCAGGATTATTCAAAACCTATTTGCAGATAAGGATTTTTTTTCATATTTTAAATGAATTCCAATTTTTGCACTCTACCTAGTGTTACTTTCATTTTTTAAAATTGGTCTGAGGCATTACTTTCCCAATTCATCAGTCTCCAAGAACACAAAAAGGCAACATAAATGATGACTTTAAAGCCCTTTTTTATCCCTTTCCTAAAAGAGAAGATGTAGCCCAAGTGGTTTTCAAAGCTAAACAAAATGGCAGTACATGTATATATGTTTGTCTCAGAAAAAGATCAAAATTTGACAGTTTGATAACAGCCAGGTGCCATCAAACTCTTGGAAGGATTGTGTGAGAGACAAAGTCTATTCACATACTCTGGTTTTATTATTTTACTTCCCTGTAAGTACCAGTTGAAAAAAGCGGAACTGTTATGCACTAAAAAAAGCAGGCTTTAAAACTGTTTTTTCAGACAGCTATCTGCTGGCCTAGCCATGGAAAAGGCTTCAGCACCACGTCTTCTGGCAAAGCAAGTGATCTAATGAAAGGTTTGTTGGCTAGAAATCTTATATATTGGTTTCTCCCAGCTTTACCAGGTGATTGTGAAATAAACTCCACATTCCGCTACCAACTCTGTCTTTTTTGGCAAAACCAGTCTCTGCCTAGCTGATTCTTTTTACAGCTGCCCCTGGTTAAGTCTGCTGAAGAATTACTTTCTAACTCCACTGTGTATTGGAGCGGAGTGATTATAGAGTGTGAGAAGTGAGCAATGATGGACTGAAAGGCAAATTTTGAACATTTTATATATATATATACACATATGCACATATACACACACATGCATACATGCATGCATGAGCACTGAGTCAAATTTGTCTGCATTTCCTTCATACTTGTTTTTGGCTCTTTGATCACAATTTACCTTTGCTATGTAACACTCAACACTACTACTTGATACCCATTTCTACTACACAGCACTTGTTATGAACAAGTGTTTCCAACATATTTATTGAAGATTGGTTCTATCTTTTCTACACAAAACCTCTCTGTGAAGAAAGATGCACCAATGGCTGAGTTTCTGACTGTATTTTCATCTCTGTGAGAGCCATGGCTGTGCTGTAAAATGTTCTTACTCGAGTTGCAAATCCTTACTGTATTCTAGACGAATGGATATGCCTCTAGGGGCGTTTGGTTATCATCCATCCTGCTATAGAGCAAAGAAATGGAAGGAGGAAATTAAAATAATGCTTAATACTTGTATTTAACATTCCTATTAATTTCTGCTTGGATTATTAAATGTGAAACTGGAAAGACAAAGCACTGCTTTGACCACGTTATCATATCATCCCACTGCCTGGTTACCTGTTAGCAACACAGTAGTTTCCTGCAGAGACAGATAAGGTTAATGCCTGAAATGGTAAATGAAGAGTGAGCAGGAGTGAATTATTTAACATCCAATTCCCCCCCAGTCTCTAAACACAAGGTAATGTGACCTCCTGGGAGGTTTAACTTTTGCTCAACTTTCTATGGAAGGCCAGGTAGAAGCAGGTCTGCCTTGCTGCTGGGGACAGTGGCAGCATGCAGAGCCTCTCCCAGCTCCTCTGCAGCCGGCCCAGGCACTGAATTTGGCCCTTCACTTTGAGACACATAAGGTACCCACTGTCTTTCATGTCACCCACACAGTGAGCTGTGCCTACAATTTCACGTGTCCCCTTCCCCTCCTGCTCTTACCACTGGTAGAGCCCTCATTACAGAGTGTAAAGAGGCATTTTCTGTGCCAGTGAAGAAAATTCTTGCAGTCAGTAACTGCAGAATAAGGCACTGTTTTCAGTGGTGTCGATGATTAAAAGGCTCTTTTTCTGCTGCCTTCTTTTAAAGATAGAGTACATCCTGACAGGAAATCTGGACAAATAAAACCAAAATGTATACTTCCAAAAACACCAATCCAAAATGGAAAACTCCAGTGCATGCTTAAGCTATGTATTACAGGCATAGCATTAAAGGCCTAGACTCAAACAGTTGGTCATGTAGAGTAAATCCCATTCCTACGTATGCAGCAGGCTTTAACAGTAGCCCATTTAATAACAAATAAAAATAAAATAAATAAATAATTAAATCTCCCTGGAACAAGCTATTAAGCTGAGATCTACTAGGTTGATTCCAGCCAAAAGCAGGCTGGCATATTCACAGATCTTATCAAACAGTTTTTCCTATGCTGACATCACATTTATCTTTTTTTTTCTCTTTTATTTGTGAGTTTGGTGGCATTCTTCTTACAGCAAGTGCTGACCTACAAGCACAATAGATGTGAACTCCCTGGAACAATTTATCATAATCATCATGCTTCGATAAACATTGATGATGCTGCACAGAGGAGTTTTCAAATAATGCATATTGAATGGTAGGAACAGTTCACTGATGGAAAATGAAGCGTGGGAGGTTTTCTCCTTAAATGCATGTTTATAATTTTTCCCGTGCCTTTTTTTTTTTTTTTTTGGCTTATAGCAAATTGTAGCACATTTATAATATATGTTTCAATTTTAGCTGGAGTAAGAAGCTAGTTAGATTATGGAAATTAATTTGCATATTATGACTGCTATTATTCTCATAGTTTTAAAATAAGTATGTTTAAAATCTATTATTCAACTGGGGATAAAAGTACACAGTAACAACAACAAAAGCATGCTGGTATGCCATAGCCCCTATCAAAAATAGCAGCTATTTGTCAGTATTTAAGGTATCCACAAAATAAATCCACAGCTCCTCCTTTTTTTGATGGTATCACGTGTTGCTCATTCATTGACAGGAAAAATAAACAGAGTCAGACGTGTTGGATTCTAGTAAATAGAAACAAAATGCCCAGGTTTCCCAAGTAGGGAAAGGAATAATTAAACAATGTTCCTTCTTAATTCTAAAAACATTTCTGGCAGTCATTCCATTGAAAAAGCTTTTAAATTTCAAAACCTCTATTGTTAGAAACTTCTGAAATTTGAACAATATATTATCAGAAAACATAGATATCTTAGTTTGCTACTAAAACTTCAGAGCTGCCTATCAGCTGTGGTAACTGAAGTATATAAAATTTAATAAATACAAATAAATATGTGACACGTGTAGAAAAGAATTCTATATCTTAAAGGAAAATGATGAGATCTGAGATTACTCTTGCCACTCACTATTTGGTATTCAGGGTTATGATAGACAGTTGTATGAAAAGTCTTGCTCAGTACGTGGTGGATGTCAAAAAATAGCAAAAACATTCTTTATAGAGAGCAAAACAGAGAACATCATTACTTACGTAATTTTATAAATTTTCTCCTTGCTTGAAGGTTCTAATTATGACTGAAAGAAAATTACTCCTTAGGTTCTGTTATTTGGGTTTTTTTTCCTCACCACACACCTTCAAATACCAACATTTTCTTCTCCAAAGAACAACAACCTTCTCCAAAGAACACCTCAAATATGAGGTAAGATGGTTTTTGTGTTTAGGGAACAAGAAGGAATACATTTGAGGGAAAAAAAAGAGTTTGAGATTCCTCAGTCTGGAAGAAAGACATCCTATGACCAAGGTCTGTAGAACCAGATCAGGTCATGGAGAGCATGGATGGGAATTGCTCACTTGTCCAACAGGAAGAACTACTGGCAGCAAATGAATCCAACATGAGCCAAGTTTGAAAATATTCCAAACCCAAAGTTGTTTCAGTGATTAGATTCAGGCCTGTGAAAATCCTTGTCTATGGTGTTCTGGATTCAATGTATTTCAGAGAGTTTAAGGACTGGCCAACAAGAGTTTAGAAGGTTACTAAATGCACATGTACCATCAGTCTTAGTAAATCTGAACTCAGGATTAGTCAGGGTTTGCAGGTTACCTGGGGGAAGAACTGTGTACCAGTCCTCTTTTTCTCTTTTGTGGGGACCTACTAACCACTGGAGAAAGAATGGGTGCTTTCTCTGAGCTAAATGACACTTTTGGATTGCATTGTTACAAGTTCATTCTTCACAGACAGCTGAGACCTTTAGAGGTCTTGTTGATGACAGGTGTGGTCCTGGCTGATGACGGAAACTATGGTGTATTTAAATATGCCAGGATAAAAAAAGGTAACAGTGGTGTTTATCATCAGACCACCAAAATATAAAAGGATATGCCATTAGGTTATGCCTTTATCAAATGTCATTTGCTTATTTTAAAATGCATCTGGAAAAAATGCAAATGTGTCCATGAGATTAAATTGCAGGAAAAAGCTAAATCCTTAAGTAATTTTTATCATTAAGGTAAGGGTTACGGACAAATTAAGTGAAGGCTAAGCAGCCAAGTGTAAGGTATGCAGGGAGATGACAGAGCCCTGGCTTGAGGTTCACCTAATTGAATGTGGCATGAGACATTTTCTTGTGGAACTGTCATAGTTTGACCTGGAGAGGAAAAAACTCAAAGAGGAGTTTTCTCTGTGAGTACTCCCCTGGAAGTTAATAGTGACCAATTGGAGGCTGGTTTGGTTATTGACAGTGTGAAGAACCAATTGAAGAAAGTTAGTTCGCCCCGTGAACACACATTTTGAAGGAGGTAATCCGGAACTGAGCCCTCTTGGCTTTTCCGGCAGCAGTGCAGGTAACAGGGCCCTGGCCTGGCTCCACTGCAGGCCTGTGGGCCTGGCAGGGAGGCTGGGCTGGGCCCCCTGTCTGGGGAGCTGGCATGTCCTGGCAGAGAGAGAGAGGGAGAGAGAGGGGGTGGCCATGGACAGTGACCAGAGAGACTCAAACTAATATAAAAATCCCAGCCGCTTCCCCCCGCTCTTCCCCAGCGTGGCTGGTTTCTGAGATCCTGGCAAAGCTCCAGCACTGTGGCCTTTGTTTTTTTTTCTTTTCCCTGTGCAAAAATCTTAACTCTTTTAATGTTCAGATGAGACTTGCGGACTTTTTCAATCCTCCCTGGAGTGGAAAGGAAAAAGGAGATACTCTGAAGTCAGTGAAGCAAAAGCTAAGTCTTAAGTTTTTTAGATGGAAGGAGAATGAGGAGATGCTGTGAAAATGGCTGAAAATCCTTTTGTAAGATTGTAGGGATGAACTGATGTACTGAATATTCCTATAAACCATGGAGAAGACATGGGGGGGTTGGAAATGTTCCATTTGATAGTCATTTGACCAAAAGCACCTGTGTTGAGAATCCGTTGTCCCGAGGAAAGAAGGGGAGTCTCGGTTTTCAGAGAATGAAGCATGAACAGAGAGAAAAGAGATGAAGAGAACCTTTGCTTTGGAACATTTCATTCTTGAAAGTAATACCCCATGTGTTTTGACCATTGACCCACAAGTACAGCTTTGGGAAGGCTGTAGAGTTGGGAGGAGTGCCACGACTGCAGATACCGGGTGGATGCAGAATCGTGAAAGTGAAACCACGAGAAGACTGTTTTCTACTTTCTTGTGGAAAAAATCCCTATAGCCTAACAAGAGGAAGCTTCTCACTCCAAAGTGAACAGAAGAAGGGACTGTTTGAGTTGGGAATTAATTGAAGCAGTTTCTTGTATGTTGTTCTGTTGTTATGAAGGTTGAGAAAGGGAAGAAAAGAGTGGTCTGACAATCTTACTCTGGATGTTTTTTTTCCCCTTTGTGTAGTTAATAAATTTCTTGTTATACCCTCTTAAGTTTTAGGCCTACCTTGCTTCTACTCCTGGTTCTGAAGTCACAACAGGAAATGAGTATATCTTAATTGGCAAATCAGAACCATGACAGGAACATAATGAATAGTTGAGTGAGAAGCTGTCAAAAGTTAGAAATAGTACTGCAAAAGTTGGCTGTGTTGCACAGTTGGTTAAGGGTGAGTTACATGAGTTGAGAGCTGACCAAAATTCACAATAATTGGAGGGCAATGGTGGCATCTTTTGGGAGAGGAAATCTTAATGTCAGCAGTGCCTAGGTAACAGTATTAATAAACTTTTTTAAGGTCAAGACTACCTAGATAACTATCAAAAATACCAGATTTGAATACATATATAGTAAAACTGGGGCAAATGGGGAAAAATAACTGAGGGTTGGTTGATTATCTAGAGGAAGACCAGAGAAGAAAGGTAAGGATCAAGGAGGATTGGGGAACATGCTTGGGAAAATATTGATGAGGAGCATAAACATGCTTGCATATGTGAGCAGGTAGTTGGCCAATAAGTATTTTTTTCTTTGATCAAGCTGACTGAAACATTCCCAGTTGGCAGTATGAATCAGCAGTATTTTGTGAAGACCCATGTGATTTCCTGGATTATCACTTCTATTGTGATCTTTCACTGTTTTGAAATATTGAATAATGTAATTTGGGCAAATAATTGGAGTCAATCCTTAGTGCCGGATTACATTATTTCATCCTTCCAGAATCAGTAAGATTCCTTGTTTTGTGGTTATTCTTGTAAAGCCCATGCTGAATTCCTGGTTCTGTTCTGTTTTATATTGTCTTGATGGGGAGGTTATAGTTTGCAAGTAAACATATGTAAATGTAGGGGCCTCCAATATGACTGTGCTCCCATTATAGGACAAGAAAAACTGGCCAGTGTGTTCTGACCAAATATCAGTGTCTGCTTTGCAGGACGTGTTGAATATCTCTCTGAATGCCATTTCATGGCTCAACTGGAATTTGACTGTGAGAACTTTGAAAACTGACATACATGGAGACCTCTGAGGGCTCAGTTCAAGTTCCTAAATATAGACATTTAGTGAGAATCTGAGAACCAAAATGACCTGCACACTGTACTGTTACTTTGACCTCAGGACTTAGATGAGACTTACAGCTGTAAGCATGAAATTCATTCATAAAGCATCTTGAGTGTCATCAGATGCCTATACATGGCTACATGTCCTCAGTTATCATCTTCAAGCTGAATCTTCTCCCTGGTTTGTCACCTTCCAGGAACTGCTGGGAGCTAAATCCCCAAAGGAGTGCTAGTGCATGGGTGTTGAGTTTCATTCCATATTGCCTTCAGATGTCTGGCTGTTGGAGAAAGATTCATGGGCTGAGGTAAGTTCTGTGCTTCTCAGAGGTTAGGGATGGGCAGATATTCCCTCTTTCTTCAGATAAGTACCTATCCTCCCTGCAGGACTGACTGTTGTCCATGCACACTCAAGGACACAATCCTTCCATGTGCTTAGGAACATGTGTGCATCTATTTGGCCTCCTCCTTCTTCCCTGGTGGAGATGAAGAGGTATCTTTCATCCTGCTGTGGTGCTTGGCAGAACAGGATTTGGGCACTTGTAAGACAGCTGGGAGAGAAAGCAGGTAGTCTGATTTAGCCAGAAATGGGAGGATGGAGAGAAAGGCAGGCTTTCTGCACTGTGCAGTTTGGGACCTGACTGTGTGGGAAAGAGGGCTACCCTGTGTGCAAGTGGAAACTGAGATGTCAACAATGAGATGAAAGAAATGTACTGGGGAAAAAGGACAGATGTGATACTTTCATGGAAAAGGAGGAAGAAATGGCCTATTCTTGGGCTTGGAGTGGAGAAGCATAAAGTTATCTACTTATGTGGTGAAAGAAATTACTTATAGCAGAGGTGAACAGAGCTGCAGCAGGTCCTACAAACATCTGGCAACCATGGTTGCCAAGGCTTAACTGTCCTGTCTAAATCATCTCTCAAGGTACAGACAATTAGCTCACTTCTGGAGACAGCTGAAGAAGGAAATGACTGCTTTTTGTGTACTAGCTGAAGCTCTCACACAGGCGATCGTAGGACACTCAGATCCTCTCCATTGCTTTTGCAACATTCACTGTGTCTTTCCATTGCCAGACTTTGCCTGAAGGTCCTGAGACCCATTAAGTTGCATGAGTGGTTTTGTGGATTGTACTGCTGTATTTTTCTGCTGGAAAGGTTTCTGTCTGCTCAGGGAAGATACCACTGCTAATCTGCTCACATGGTGATTTTTGGAGATGAGCACTGTACAGACAGCTCAGTAACAGTATTTCAGACAAACGTAGCCTGTGCAGCACTTAGTGTCATTTGTGGCAACTCCAAGCTCTATTTAGATAAAAGGCTTTGTGAAAAGGAAGATTATTATCAAGATACTATACCCATATCTAATATAATTACATATGAAAATAGGAACACTCTTGTTGAAACATCTCCCATTTAGCGAAATTTTTATTAATAGGAGACAGGGAAGCTCAATAAGTGGGATTACCTACACTAATGAACTGTTAGCATAAATGAAATAGTTTGATCCTTCATCATTTGGAACAAATAAGCTTGTTCATCTCCTGAGTGATTTTTGAATATACCAAAAATATCCTTCACCCTTTGGTGTGCAAGATAGCTACTTTAACATGGGAGGTTGGAGAGAAGGGTGGAGGTTTGGATATGTATGTGTGTGTTTATCTCTGTGTAGTATAGCAAACTCCCACACTATTTATTTGTTTTTGAATTTTGTAATCTCAAACTAGATTTCAGATTCCAGAAACAATCAAGAATATGGAAAAGAATTAAAATATTTGGACAAAATTGCACATTTCTTCTCTTCTGACCAATGTCACTAGAGTGGTGTGAGCTGCTTTTGCACTCCAGTTCACCCTGAGGGATCGTGAACTGGGCAGTCCGTCTTGAGAAGGCCTCCCCTAGCGTATAACTGTCTTGAAGTTGGAAGTAGCCTTAAAGGACTTGCTGTGTATAACAGTGTGAAAAAATTCCATAACTAGAATAGGTGTGACTGTGAAAAACAGGTATCTTTTCTCATACTTTTAAAGTACATGCTGAAAGCTTCCAATTAAACCAAGACAAAGGTTTACTCTGTCAACTGCTCAAATCAACTGAAAAGGCACAATTTACATTGTGCAGATAGCAGAACTCAGAATATCAGACCACAGGGTCACACCTCCAATACTTTTATTAAGATGTAGGTAAGTCTCACCACCAATTAATAATATCGACAAGCATATTTGTCATAAAATTAATGATTTTTTGTAACTCAGATCTTGAGGGGCTGGATTAAGTACAATTGACACAGACAACAAATACGCAGTAGCTATAAAACATCTTGGCTTTTTACTGAAATAACAGTTTTGGATTTTTCATGGTATACACTGTAAATGACTGAATTTGAAATATTTTGCATTCAGTTTCTTTGTACTCAGAGCATTAAATAACTGGCGGTTTTCATCTCCTAGCTGTTTTGTCCTGCCTACTTTTCTAGGGCATACATGACTGCTGTACTAGTCAGCTGGCTGTGAAGCACTACAGTAACATAAACTGTGATGCCTTAAAATGCAACACTACTATACATCTGTAATATTGGTGGTTCGAATTTAAAACATAATTTGGTCATACTTGTAGTATTGGACTGTACCTTCCCTACCTTAGGACCTGCTGTAAATTATTCTGGGAGGCACAAAAATTACTCTTCCTCAGTACAAACAGATTTTTCTGAACTGTACTGTACAAAATTAAAAATCCTGGGCTCAAATGCCATTGCCCCTAGACATCTCTTCCACAGATGCTAGATGACTGTTGTAAAACCCAGCAATCCTTCTGGCATGGGCTTTTTAGTGCTTCCTCTAGGTCAAGCCTGGAATAAGAAGACCTCTGAAAATACAGATGACTTTTCTGTTCTTAATATTTCCTACATTATCTACATAACCCCCATACAGCCACTTCCTTGTGAGGAATGTTCTCATGAGGTTCAGGTAGGACAATGGCAAGGGCGAGAGCCGTGGGGATAAGACAGCCATTGTTAAGTCCCAGGGTATATCTGTAAAAATGCACCACGTCTTAGTTATGGGATTGACAGTGCTGTTGCACTACATATCCCCACTCCAAAACTATCTTAATTTATATTCAAGTAAGAGAGGGAAAATTCAGGCTCAGATTGTATTTATAGATCTTTCATAGGATGCAATGAGGACGAAAGCCTGGTTTCTAGTAGTCAGAGGTACAATTCCATTGTTTCAGAGAGTTCATGGTTTAATCTAATCCCCTGTACCTTGTAAAATGCATTTGTGTACTACAGGTTAAATTTCTTTACTACTTGGAGACTCCTGTCAAGCTTTGAAATTGTTAGTAGAATAGGTACTGCCCTTATGGTTTTAAATGCTGTCACTTCCTTCTGTTTTTGGAGTCCAAGTGGGAAACAAATGTTTTTGGAAGGCAAATAGTAGATGCAGAGAAATAATACATAGTGAGATATGTTGTTCTTTTGAACAGTGACAAGCAAGAAAGATTAGAAAAAACACTGGTGGAATTATTAAAACATGTATCATCAAACATAACCTAACCCATGCTCCCCCTGAAATATGCCTATTTTTTAACTCCACTGTGTCTTAAATACCACAGACAAACAATTCTATCAAGTTTGTTTTATTTTTTGTTTGTGGAATTTTTGTGTTGTTTTGTTGGTGTTTTTTTGGTTTTGGGTTTTTTTTTCTTTTTATTTTTTGGGGGAGGGGGAGTTTCTTTTGGTTTAATCTAGAGCCATGCCTCTATTATTGGGTCTTTAGCTATGATTGGATTCTATCTACAAATGACTGGAAGTGTATGCTGACCTTCCAAAACATTTCTAGAAATCCCCAAAGGAAAAAATAGTCTTGAATTGGGTTCATTTATTAAAACACAGGATTACTGAAAGAGATGAGGTCTCTGAAAATTTACTCTGAATTGTTTGACTACCCCAGTACCCATTCAGGCTTTTGTGTGTAATTTGTCTGGCATACATAATAGCTTCAAGGATATTAAGAAGAAGAAGGATATTCTCTCAAAAAAGGGGCTCTTGTATCAGCATGTTCCCTCTACTGCCTGAGTAGCTTTAAAAAACATATCTGCATCATGTAATTCTAAAATCCTCAGAAGCTGAGGAAAGAACTAATTCTTAGTGCATAAAGGAAAGCCCTCTGTAATTTATTTTTATATAAAGGAACAGATTTTTCTCCTAGTGCAAACTTATTAAAGGCAGTTTTCATCCAAGAATATTCAGTTGTTGTTAATACTTGTGCTGTTTCTCTATACATGAAAGAAATATCTCAGGATATCTGTGAAATCTGTGCACATTTCAGCAACTGATTCCAAATTGTAATGAGTTTTAGAAAGATTGGCTCAGCTTTTGAGGAATAAAATACAGCAGATGGTGATCATTTTTTGAAAATCTTAGAGTAGAAGCTGTATTCTATAAATTGAACAGAATTTCACTCCTGTGTGCACAAATGCATAGAAAAAACCTCCCATGCAGGTACTTAATTCGATTTTCTTTTAGCTGAGTAGTCTGAATAGAATTAGTATTAGTGAGATGCTTCAGCTGAAAGTTGACAAATGTGTATTTTTTAAGCCTACTGTCTCACTAAAGGCTAAACTATGCAACTCTTTCTCATGCTAATGAGAAGTTGAAGTCAATGAAGTTTGACATGTAAGTGCTCAACAACTTCATAATCTTGCCCTAAATGCTTTTTCTTTGATAGATCTCTGTCTTGTTGTCTTGCTGTCTCTCTGTCTTTTGAAAACAGGTTATCTATAAAACTTTTTCTGGTGATATACTGTGAAAAGAGAGCTCAGTAGGCTTCCTGCCACTTTTTGAAAGCCTGTTAACAGTACATAGTAATTGCCATTTGCTCTCATATATAAAATCATATATAAATATGATTTTATGCTGATATTTCAGCTCCATCTGACGATGCTAAGCACCATAATATCAAGATATCTACAGCATCCATCAGCACGACTGACACAGATTAAACAATTGTGCTTTTTATCAACGAGATTTCTGTCTCTGAAGACACTCTCAGTGCAGTATAAAGCTAAATAAAATGGAAACAGCACAGTGTAGTCTACCCAGTGCTTCAACATCTGTTTTGTGTGTTTTTTCAAGAAAGATACTAGCTCTTAGATCTCCTTAAGGAGCATGAAGGTTATACTGGCCAAGGAGAGTCCTTAAATAAGACAGGATCATTCTGCCCTGGACCTAATGTTTCTCCTGCAATGATATCTTATCTATGGGTACGTGGGATAATAACTTAAAAAATGAAGCTGAGTGAAATTCACACAATTAGATAGCATGACACTTACTTACTAGATGAGTCTCTTTCCTCTGAGCACAGGGAACCATGCCTGACGCTGTTTCCTGAAGGGCAGCTCAGTCTGGCACACAGGACTACGACAGTTAAAAATGAAAGTGATTTCACTGATACAGCCTGGAGCTAAGACATATGCATCCCTCCTTACCACGCTGCTTGTGGGCTCAAGTTCAGTTAGCAGTGCTGCACCTGTGTGCCAGGAGCCTACAATGGATGTGTTTTATGAACCAAATTATCAGTAAAAAGGCAATTTTTAATTTTACAGACTACAAATTAAATGTGTCTGTACTGTATGCTCCACAAAATGCTTAATACAGGGACTGCATGGTATCTGTATATCAGGAAAAGGTTTTTCACCTCAATGAGATTAAATCTAACCTGCATTTTTGGCCTCTCTCTTTCTCCCATTCCTTTGTGCACATAAGAACCAGAAAACCAGCCATGGCTGACCTTGGACCAGGGCCATGGTAGCGCTGTCACTGTCAGTCCTCTACACTCTCTTCACAGTATGGAGCAGAGTATAGCAGAGACTCCCACAGCAGAACAGAGCAGAGCATCTCCAAATACAGTAATTTGTATTTGCTTCAGCGGTGGTCTATTCTTCACTGAAAAGTAAGGGTTAACTCACCTCTGTCTCCAGCTATGGTAATCTCTCTGTCCTGCTCAAGGATGTATGGTCAAGCCCTGGGGGCACAGAGCCCATACAGCAAATATTTGAGCATATTGCATCTGCCAGACGATGAAGTGGGAGGTGAGCAGGGCTTTAGCTGATGCTCAGCAGAGTTTTCAGGCTTATGCCATTCCCATGCTACACATCTGCTGCAGGCTGTAGCTGCTGGGGATGGAGGCATCACAAAGAAACGAGATTAAGTATTGGTAAAGTAACTGTCTGGGCTCTGCCTCACCAGCGGCTAAGCTGTGCTTCTTCCAAACCTATTTACTGACCAGCCCTCTCCCAATCATTCATGTGTTGTGCTGCATTTGTACAGATATTGATACAGAAGCTACAAAAGAAACATGCATTTAATAGACTGAGATGAAGATATGGGTGAAAAGCCTTTACAGAAAGGGGAGAAAATACTGTGAGCCATGATGCTTTCTTCTTGTAGAACATACACATCTTTCTGCCTGTTCACACACAAAAGACTAAATTATGCATTTTTTTTCCTCAAAATAAACAAGAAATTACCTCTAACCCACCTGCACAGCAGAGCATACTTTCATTCTGTGTTCCATCTCATATCCCAAGAAGTCCAGTTGTCCGTATCATTTTCCCTTGGAGAACGTCAGAAGACTTCTGTTGGTCTTCAAGGCAATGTATCTGTATTCTGTATTTGTATTTCAAGTGAGAAGCTGATTAATTAATTTAACAACATATTAATTTGCACCGAAGTAGCTTCAAGATGCTACTACTGAAATAAGAGGATCTATTCAACATAAACACTACTTGAGCTGGCTGCATGGTTTTATTTAAAGAGGGTCATATGTGGAAAAGTCAATGTAATTTCCAAACACTCATAAGTGTCCAATGCCATTCTCAGATACCATATAGTCTGTGCAATTGATATGAAAGTAATTAATTTAAGGAAAAAAGAGCTATTTTTGGTTAGAAACAACATAAATCTAATGGGTTCCAAATCAGTAATACTTCAGCAGTTAGAGAAGAAAATAAATATCTAGTTCCTATTTGTCTTTTCAGGATGCAGAGTGCAAGAAAGCTCTCTCTAAGACATTTTATTGAAGCCATGGAGCACAGTCAGCAGCAAGGCACTGGCCTTATTTGTGGGATACCAAATCCACACAGTCTGCTCGGCATCCTAGACCTGTATCTTCTACTTCTGTTAGAAAGAGCCACCCACCAGGCTACTCTCCTGGACAGAGCTGAGATAGGACCTCTCAGCTGCAGAGGCAAAACTGAACGCTTTTTTTCCAAGGGCGAAGTGCTGGACTGCTCCTCCTCAGGAAACAGCACAGTAAATTGACTTGCTGCTCTTGCAGGGAAGGACTAGTGAGGACAGGAAATGCCAGCTGCTACCTCTTCTTCCTCTACCTGCTGCCCTGGCCCAGCATAACCTGTCTGCTTCCTGAGAAGCAGAAGCAAACTTGGTTTCTTAGAGATAGAAAAGGAAGCAGACTGCTGTTCATGTGCTACCCTTTGTAATTACCTGTTGCAGAAAGCTGTTTACGTGTCTTTTTCCTGAGTTCGTGCCAAGGTGAAATATTCTGTTTCAACTAGAAACTCTGCTTTAAACTTGGAAATCTTTCCAAAGTGTATCCATAACAGGATGAGGTATTGTTAAACTGACAACCTTTAGTTTTTTTCTGGAAAATAAATGTCAGAAGAAACTCCTATACAGCACTGAGACTTATCTTTATAAGAAAACAAAAACAAACAACAATAACACTCTTCTACCATTTGGGCTTTTCTGAAATTTTGATTGATATATGTCAAGAGATTTGAAGATCTGAAATAGGACAACCTGAATGTCCTGAGCATTGAATAATATCTCTAATTGTTGAATATTTGACTCCTCCTGAAGTTAGGATCAACGGTAACTTTCTTGATAGCTCAACAGAAAATATCAGAGCCAAAAGCAGAGCCAAATCATGAATATTTTTATTAGATTACAAAAAGAAGACTTGCCTCATCAGTTCAGCAGCTACAGATCATCAGTTATATTTCATTGGCCATATTATTTATTTTTGAACTGCCTCTAAGAAAATGCTATAGACTTTTGGCTTGTGTTTGGAGAAATGAGAATAATTGAAAAAAAAATATATGTGACTCATTACAGAAATAGTACCAGTCCAAGGGATTGCCCCTAGAAAGAGAACTTTGGTGGCATACCATATTTATTTATTAATTTATTAACTTAACATTTGCATAAAGCTCAGTTAGAGCTCTTCCAATGAATTATGTCACACAATAACTTCAGACATCTCTACTAATCCTACAGAACATCAAAAGCAATGCTGGCTGCTATTCAACACTGGGTTCAGTGCCATGACAACAGATGGAATTCGTGGCTGAGGAGTAAAAAACAGACTTCCATCCCCCTGTCACTTTTTGTAAGAATCCCTAAAGAGAAAATTATGCAAACTAGTTGAAACTGAATGTAGAACAGGAATGCATCTGACTGTGTGCTATCTGCATTTACACAAAACCACTTATTTGTGAAACTGAATGTAAGTGGTAAAAGTAGATATGGAAGTTTTATTTAAATTCTTACAAAGGGCAAAGAGGAGAAGGAGGGAGAATGGGCTGGATTTCTCTTCCTCTGAGTTTGTGGAGAGCAGACTGAAATTCATAATATTATCGTCACAGGCAGACGACATGAGAATGATTTTTTTTATGTTGTTAAATGAATGTTCCTATGTTTTGTGAAGAGATCATTGTGAAACATTTTATCTAAATCTGTATGTTTTGCAGTACAATTTAATTTGGCAATATTGTGATATCTGTAGATTGGACATTTTGGACATTACTGTCCTGTAGTTAAGAAAACTATAAATGAAAACCTAAATGTTAAAAGTACTTGTTGATTTATATTATCCATTAACAAGAAAACTGTTGAGATGTATGGGAATTGCAAATGTAAAGGAAAAGAGACCTTTCACTTATTTTTGTTGTTGATTTTTTTTAATCTAGTCAACATCCCACAGATATGGTGATCAGTTAGATGTGTCTACTATTCAACTACTAAAGACCACTACTGCTTCAAAAGACCAGGCAGTCAAGTTTACCAAGTTTACAAGAAAAAATAACTGTAGTGATGCTCAAAAAGGTTAAGTAACATAGGCTCAATGTTGCAGGTAGAAATGAGAATTCTAGGAAGTGAGATGAAAGTAATAGAAGAAAATGTAGTCTTAAGACTGGATGCAGCAATGCATTCTTCAAAGATTTGCTAAGATGTTTGCATGATCAGATAATACATGTGCAGCAGAATATAAATGGAAATGGCCACTCTATAAAGCTACCCTCTGGCTACCTATCCCTGTGTTGAATAGAAGGACAGTGCTCCATAAATAGATTTTCAGAATTGCCTTCACATTTTTCTAGGCAGTAGAAATGTGCTGTCCATTAGAACCATCTGTAGTACAGAGCAGAAGCATGAGTGATTTTTTTTATTGCAAAACTGTGGAACGTATGCTTCTGCATTCATTTTATTTTGGAAGGCTGTTTAGTACCCTGGTGATTGGGTGCTGCAGGAAAAAAAGGAATGTTTTAACATTACCTCACCTAGCTACAAGGTCTGTAGCAAACTTGCAGTGGTTTGTCATTGAAAGAATACATAAGGAGCAAAAAGCTTGACTAAATATATTATACCTATATGGTTGACCTTTGGAGAAATTTGACTCAAGGTCTTGTTTTGTGGCCTTTGCTGTGTCACTGAGGATTTTCTTTAATTTTGTTTTTACTGGTGAAAGAGAAATGCTGCAGCCTTTGATATGAGCTGCAAAATGTTTGTTTGTTTGTTTATTTGTTTGTTTTCTTTAATTTATTGCACTAGTTATGACTCTGAAATACCACAGTAATTTTTTCCTGGAATACCTGATGTTTGTGTCTGATTCTTTGGTCTGACCTATGACAAAGAACAAGTACAATTATGAAAGACTTCTCTGCACAAGCAGTGTGATTAGATGCTCAGCTGTGCATCGTTGCATTCAAGGGCATTCAGTTACAGATTTTAGATTTGAGGGGCATTTAAAAAATATGGTCAAGGGTATAAACTATGTGTCAGCCTTGTTTCGGATTCCCAGTTACTATACTAGAAAAGCATTTATTTGGCCTTTAGTGAGACTACTCCTTCACTTGATGTTTTACATAAAATTTAATGTATGACTAAATCAGCCTTGTTAAGGCTCACTCTCAGCTGACTGGAGACAGAAATTGATAATGATAGACTAGTAGACAGACTTATGTCTTTATAAGGCTAAAGAGGATTTTAATGTGCTCATTAGAAAAGAAATTCACTAACAAAGTTAACATTGTCATACAATAGAAAAATTTCTAATTTTGTGATACACAATGGGGCATCCAATTTAGGAAGGGTCAGTGAGTTTCAGAGGTCCCTTTCCTCCTTTCTGGAGTGAATACTTTCTTTGGAAACCTACCTTTTGAGGAGAGGGTGGAAGGCAGCAAGACCTTTTGAGATGACAATGAGATCAAAAAAGAAGGAGTGATTATTCAAATCCCTCAGAGAAATAAAAGCCTGAAGTTAGAAGAACGGAACCCAGAAAAGGACCAGGCAGGGTGGGTAGCAGGCAAAGGGGAATGAGAAGCAGAAACTGAATGCAGAGGGCAAGGCCTGAATGGGAAGCAGTGAAAGAATTAGGAGTTGAAAAGGGAAGGAGGAGGGGAAATTAGGGCTGAAGAAGAGAAAAAAGCAGTGAGAGACACATCATGATAAATGAAGCAGAGATGGAAAGTTTGTTCTTCTCAGCCTGTAGCAGCTCTTTTGAATACTTTATATGATGGGTCTATTTTGCAAAAGCACAACTAAATTGTGTTGCTTGTCCTGAAGCCAGATTTATTAAATTTTCCATTTTTGCGTCTGTTGTCAGAGTGGGCCACACTGGTGAGTGGCAGGTACTGTAAAGTTTCAGAAGGCCGTGAGACAGCGCATGCAGTCCTCCACTTGGTTACTTAGATACACCAATGAATTGTATTAGGAATTTTTCACCTCACATTTGCACTACCCTATGGTTCAACTATTGCATTTCAGATAATAACATGAGCAGACTCCAGGGATGCAAAAATAAATTATTTTTATTATTTTTTTTTTATTTTTTATAAATAAATTCTTTTTATGAAGAAAGCTGTTTACAGCACAGTTGAAATAGCAAGCAAATTAGATCAAATAGTTTTTCTCATAACTTTTCTAAAATTATTCTTTTGCAACCTTTGTACTTAGTGTCCCAATTAATTTAACTTTAAATGAACTTCCAACTCTTTAAAAAAATAATTTCACTTATTAGCCAAAGNTTAGAACCATCTGTAGTACAGAGCAGAAGCATGAGTGATTTTTTTTATTGCAAAACTGTGGAACGTATGCTTCTGCATTCATTTTATTTTGGAAGGCTGTTTAGTACCCTGGTGATTGGGTGCTGCAGGAAAAAAAGGAATGTTTTAACATTACCTCACCTAGCTACAAGGTCTGTAGCAAACTTGCAGTGGTTTGTCATTGAAAGAATACATAAGGAGCAAAAAGCTTGACTAAATATATTATACCTATATGGTTGACCTTTGGAGAAATTTGACTCAAGGTCTTGTTTTGTGGCCTTTGCTGTGTCACTGAGGATTTTCTTTAATTTTGTTTTTACTGGTGAAAGAGAAATGCTGCAGCCTTTGATATGAGCTGCAAAATGTTTGTTTGTTTGTTTATTTGTTTGTTTTCTTTAATTTATTGCACTAGTTATGACTCTGAAATACCACAGTAATTTTTTCCTGGAATACCTGATGTTTGTGTCTGATTCTTTGGTCTGACCTATGACAAAGAACAAGTACAATTATGAAAGACTTCTCTGCACAAGCAGTGTGATTAGATGCTCAGCTGTGCATCGTTGCATTCAAGGGCATTCAGTTACAGATTTTAGATTTGAGGGGCATTTAAAAAATATGGTCAAGGGTATAAACTATGTGTCAGCCTTGTTTCGGATTCCCAGTTACTATACTAGAAAAGCATTTATTTGGCCTTTAGTGAGACTACTCCTTCACTTGATGTTTTACATAAAATTTAATGTATGACTAAATCAGCCTTGTTAAGGCTCACTCTCAGCTGACTGGAGACAGAAATTGATAATGATAGACTAGTAGACAGACTTATGTCTTTATAAGGCTAAAGAGGATTTTAATGTGCTCATTAGAAAAGAAATTCACTAACAAAGTTAACATTGTCATACAATAGAAAAATTTCTAATTTTGTGATACACAATGGGGCATCCAATTTAGGAAGGGTCAGTGAGTTTCAGAGGTCCCTTTCCTCCTTTCTGGAGTGAATACTTTCTTTGGAAACCTACCTTTTGAGGAGAGGGTGGAAGGCAGCAAGACCTTTTGAGATGACAATGAGATCAAAAAAGAAGGAGTGATTATTCAAATCCCTCAGAGAAATAAAAGCCTGAAGTTAGAAGAACGGAACCCAGAAAAGGACCAGGCAGGGTGGGTAGCAGGCAAAGGGGAATGAGAAGCAGAAACTGAATGCAGAGGGCAAGGCCTGAATGGGAAGCAGTGAAAGAATTAGGAGTTGAAAAGGGAAGGAGGAGGGGAAATTAGGGCTGAAGAAGAGAAAAAAGCAGTGAGAGACACATCATGATAAATGAAGCAGAGATGGAAAGTTTGTTCTTCTCAGCCTGTAGCAGCTCTTTTGAATACTTTATATGATGGGTCTATTTTGCAAAAGCACAACTAAATTGTGTTGCTTGTCCTGAAGCCAGATTTATTAAATTTTCCATTTTTGCGTCTGTTGTCAGAGTGGGCCACACTGGTGAGTGGCAGGTACTGTAAAGTTTCAGAAGGCCGTGAGACAGCGCATGCAGTCCTCCACTTGGTTACTTAGATACACCAATGAATTGTATTAGGAATTTTTCACCTCACATTTGCACTACCCTATGGTTCAACTATTGCATTTCAGATAATAACATGAGCAGACTCCAGGGATGCAAAAATAAATTATTTTTATTATTTTTTTTTTATTTTTTATAAATAAATTCTTTTTATGAAGAAAGCTGTTTACAGCACAGTTGAAATAGCAAGCAAATTAGATCAAATAGTTTTTCTCATAACTTTTCTAAAATTATTCTTTTGCAACCTTTGTACTTAGTGTCCCAATTAATTTAACTTTAAATGAACTTCCAACTCTTTAAAAAAATAATTTCACTTATTAGCCAAAGAAAAACCTAAACTTATAGTAATTTTCTTCTGGTTTTGAGAACAGTAGTCCAGCTGTAAGTGCAGTTTCCCTTTCAGTACTGGCATGTAGTAAGATGGAAATTAGTGTCATCTCCAGTCGTGGCCTGTAGCTTTGGAAGAGTCAGCACACAGAAGCCTTGTGGAGAGTTATCTCCTTTCGTGTCATTTAGCCTATGTTATAATTTGGCTCACATTCAGTCTCTTTTTGGCTGCTTAACGATCTGAGAGAACGTCATGGGTCCTAGACATAAATTGAGTCTAACCTGCTTTGGAAAAGAAAATAAAGCAAAACAGTGTCAAAAAGGGAGAGGAGAGGAAGATGATAATAATGTGAACAGGGAAGAGGAAAAAAAAGAGAGAGAAAGAGAGGGAAAGACAAAGAGGAAGAGAGAAGGAGCTGTTTTTTTGTTCCAATGAAGTTTAGCTAAGAAAAGTTACAGGAATAATGATGGATGGCTTAGCAGTGAAAAACCTGTTTTACAAATACTTAAATGTATTTTAAAGGTTTAAATGTTTTATTTCATTCCATTATTTTAAGAAAATTAATTTCAGAAATAAAGAAAATGCACAAATCTGGCTGTGTTCTTATTTTTTTATTTATGAAGAACCAACAATTCATGACACTACACTTTAACAAATTAGACATAGGTGCTAAATAAATTGATTAATATAACTGTGGGAATAATGAGATATAGTGAAGTGTCTGATTAAGTGCAGTTTCTGGAAGAATAAAATAATTTGAGCATCTTGTTACAGTGTTTGGTAGGAAAGAAGTTAACAAACAATAGTTATTAAAAAAGAAAAACTGATTTACTGTAGGAAGAGCTGGAGAAATAAAATCTCCCACTAAGTCACAAACTTTTATTTTAAATCAGAATAAAATATATTTTGCTATAGGCAAGAATACATTCTTGTGTGTCCTGTAAGTTTTGGTGTGATTTGGTTTTTTCTCCAAGTTTAGTTAAACTGCTAGAAGTTCTGTTGTACATTTAAATTCTACAAAGAAATATTGGGAAGCTTGTGCAAGGTCTCTGTCTCTTAGAGTCCTGAAAAGAATAGAAGATGGCTACATCTGCAATTCTTCTGATTTCAGTTATAGCAAACTGCAGCTATCAGTGTTTCACAAGGGAAAGTGTGATTCAAAACACACCAAAGATTAGCATCTGCAGACTTTCTCCTCCCTTTTAAAGAAGGTGACCTATTTATTAATAGCATTTGCAAAGAAATTAATGAGTTTCTATTCATCCTACTTCTCTCCCCTTATGAATGCTATACTCAGTGTTCCTATGTTTCTGTGTGTTCATGAACCCTGAAATGGAAATATCTGACAGAGAGTCTAAACTGAGTGTTATCCACTTTTTCTTAACAGCTTACTTTGACATATGCTTAGATGAAGCCATTGCTTTCAGCAGAAAGAAAAAAGAACATTGTCTGGTCACTTCAATAAGTCTTTTTTCCCCCTTTTTTTTCAGTAGAGTGTCTTTATTGTTTGTTTCCAATTGGTAGTAGACATTAATAAATGAGTAACTAATACTTGTCTCCAATGAAAAATTCTCCTGAGTGGAATTCCTCATGACAAAATTGTTGCATTCCAAAGAATTCTGTGTGTGCCAGGTATAAGACTGCTGAGCAGTCACTCTGCATCAACTACCCTTGAGAGCATGTATTCGTTTGATCTCACCAATCCCTGAAGGTTTGATAGGTCCTACACAATGAGGTCCCTTCTGTTTCTTCTGGCTAAAAGATGTATGCGTAACACTTTGATACTCTACTCAGTTGACTTAACATTTGGGGTCTTTCCTGAGCTAGGGAACAGTTTAAATGGAACAGCTTAGAGACATTCAGTAAAGGTATTGTGACTCAGAGATTCCATACCCCATCATGTCATTATATTTAACATTTGACCAAGCACTGGCTGAGTGTCAGTAGTTACCTATATACACATCCTGAAATAACAGGGAAAAGAAACTGGAGTTTGATTAGGCCACAAAGAAAAAGATGCAATCTAAGTTGAAACACGTAATGTTTACCCCAGGATCAGAGCACACATCCTCACTAATACAACTGCTTGACTGACAAGTGAAGATCTGAGCAGCTGATGCAACCTCTATGTAAATCCAAACTCTCAGAGTGATTATTGTCTTTGAGTCCCTTCTTGGTTCCTGGAAGGAGTCCTCTGTAACTTCAAAGGATACAAGGCTGATACCTACTCTGGGCACTGACAGGTAGATGGAGTACATTAGAGATATGTCTCTGTTAGCCTACTCATCCTTCCTACTCTCATAACAAAGAAGAAGAACATCATGGTTTACAGCAGACCTGGACTTAAAGCAACATGTACAAAACAGGATTCTGACTCTCCAGTTGAGCTAGAAGTTGCATTTAATTTGCAGAAACTTTCTAATATTGTGCAACAATTTCTATCATTTGACTGCATAAAGCTGCTTACTAAGACTTGATTGTAAAGTCTTTGGTAAATCCAGTTTTACTACTTGAGAGGGCACACAAAAGTGTCAGCATTTGGAAAGAAGTGCTTAAGCCCTGTGTGGAGTTGTTAAAGAGACCTGACTCACAACATATGGTTAAGAACTGAAGAGTAGGAAAATATTTATTTAAACAGTGAAAATTTGCAAACTGAAAGGAATACATAAGAAGACAATGAAGATTTGGGAGAGAATAAATTGAAGCAAAATTTAAACAATCATTCAGACAGAAAGGGTGTATGAGAAAGAAAAGCTCCAGAGCTCTAGAGAAATTATGAGCTATTTTCATCCCCATTATATAAGGTAGACAACTACATGTGACAAAATATAAATGGGTTTTTTTTTATTAATGTACTCCTGGTAGGGTTACCATGTGAATAATGTATGTAGCAACTAATACAGTCTATCTTTCCTGAGTGACTTTCATATAATCCATATTCACCAACTCTTGCTTTCTAGCAAACAATGGGACATTCAGCTTAAATGTGAGGGGAAAGGGCATTCCAGTGAAAAAAGGGCACAGAATGGGAAAGAGAAGCAACACTGGCACAAAGAAGTCAAAGAATGCCAATTCAGAAGGCGAGTGTGAAAGTAAAATCTTCTTCCATGCCTGCTACAGCATATATTACACAACTGGCACTTACTTGGCAAATCATCCACTCAGGCACTGAACTTGGCAGCTCCACAGGGATAACCTCTATGTGAGCAAGGACTGTTCCTCAACAATATCTCTAAAATGCTTGGCACCCAAGCACTTTTTTTTTTTAAGAAAGTAAGTATTTCTTTCACTTTGTATTTCACTTGAAAATGAGCATTTTCTTTTGGCTGCAAAGGAGACATCCTGTCAGTGACTTTTTGTATATTCTTCATATGGTGTTTCAGATTACTTAATATTGTGTACAAATGCCATTGCACAACCATCCCATTTTGTAGATGTTCCCATGTTGGAGAGCAATGGGTGTATTCAGAGACTTGCTCAGTTTAAATGACCTCCTTGTTAATTATTTGAGGAATTATGACAGAGTGCTTGGGGCTGCAGTGCCCTGGTAGAAAGTCTACAGATGGAAAAATGAAAAGTACTCAAAATAGTGATGAAACTGAAACGTATTTTTTTCCACTGACATACTATCTTTTGCACAGTAGTGAAATAAAGATTTGGGGCATTAATAAGAGGAATAGTTTTGGGGTTTTTTATCTTTAGCAAAGGAAATCGATTCACTTTAATGGTTTGCTGCAGGTTATATACTTAAATTACATAATCATGTAGAAAATCAGTGCCCAATTCAACAAACATGAGAGTGAATGCTATTAATTTGTGCAAGAAAAGTTAGGACCATGTTCAAAGCACCACAGGATATAGCTTTTGGACAGTTGCTTTAAAGATGGATGGGATCACATGATTCCTAGAATGAGATAGTGTGTTTCTAAGCATACTCCAAATATGAAAAATCAGTCTTCTGGATAAGAACCTAAGAAAGCAGGGGTTAATTTCTAATGTGGCTGGGATTATGATTGCTAGAAAGAAGCAAATATGTTAGTCTTCCAATTTGCAATGAAACATAAAAGTCAGCAGAGGCAAAGATGTTTATTACTAAAGATTTGATTTTGATTTACAGTTAGTCTCTAAGGAATAACGGAAACTTTTCAGTGAAGTTTAAATAATAGGATGTCTTCTTGACGTGCACAACAAATTCAAAGTCTTTGAATCAGGGGAATGAAAATCACATACAAATACGTAGGCATTGTGAGCGATTTATACTCTATTCAGTACTTCCCACAGAAAGCCGGTTCAGGTGGAACATGGACATTACTTTTAAATAATGTAGGTGTAAATGCTATCATGAGCTTTAGAGGATATAATAATTCTGAGAATTATTCTTGCTAGGAAAGATTGCAGTAGTGAACTAGTACATCTTTGTAGGTAAACATTTTAAGAAGCCTTCTAAATAGTGTTTTCCCATATGCATCCCCATACTTAGTAGCAGATGGCATAAAATGGCATCACATGTTGATCTCTCTCTTTTTGTCTTTCAATTCCACTGTCACTCATTTTGATGATTAGAGGGTCACAGCCAAAATGACACACACATGACTAATGCCTGAGGCCCAGATGAGGAAACAAGACTATTTCAGGTCTGAACTTGACCATTTTAATGATGGTGGAAAGAGAAAGAACTATGCCTGACCATATGGGACAAGCAGCTGACTTTCACTCTCTTCTTGACCTGTAATGGACAGACATTGGGTCTTGACAGAACCTTTGCCTTGTCTCTTCCTCTGTCTCCATGCTCTGAGGCAGCAATGTGTTCTGTGTTGGGTGCTAGCACTCTCAGAGTGCTTATGCTAGCCTTGAATATTCATCACAAGTATACTGGGTACAGATTTCCTGAAGGACTTCACACAATATTCATTTGATTCCATTATCTTCAAAAATAACATCTCGCCTCAGAAGACCATGAATCTTGTAGGTGAAAGTATCTTTTAGAGGATGAGCAACACCTTAGAGAAAGTGGGCCATAAGACCAAGATGAAGGAAATCTTAGGTCCTGAGATTGCTAGGTGAAGATTTTCTTTGTAGTTGTTGGAGAGGTTTTTAACACCTCTTCCTCAATTTATCTGCCTTGGAACTGAGATCACAGGGAGATAGAGGATCTTCTCATTTAAATGATCTGCTCTTCCACTGTCATATAATTCAACAGCAAATTCTCCTTTCCTGTCCAGCATATAGTAAGCCCTGCTTGTATCTCAGATCTAGATGTGTCTGCTCCCGTGTGCTAGCACAAACAGTACTTGCTGGGTAAATCAAGGAGCTTTCTCTCTCAAAGCTGTACTGCTGTGGCTTATATCTTGCACAAAGGTCTTAAAGTAGAAGATTTCTCTCCCCAAAATAATCACATTCAGCTTTTGGATTACAGCTGAGATGGCAGCTTCACAGTCGTTGCTGTTAAGTCACAGCAAGCAAAATAGGATCACATGAAATTCAGCAAAGATTTTTTGATTAAGAGGCATCAACAAGAAACTACAGATTTGTGAACACCAGTATTATTTAAGGTTCTTGGACTCCTTCATTTATAGTCATTTCTGCGTCTTGCCACTGTGCTGAGTGGCTCAGAAAACTCCCATGAGCAAAGCAAAGGGTGATCCCAGTTGTGGGAGGAAGAATAAGAGGAGGCTGAGAGAAGTGACAGTCACGCAGAGCATTTGCAGAACAGCCAAGATCACAATCCATGCTTCCTCTCCTTTATGAGTTTCCCATCCTTCCTTCCTTTTACTCGACTGTTGGCCAAATAAATATGTGCCTTCTATCCAAAGGTCTTTCTCCTGGTTTTATCATCATGATCTAGCTAATTGGGAGCAGGAGGGTAAATGAGGCATAGCTGATGTACATGGCATGATGCCCAGCTGACGCTACTATTAAGCTGATGCCGGAAAACTTAGGAAACCATAGCCTGGCATTGAATAATAGGCCTATTGCAACTCAAGTGTGGGGCAGAGAGAGATTTTCCTGCAGCTGGCACCATGTCTACAAGTGGTGTACAAGAGAAAGTAATGAATGACTTGGCTCTTTATATTTCCTAGGTTCAAATCATCACAGCTCATCAGGCAGCCATGAGTCTGACTGATGACTCCATGTAGAAAGCAACAACCATTTCCCTTAAGAGTGACAGATGAAGAATAAATTGCAGTTATAATCTCCCATTTCATGGGTTATGTTGGCAATTTAATGGACTGTACTTATTATCTGATTTAAGTTCCAGTTCCATGTTTTCATATCTGATGCGAATACCTATAAATTAAACATTGCTTGTGATGAAGGATAACAGTTAACAGCTGACATCATAAACAAAGTACACTGGAGACAAGCTAAACTTTCATTTCAGAATGATTTTGCTCCATCAAAACAAGGTACTGACGTCTTGCTCAGCACTTTTTCCACTAAAAGCCCATTTGCCCAAAGGGGAACATCTGTTAAGATCACTGCTGCCACATGGAGGCCTTTTCCCGTATGTACGACATACAAAATGAAACGGGGACAATTTTTTCAACACAAATGAAATGTGTTTTTTAAGCAAAAGAGAAAACAGCTATGTATTCTGCTGGTAGATTTGGGTGAAACCTGCCTTTATCCCCATGTGTAGTCTGGTTATCCAAATATGCTAATCTGCTTTGAGTACCTGACTTTGGAAGGACAAGGTTGAGTTTCTTGGATTAGATACTCAAACCACCAAAGAGTTTTATGAAGCTCTGGAGCTGTTACTCAGTATGTTACTGCTTGGTTGGAGATGATTTACAGGAAGGTTGCAGGTAATTAAAGGCTTTATAGAGTGTTAACCATTAAAAAACAGTTTACTATTGATTAGCATATTATCATGGGGCTAATTAAGCAGAGGAACAACTTATTCAGTGTTTCAATGGATTTGCCTTTGATGGGAATTTTCTTGAAGATAAGCTACTTTTTCTAAAAAGTTTGACAGGAAATCATAGCTAAAGTGTTCCTTTTGTAAGGGGTTGTATTTTAATTACCATAGTGTTTCCTTCTGGTTTTTTCCTTCTATGGTGCTAGAAATGTAATAGGTTTTTATGCACTTATAAAAGAAGCTATTGCATTGTTTATTTGGGTTGAGCAACCATCTGGTAAAATGCTGTTCTTTAATATTTGATCTGCATGTGTCTCCCTTTCCCCCTCACCACAAGTAGGTGTAGCCAGGAGGGACAGAAGAGTGGAGGCTGAGAACTGACTCAAGGCTCCTTTGCTCTACTGCTGGTTGTGTGCCACACCAAAACCACCTCCTAATCGCAGAGCTATATATAGGGAACTTTCAGATCAGTACAGAACTGGTTTTACAAGGTCATTTGCCTGTCATAAAAGCACATAGACATCTTAAGAAGGTTGGAGAGGCAGAGGACAGAAACATGGCCAAGAGAGAGGTGGAGTTCTTGTGGGTCAAAAGAGTCATAACCAGGAAACTACTCCTATGACCCTGCAGCACTCCACTGCGATGTCTAGAAGGAATGATTAACCCATGTTCAGAACTCTAGGAAGAATTATAGCTGCATGGGCCCCCCAACATTATAATATTTTTCTCTTCCAGGGCTTTTATAAGGGTTTGCTATTCCTCAGTCTCTTCCAGCAGCTGCTACTGCTGTTGTGGACTTGCAGCTGCTGTTTCTGTGTGGGATTTGCTGCCATATGGCACCATAATTCTCACTTACTTACCACAGCTCTGCCCACTCTTCTAATATCCACAGTGTTATTGAACAGTACATCACTTTGTCCTTTGAAGAGAATGTTATGTGTTTGGGCTGTTAATCACTAATCCAATGGTTTTATTCCACAGACCTGAAGTCTTAATTAAAGTGATGCAAGTTTTTATTAATCAATCATCACTCATTTTCTGCAGGAGGTGGGAAATGTTCCTCTTTACACCGATCCTTACCTGGACTGCAAAGCTTTTATCAGTGGGCAAAAAGATGTCACCAAATGTGCAATCTTTGAAAAGTGCAGTTTTCAATAAAGCATATCCTAGAGAAAGATCAGAGGCAGTTTGTTTAACTGGGCTGGGAATGTTCATTGAATATGATGTGCCATGAAATCAAACAGGCTGGAGGTCATCTGGGCTCGTCTTTGAGTCTGTTTTTCTGTTTAAAATCTGCAATGTCAGTGTTGTGGGCAGGTGGATGGGTCGATCTGTCTCTGGGCTTTCAAGCTTTTCTCTAGGACAACTGCACCCAGAGTAGAAGTCACCCAGAGATGAGAATGAAAGTGGAATTTGATTTTTTTTAATCTCATTCTTCTACTTTTTTGTTATTATTCCTTTCTATGTTTGCTTCATGTATAAATATAACGATGAGCTGTAATGATCTCTCATTTCTCCTGCCAATACCCTCCATTAACAACACAACTGGATCAGACACACGGGTACATGCTTTTGGCTGTCGATGGAAAGTAACACTTTTCTCAACCTCATGTAGTTATGTTCTTTTCTAGAACAAGAAAGAATTTACTTTGTAGATATAATGATATCCATTAGAAAAATGTAGCGTATTATTAGACTAGAGACTTTCTTGTGATCATTTAGTCTGGTAATGTAAAGTATTCACCAGGCAGCAAAAACACCACTAAGTGGAGAGCAACCTGTCTGAAGGGCGTGGGATTGAACAGTTTAACTTTTGTATCCAGAGTTGCAAGTTGTCAGCTGATAACATCTTTGCTTTCTGCTTTGTTGCAATGTGAAGTGCCACATACAGAAAATGGGGATGGCATATGAATAATAAATATTGCAGAGTAACAGCTGGAGTTTCTCAGGGTGCCAGTGTTCCTCTCTGTAAAATGCTTCCCTGTATAATCTACTAGGTGTCTCTGATTAAAGTGGCGACAGTATATAGAATTACACCTAACAAAGCAATACCTCCAAACAAAAAGGGTCACTGTGTTGCCTGGGAACTGGCAGTCTGTCTAAAAGTGAGCGCCTGCAATTGCAGACCAGTGTTAATTTGTTCTGCTTTTGGGCAGGAGCAGACATTGAGTTCAACCCAAGAGCAAGACACTTGTTTGTAGTGAGGAGGAACCCTGCCATGGCAGTGAGGGTGTCCTCCCTCCACAGGCAACATGGACAGAGTTCCATGTTCTGTCAGTACTGGACAGAGTAAATGGCATTTTACTGCACACCATGAGGCTGCAGTGTGGGGGTAAATCCCAAAATCTCTATATTTAGGAATCAGTCTCTATATAGGAGCCAAGGAACAGCCATACATGTTTCTTATCCATTCTGGATAAAACATGGCTGTTGTGATGTGATTCTGGATTCTGCTCCTTTCAATGTGGACATAGCATCAAATTCAGACACTGAGCATGAGGCAAGGGTTTAGCTTGAGGATAAATTTTGTGTATATATTAGTATGTTTTTTTCTTTGATTCACTGCTGGAGGAGCATCATGGACTTTTTCCTATGATATAATGTCACAATTAGTTGTGAGAGCCACTGAGCCTGTTGTAAAGAACATTTCATGCCATCGTATTTTCTGAAAAATTTTTCATGCTTCTAAGAACAAGAATATACACCAAATTATTCTTAAAGTGGCAATTATCTCCATGTGGATTTCATTAGAAAATTACTAAAGAGAAAGTAGGGTGCTTTCTTTTTAAAAATGCAAGTTTCAGGAAAAAAAATGAGTAAATCTTGCTATCTTGGTAGCCTTTAAAATGATAATAATAATAACAACAATAAAATCTTGTTCTCAAAAGGCCAGGAAAGCATTTGATGTAAACAGATTCAGCTCCATGGAAGCACATGGATTTTTGCCAATTGATACCAATTTAGAATCTGTCCTGACCTTTCCCGCGGGGATATAAAGTAGCCTTATGGCAACTGCAAATTTTGAAAACAACAGATTCTTTTAAGACACATTTTACAGAATAATTGACCCTTAAAAAGAAGAAGATTTGATAACAAAAAATCTACGATAAGTGGGGGGGTTTGTTTTTGTTTTGTTTTGTTTTGTTTTGTTTTGTTTTGTTTTGGTTTGGTTTGGTTTGGTTTGGTTTGGTTTGGTTTTAATTTGGGAGGGGGGTAACACAGTGAATCATTTTCTTGAAGACCATGACTGTTACTCCGGGTTATATCAAATTAAGCATATAAGAAAATTAAATTGATTTTGATGGACTTGTTCACAATTCAAGGGGATTATTCAATGACAAGTTGTTAGAATTGGATCTTGTCATAAATAGAAAACAAACTTTTTTGTGAAAGACAGATGAAACAGGGTAACATCTTTTCAGCTTAGCTAGCTACCTAGCCCCTTAAACACTAATATTTCTGTGTCATTGAAGGAAAGCTTGTAAAAACTTTCTTGACACTCACATACCCTCATCCTGAGGTGGCAGGTTACTGTTTCCCACAGCGAACCTCAACCAGCAGTCGTGTCCTCTGCATCATACACTGCCATTTTTTCTTGGAAACAGAAAACCCTGAATCCAAGTCTTTATCTGAGGAAGATTCATTCCAACCCTACTGCAGGGTGACCGACCTTCCAGTGCTGTAGTGTCCTGGATACCAGTGTACTGGGCTCCCATAGTGCAAAAGGCTGTGCAGTGTGCAAAAGGCAAGTGAAAATATTGTTCTCTGGGTAGAAGAACAGAACCCTTCCGCTTTCAGGTGTTCCTCTTCTGCTCCTTTCTACTGTTGGGAGGTGCCCAAACTGGAAGCGTGTCTATGCCTGAATTACATGCCTCAGTTGGGTTCGTTGTCCATTAAAAAGGGCAATGGGATACACTCTGTATCCAAACAGTATATTAGCCCTCCTATGGCAGTATTTGAGAGGAGCTGTGTGTGGCAAAGAGCTTCACATTGTTCCTCTGTGTCTTGTCATCACATAGCAACACAAGTGGATTTCTGATCTTTCTCCTATCTGCTTTGTTTTTCTTTCTTGTGGTGAAACACCTTCACTCTCTCGCTTACTACTTCTGCCTCAGCCTTTACCTGAGGATTTCTGCTCACATCTTCTCTCCTTCTTGATTGCACACTTCTTTTTGTTCCATTATACCTGAGCAACTGAGGACAGCAGCCTTCAAGAGCTGCTTTTGTGGCCCTGCCTCAGATACCTCACTGTTCATGGGGTAGCATTTGACTGTGCTTTGCAAAGTGATTTGGAAGTCTTAGCCAGAGCCACTGTGGAGATTTTTTCCATGGATGCACATTTCCATGTCTGTTTGACGTCTCTTCACTTACCAGTGGCCATGCTGAGACTGTGCAGCTGGAGAGGGTAGTCTTAGTTTGCTACTCATTCTCATGTCCCACAGGATAAGGAAGCAAGAACACCTCTCATACAGGTCTAATGGTCAACTTTGTTCTGATTCCAGGCAAGACACACAAATTATCAAGGATAGTGTCTGAATCGAATAATGTAACACACAACTTACCTCCCTCTTACTTCTCAGCCTATAAACACAAAACCTGCAAAAGTGTGTTTGATGGGAAGATCCAAAGAAAAACAGTTGCATACATTACAGGAAAACTCTATTTTAGCTGCTATGGCATGAATTGCAGAACTAGTAATTTCAGAATCAATTAGAATATTCTGTCTTTTAGACAAATGACACAACTATAACTGTGTGTGGTTTGGACTTAAGAGTGAAATGAAATCTCTGGAATTTGTTTCATAGAGATGTGCTGGCAATAAGACTGGGATGAGGCTGAGTATAAAAAACCAAATAAGGCTAGTTTTTGAGGGATGTTTAAAGGAGAAGAGATCTTGTTTAGTACTTAGATTACAACAAGTGAGCAACATTATTTGGAGAAACACATACATAAAGGAGCTGCATTACTCTGTCACTAGATACTGTGTTAACTTATCAGTAGAAAGATAATTAACTAATCTTATCTTATCTTATCTTATCTATCTTTTATAAGAATAATGCTGTACATTAAGAAAAAATCACAATAGTGAAGCTAAGGTATTGGAGTAGAGCAGTGTGTTTATTACAAACCAAGGAAGATATAATTAAAAAAGTAAAAAGTACAAGGAACAAAGAGTTGGTGTAGGGCTTAGTGCTTCATAGGTAAGCATTGATTTATTTAACTGGCTCCATCTTAACTCTGCTCCAGAATTAAAAAAAAAAGAAGAATCAGATCTTTGCATATGTAGACATGAATGTAATTTAACAAAACAGGCTGAGTCATGAATTTAATTACACAGCAAGTGCAAGTAAAGTGTTTGTAATGCTGTTATAGAAATGTGACTGTGATAAACTCATTCACATTACATTCTGTTTCTAATTCAATTTCCACGCACAAGCCCAAATTGCAGGGTTTTGCTCTGTCGCTATGGATATAACAAAACCAGTATAAAGGAGGACATGTTTTGTCAGTCTTTCAATAGTTGAATATTATAAAGCTATGTCTTCCTTTCTAATAAATGCTATACTTACAGTTAAACAAAGAAAACCACAATATTATAGCCAATCTATCCTTATGTCCAAGGATATAAACTGCATTAAAATAAAATTTGAAGCATCCACCATAAAATTGTACATGAAAATTCATACCGAAAATGAAAGAGGAATAAACTAGAACAGAATCTTTGACATGCAGCAAATTCTATGGAAAAATAAAGTTTAGTCCTCGAACTTTCTTCTTCTCATCATTATCACAATTTTAGTACATCATACCTTCACAGCTATAATTTTGTTAATTAATTATGTTATTAGCGTCTTAAAATGAGTCTACATATTTGTTCTTTGCCTCTGTGCACTATTTGAACTGCAATCCCTGTCTCTGCCTATCTTGGATTTCTTGGATTTATGTTACAGGGTGGTGAAATGTCTGTGCTGTAGCAATCTGATTAGTTTTAGAATGAACAGTTTAGGGATCAGTTGTCCAGAGAACATAAATTTTCATAAAATACCCATCTTTCTTGTTAACACTTTCAAGCTTTTTTTTTTTTTCCCCCCCCCTCCATATCAAAGCTGGTTGTGAGGGTCAACAGTTGAATATACAAGCAAGCAGTTTCCTGCTGGGAGGGGAAGAGCAGTGCACCCCTGGTAAATAGCCATGTGCTTATTTTTACCCACTATTTTTATGTAAAAGAAGTGTGGGAAAAGGACTGTAGATTAACTAGGCACACACAGGAAGCAGCTGATATTGGTAAGCCCTTTTCTTGAGATGAGTTGTCTGATGGTATGCTGGTCATACCATCACAGGATCCCATCCAGAGTCTTGATGTTGGAAAGTTTGGTAAAAGAACTTAATAGTTTGGTTTGTGTTCTACAAGATTTACAGTTGGCTAAATAAAAGTCCTGATTCCTTGGCAATCATATGTGCACTGTTGAGGTATAGGTTTCTGGTGCTGTACATACTTTTGATGCCAATATAAAGCTTCTGACACTACAGTAGCAGCAGGAGTGTTATGCCAAGTATAATCTATACTGCGATTTGCAAGAAGAAAAAGCACATTTAAATTGTTTCCTTAGGACTTGAACTTGTCAGGACCATAGCCTAAACAATGTAGTAACTTACCCAGTGTGAGAGCAATGCGTGGCCAAGTTCTGCACCAGAAGAAGCCCTTGTTAATAAAAGGAAACATTTGGGCTTAGATTTTTGTTTGACATTTGGCAGTAGAAACTGTTTTGGGCAAGTAAACATGATGGAAATGGTGTATCGAAAGTAATTTTTATCACTTACCCAAGCAGTAAGTAACAAGATCATGACATCCTCACAAAAGCTTACATGAAGGTTAGTCTTTGACTAAGGCAGGAATAGACGTAGGCCGGAGCTACTATCTCGTGGAAAGGAAGGAGAATGGAAACTGAAGCCCTCTGTGCCTGTTCCATTCCAGGAGTAATCAAAAAAGACAAAAAATAAGCACTTTAGCCTGAAAAATGCATCATTGCCCCTCTTTTATGCGCACAATTTACTTTAGTAAATATGTGTTTTTTATAGGTAAAATATAATATATGAAAAAAAAAAAAAGTATTTATTTTGATTCCTGAAGCCATTTAGTTTCTCTTTGGATAAATTAGGCTTCTGCAGATTCACCACCTTAGCATGTCCACTGCTGAGCCAATTATGTATTTCCAATGCAATATGTTTGGATTTTTTTCTTTTTCTCAATGCAGAAGAAATTCAAAATGAACCTAAGCAAGCACTAGATAAAAATAATTTTTTATATACACTTCACCTCACAGATGGTGCAGAGGAAGTTAAATAAATAGAAGTGGAGATTTTTTTTTCCTCAAGCTAGAGTTTAAGAACACCATTCAAAATATTTAAAAATCAAATACCAAAGGAATTTGTTTATCAGACCTAATTTGTGTGTATAAAATTCATCAGTTGCATCTGCACTTCATGATTCCACCTTGCTTAAAGTTGAACTTAAGCCAAAGACCTCAGAAATAGATGAATTGATGGACTTTTAATATAAATTAAAAACAAATTCAAGATTCTTTCTGTAAGTTACTTCAGCCTTTTAAAAAGGATGAACACTCATCATGACTCCTTCAGGATTCACTTTAATACATATTTGATGAGATTTGAAAAAACTCAGACTTAGAAATTCTCTTTTATTTAGGCTTTTCTAAATACTGAAGTGGAATCAACCTTGGATTTAAAGGAATATTAGCTCTCTCCTCACATATTCTGTCTAGTCTTGTGAGAACTGCCTATTGTACCCAAATACAACAGTTTCTTTAGCAGTGCTGAATTTTAGAGACTAAAGACAGCCTCTCCTCAATGGGGGTGACTACAAGGGGAAAAAGAAATTTTCAGTGTGTCAGGGAAGGGACAATCTAATCCTCTTTGCTGGTACATCTGCTCTGGCAGTTTTGCTCTACAAATCAAAAGACATCCCATTAATTAAAGTTCCTTTTGCTTTCATTTTTATTCAGCTCAAGAAATGTGACCACTATTCAAAAAA